>JAQJVL010000116.1:1295286-1895286 GCA_035578905.1 Stictocephala bisonia | reverse complement strand
ATTAAGTATGACTTGGCAATATATAGCTGCAATTATGACTTTGTCAATGCTGTAAAGTTTGATGGCAATAAAGGATTATTATTATTATTATTAATGATGTCCCGATATAAAACATGGTCACTTGTGTTTTAAACTAATTAATACATACGTTTGAAATAAACTTTAGCATTGAGTCGTAAATTGCAAAGTACCTGGAGGTTTTTTTTTTTAAATTACAGATTTCTGAAAAGAAAAAAAACAGTACTTTGAGAAAACAAAATTTACACAAGTGTACTGTAATTAATTTGAGCCCATTATTATCTGGGAAAAGAAAATAAAAATTATTTATTAATGGTTAATGGAAAATTTATTGTATAAATACAATTATTTTTTTAATTTATTATTCATCGTTATAAAATAAACTATATATATATATATATATATATATATATATATATATATATATATATATATAACTATTTCGTGAGGTAGGCATTAGCTAATACACTGTAAAAGAATTAAAAAGTATTAATAATTGATGTTGTTAGTTTCCTTCGCTATCGTAAATATGCCTGCTTACCCAATATACACTTTTTTAGTATGTTCAAATAAAAAAATTAACGTTTGATGAAAGACAAACAAATGTAGGATGGTTAAGCAGGCATTTCAGGTTCACACTTTCATGTTTAGCATCATTGTTTTATGGATGTTGTATGTACTAGCAAAAGGTGTTGAATTAAGCAAGACCAACGTAAATTAGTTCAAATTTCAATAGGGCCAAAACTGCATAGGTTTTATTACCTTTAAAGTGTTTATGTATTATAATGCCGTTCAACTTTTTTTTATGAAGGAAACTAATTAGCATAAACTACGAATATAAGTTATTTCAGAAGAACATATTTCGTATACAATCGATTTGATTCTGATCTCACCTCAAACAGCATTTATAAATGTAAGGTTCGTTTGAAGAATCTTATGTATATATAATTATTTTCTGTTTTAATACTAATTTATATTGATACTAATATTTTATATTTTAATCCTTAGTAATCACTATACGTTATGAGACAATTACCCAAACATATCAATCTAAATATAGTTGGACTTATTCGAGTTCGAACTTATGACTCTTGCATCGAAGTAAGGAGAATTTACCACATTCTCCAACATCTAAACAAGCAAGAAGCCCAAACATCTAATGTCCAATATTTCAATCCTCTTGAACAAATGTGTTCGTTTAAGAACTAATATCTGTGATGATAATCATCTAGCATATCCACCGAACACATTGTATACTCCGTAAATAGTTCTGTGACGTGGTTAACACCGGAAGTTTTAGTTTGTTGCGTCGACACCAAGACTCGAAGTAATAGATGAATGGGTGACGTGTCTCTGTGTACCTCCATTCGTCCTTCCCCCCACCCACAATGACAACTTTGTATCTATTTATGTTTTTCACTCAATCATTAGGACCATCATTATTATGATGGATGCAACTTACTAAATGTCTATTTAATCTGTATACGTTAACCAACATTTATGTACTGAACTTTTTAGACGATCGTATTATAAACAATTCAGCATTTCCAGTTAAAACCCCAAGACAGTACTTAATAAATATGTAGAATGTGTGATAACTACAATTTTTAGATACCTAGATGTTTTAAGTGTTGTAATATAATATTTATAAAAATTTACTTACATTTTCTTCTAATAACTTTATTTATATAATGCATTGGTTTATTATTATTTAAAATAAAATGTCACAAGAAATTTCTAGTTCTGAATGAAATAAAAGCTCATATTTCATCATAATTTAATTGGATGAAAAGACGATTTTGGACACTTGTTTTGTCTATTAGAGATCCATAACTAACAAATATCCATTTAAAAATAAAACAGGTGATTTCATGCAATTAGGCTGACACTTTTAAAAAGTTTGCTTGTGTATTTGTGAAGGCCTCTGTCTTAGAAGTAAGCATTTATCCAGTATATCTAACATGGTCCTATTTAATTTTATTCACAAATATTTAGGATGGTACGTGATTTGTTGTTTTGAAAATGTTAGTATTGGAAAGTGAAGATTGATATTGTGGAATAATTAGTAAATGGTGAAGTATTTGACCTACGAAGAATTTAACTTCATGTCTGACAAGGTCATCATTAACAACCTCTATCTGAAACTTACATTCAGAAACAAAGTTATTACTGCTGTAAAATTTTGTGCAATAAAAATGTTGATTTATTACCATCTCCGATTACAGTGGCTGTAAAGTGAAGATGAACAAAGTTAAATGATAGATAGTTCAAGGCATTTAATAGTAAAAAAAGGCTAATAACCTTTACCTTTTCGTCAGTATTGTGAATTGTGACAAGTTGTAATGTCATCGTAATTACACAGCTTTTTATTTATATATCCTTAGTATTTATATATCGTATATATGAAATATCCAATAAGTACGAATTCAATCCTTTCTAGACGTTTTTATAATTTTAATATATACATTTAATGTTTATAGTTTTCATGATAACATTTAAAAATTAACATTTCTTAGAAAGCATATAACATGGTTATACATTAAGCTTATTGTATGCGTATTTATTAAACATTTAAAATAATACATAAGGCAAAAAGTATTATTTGAGATCAGTCAAAACTATACGATAGTAATATACTACAATATAAAACAACGATTAATACTGTTGTATTGACCAGCAAGTAAACCAAGTAGGACGGCAGAGATAGCCTTGAGCAATACGTTGTCGGAATCATATCTCACACCACAACCTAAAAATGGAAATTGTACTTAAAATCAGTCTACATATTACAAAAATACAGAAGCACATTCTATCAATGTATATAGATAAGAATCACCTGCTACTCTAATTGACATAAATAAAATATGTCCATTCCAAACAGCTTAAATTCTGGCACGACTGTAACAAGACTTCAGGAAAAGCCATAAAAAGACAAAACCATAACCAATGACCAACATTGTTACACATGAGTAGGACTAAAACAGCTACATACTGACAGCTTATACATGTACATAAAACAGCTTATACATGTAAGACCTGCCCTACACATGAGCAGGGCTCTACAAACCATTCTTTCCCTATATTTAGTCATAGTATATTTTGACAAGACCTTAACCATTAATACATATAAGATAAGAGAAGAAGCAAAACAATCCCGTTTATGTACACAAGAATACGTTACTATTCATCTTAGTTTTATATTGACAGGGGCGTATTTTTGTAAGCTGTGAAGGTAAATAAACAATGGATTGCAGCTATAAGATAAATCCCGGACAGTTAATTGTGCAGTAAACATTCTATACAAGCTATCCAGTAAGTATCCAACCAAACTTCTTCAGATAACTTCTTGGATAGAAAAAAAAACAAGTACAACAACAACACAAAAATCGTCCATATCATACCGTTATCCGTCTCCATGGCTAAAAACATTTTAATATCTCTGAAGTTATTCGGTAAAACATCATTAAAATTGGTATGCATTTTTATCTTTATAATATTCATATATTATTTAAATTTGATTTTTGTACAGTAATTTTTCTTGAATTTGTGGCCATTTAAACATTTCAAAGATAAATATATTAATAATCATGAATTTCATTAAAACCCTACTAAATACAACAAAAATTAAAATTATTTTTGATAATGATAGTAAAAATACGATTTATTGCATGAAAACCACTATACAAGGTATCTCAAACGTCAATATAAAATATCTTTGAAATACTTTAAAATCATTTTATTCATTCATACAAACATACAAATGTGACATTCGTACGGTCATTTATTCCTTCATTTCTACATCAGCCCCCCCCCCCCTTTGATGAAGATGATTTGCAATAAGTTAATCCCAGAGGCTAATCATGAACTCGTCAACTGAGTAAAACGCGTATGTCACCGAGGCGTTTTAATTGACTTTTAAATTGATTTTGTATTTGTCTGACGCATTCAGGGAGCTCATTGATTAATCTGACCCCAACCTGTGATGGCAGGAGCTCAAAAGCCGATGTTCTTTGTTGCTGAGTCCGCAAGTTGTCCCTGCCTCTAGTTTCATAGTGGTGAGTGTCCCTGCAACGCTCGATGGTGGACTTGGAGCGGCAGTACAGGACCACATCGAAAATAGATACAAGACAGAGTCAGAAACCAAACTCCGAGAAAGCGCCCCGACACAACTCTCTGAATTTTAGATTTTTTATTATTCTGACTGATTTCTTTTGGAGTCGAAAGACCATCTCTAGTTTGTGTTTAGAACAGCCTCCCCAGAGTCTTACACCGTATGCCAAATGAGGGAAAAGATCGAAATGATATAAACTATTTTAAGATCGAACATCAATTAACTGAGAAATTAACATTTTTATCGAATAAAAAAGATTTTCTGGCCGAAGAATTCCATTGTTATTACATAACAATTTCAATTTCTCAGTTAATTGCTATTTGATCTTATACAATGATTTGTAGAAATAAATTCTTCAATTCTTTGTAGGCAGTTGGTTTTGAAAAAAATAATGGTTATTAAGATATTTAGATTTAACATATTTAAATGGCCACCAATTTCAAAAGAATTATTGTACAACAATGAAATTTAAATGGTATATGATTATTACTGTAAATATCACCATTCATAAACATTTTCACGATTTTAATTCAAATTACTTCGGAGATAGTACCATTTTTGTAAAAACTACACACAGACAGACATACAGACAGACAGACATACAGACACACAGACAGATATACAGACAGACAGACATACATACATACAGACAGACAGACAGACAGACAGACATACATACAGACATACAGACATACAGACATACAGACATACAGACATACAGACAGACAGACAGACAGACGGACAGACATACAGACAGACAGACAGACAGACAGACATACAGACACACAGACAGCTATACAGACACACAGACAGACATACAGACAGACAGACATACAGACACACATACATACAGACAGATAATGTGCGATATAGACGATTTGTACTCATGACATTTTTTGTCTGTTTAACCCAAGAATGACCTCAAGAGGTTTGGCTGGATACGAACGGTACATCCTCTATAGTTTGTTAAATAACATTAATTTTGGTCCAATGGTAGATTAGGGGAACCAATATGTGGCTTGGATAGTATTGTGGGCTTTGTTAGTTGACGACCGATTACGTAATATTTATTAACCATCATTTAAACATTTATACGTTTAGAGAACGGAGAAAGAATACGTTTTACTTCTTGACTTAATAAGGGAAACAAGGGGAATCACATTTAGATCTAATCCACCTAAGCAAAATTTTTTGCATTTTGGAAACTAAAATAAATGAATTCAGTTTTAAAAACATATGAAACGTTAAAAGTTAAAGTATGTCTTATTTTACTAGGCAAAGTTAGGACTAAAAAACACTCTAACACTTAAGCTGGGACCAGCGGCTTAAGGGTAACTTTCGAACTACCATCAGTGTCCGGGCGGGCAGGTTGCGTGCAAGGACGGGATTGCTCAGACGGTCACCCTCCCAAGAGACAGCCACGCTCGATGTCGCTGGACTCCGTTATCTAGCGATAACGTCGGATCCCTTCGGTCTAGACCACTGGTAAAAGTTACATATCTATTGTTAAGACTTTAAAATTTTAGGTTGAAACAAAACAAAAGCTGTTATAGAACAATCATATTAAAGTAAATATATATTATTATGTTTATTAATATATAAACACATTGGTTTTACTATTAATGTGGAGAACATGTTTTTACTCCTAACTACTCGAAAATCGTATACTGAAGTTAAAATTTTACCAGCTAGTTAGCCACTGAATTTCTGATTATGTTAGAGTGATTTCAGGGATAATGACTGGCCTAGGTCAACCAAGTTGTGTTTATAATTTTATTTTTATTAATTATATATAAAAGAAAAAATATATTTTTATATAAGGAATGCACAATAAACACATCATTAGCTCTGCATATCCAATGGTTAATAAACCTTAGGATTTATATTTTCTGCTACGAATGTATACAATAATCACAAATGCAGTGAGTAATCTAGTTAAAATTAGGTAAAAACCAAGCAATACTTAGCTGAACTGAGAAGGATAATAAAAGTAGAACAACATAAAGTAATAATCACGTAGTAATAAATAAAAATTTAAAAACGATAAAAATACATCCCAGGAAATAAAACCGGTTTTGAGACGTAGTTTAACTAATCTGTGCCATTTATCTTATAGCCAAATTGCTCTACCATTAATCTGCAAATGAGTTATTTACAACACCCTCACGTGCAATATCTCATAAATATCGTGAGGTATGAATCCTTGAAATTTTCTGTTTGCCGTCAAATATATTTATGAGTAGCTTTACTTCGGTCTGCACTGAGACAAAGTTCCTGGAAATTATAGCTTTGGGAGTTGTTGGTTTACTCGTATTTCATAGTCGAGAGTCAAGATATTGTTTTTGCAGAGTGTCTGGATACAACAACAATTTTTTTCTATCTATATTTAAACCATAATTAAATAGAACTTCTATATTTTGTAAACAATTTTGTTATCTTACCTCGTGATACATCACTCTAGAGGTTACAAGTTACAGAGTTGAATGCTAGGAACTGCATCTATTACGAACTACTCCATTATAATAGAGTACTTTGTGAGTATTCAACATTTGCTAATGCCGTTTTCAACTTTCTTACTACAATAATATTTACAGTACACTTCCTATTATTATTATTATTGCGATTTTTAATTGCCGATGTAAATTTTTTTATAACAATTAGGTGAGGCAATATTTTAATGTAGGTTTCCTCATAACTGGAGCGACGAGGAGGGAAATCGAGTGGCCTTCAAGATATAACATTCTTTTACAAATTAATTACTTCTTATAAGCCAATCCAAAAAGTTATTTTATAATTAGAAAACATTTTAATTTAGATGGTTTAAGCAATTTGACTTGGAAGAGGTTACTTCAGTAACTAAGGAAATCTTAACGTAAGGTGTATGCTTAAAACAAGACTGAGTCACCGTCAAACTGAAGAAGTATAAAGTTTATTTAGTACATAAAATTGCTATAAATAATTCTATTTAGAACTTTGTTAACGTCATAATTGTATAAACATCATATATAACAATCTAATGAAAGTATGATCTAAATTAGACTGAATACAAACTATCATAATTTTCAATTAATTAAAAAAAACAACAAATAATAGAACATTTACTTTGCACAGATTCATGCCTGATATGTCTAAGAACACAACATTAAATTTTCACAATTATATGTTACTACCTGTTTACCCCTGCCTCGCTACGGAATTAAAATATAAACAGTAATGTTTTAGTTAATTTATGGTAGACTCGTGTGCCAACCCCGTCACTCCCAGCGCTCATGAGAGAAGTTCAGCCTGCAGTCTCGCTTGGAAACTCTGCCTTTAGCCCTTTTGTGGGACTTGGCCTGCGGCCTCCTGGAGAAATTCGGCCTACGGCCTCGCCAGAACACTGAACATCCCCATTTGTGGATTTCGGCCTGCGGCCTCGCCAGGAAACTTAGACTGTATCACAATAAGGGGCAGTATAACCGACAAACATAGTCTTTTCTAAAATCTGATGGTAAATTAGGAATAGAGAGAAGAACACCTTTAACCTTATACCCCTCTTGCGTGTTTCAAATGTTTTCAATTCATTTTTTTTAAACAAATAATTAATTAAATAAGAAAATAGCTCCATAAGAATAATATTACAAATATAAAAGCCAGTGGGGTGGAGCCCTAGTGTCGGATGTGAATAAAATCACACCATAAATGTTCCTGGGAGTGAACTCTACATTTTTTAAACCATATAATGAACGGGATTATAATATAATTAGCATTGAAATAATTAAATTGCACTCAATAAAAAATTAATATACTGTATGAAATGTTGGTGAATATCTTGATATAAAATTAATTTATATATCTACTTTTCATATAACATTTAAATGTTTGAATTAATGCAAGATCTATTTCAATATCCGATTTATCACCAAGAAATAAAATACAAGAGATTATATATAAACAAACACAAATAAGTTTCAGGAATATTTTCAACTCATATTCAAATGTTCCTTTCATCTGATTTGAAAATAAATAATCAAAAACAGCAAACGTGACGTTTTTAGTTTATTTAACTATCAATAACACACTGAGTAGCCAATTTTATTATTTTGATAATGTTACAGTATATATGAATGGAGATCAACAAACAAAACACACACATTATTTATCACAATGTTATTTACGCATTACAAAAAATAAAGTTATTTCTAAGATATAAAATACTAAGATATAAAAATTTGTATAAAACCAGGTAACTGGTAAAAATAAATATTTTTTAATACAATAAAGCAACTTAATTTGGAATTGAAGAATCACGAGATTATTATCTTTGAATTGATGCATCCAAAAACGTGGTAGGTAGGTGGGTCAATACCACCGTACCGTGGTATATTTATGGGTGGGTAAATACCACCGTACGTATATGGGCAGACAGGAAGGTACATACCAACATAAATCTATGGGTGGGTCAATACCACCATACCTATATGAGCAGGCAGGTGGATGCATACCAACGTACATCTATGGATAGGGTAATACCACCGTACGTATATAGGCCGGCCGGTGGGTCAATACCACCGTACGTATATGACCTGTACAGGTGGGTCAATACGACCGTACGTATTTGGGCAGGCAAGTGGGCCAATACCACCATACGTATATGTCCATACAAGTGGGTCAATACCATATACCATAGTACGTCAATATCACCGTACTTATATGGCCAGGTAAGTGGGTCAATATCATCGTACGTATATGTCCAGACAGGTTGGTCAATATCACCATACGTATATGGCTAGGTAGGTGGGTCAATATCATCGTACGTATATTGGCAGGCAGGTGGATTAATACCATTGTACGAGCAGAATTAATTAATTCTGCGTTTTCTAATTGCTAAAATATAAATTGTTTTTCTAACGATTATTATTATTGTTTGATTCGTATTCTACTAATTATCGAAGTAAAATAAATCAGAAAAATAAAGTAAACATTACTGGTTGTTTTACTATATAATCGTTAAAATAATGATTTGGAATACAGCAATTTATTACCTCTAGAGTGCTAGGTTTTTCTTTTTTATTAAAATATGGAAAAATAATCCTCTAAAAATATATTTATTATATTTGTAATTGACATATATATATATATATATATATATATATATATATATATATATATATATATATATATATATATATATATATATATATTGGGATTCTACTATTACATTTGCTATCGCGTATTGAACTGATGTCAGTTTTTTTCGTTGAAACCAACTTTCTATCAGTTGTGAACTTTATTTCATTACTATAATTGTTACTACCAACTAGTCTAGTATATATTTGTAAATCAAAGCTGAAATGACGTCTTATAAAATATGAAACATCCGTTTACATATTTAAAAAAAACTTAAAATGCAAATATAAAAAGCTAGAAATATAATTTTCAAAATCTTTTAATATTAGTTACTAATTTAAAATATTTCAGAGCTGATAGTTTTTTTAATCCTTTGTGAAAAGTTCTTTTTGTTCAGGGCCAGGATTAAGCCATTGAACCTCTTTGTGATCTGGCGTTCAATGGCCAAGCAGACAATGAACTTTTGTACCGGTTTGTAAACACAATGTTGTAACAAGATTAGCCCTGCATTTTACACAAAAAAATTCATTCCTCAAGGCCACTTTTATCGCCGAAGGATAAACTACCAATAAAGGCAATTTAACAGATATATTTTAAACGTAAGCATAACAAACAAATAACATTGTATTAGTGTTTAGCTAGAATTTCATCTAGGAAATTCTCCCTATGCATAAATCATAAACCAAGACTTCCAGAGTATGTCGTGAATTCGTAATTGTAGATTTTTCTTATTGACATTCACTGACATTTGTACTTGTATTACTCTGATTTTCCATTGCTGTTTTATTATAAAACGTGTTGATATACTCGTTTTAAAAGTATAGTCTACAATGTAGATTTATATAGATTATGCACAGTTTACGAATAGGTAATATATTATAATGAAATACTACAGTAGAATTTTTCAGATCATAATTTCATTTTATATTTACAGAATAAGCATTGAAAGAAACTATGGGATTCATCGGCCTCGGTAATGACGGTTAATAGTAAGTCTTTTTGGACTTTGGTTTCGACTAAGCTTACGTTAAAATTGGTATATAACTTAGCTGTAGAACTATTTAAAAAGGAAATAAGAGGAAGATACATGATATACTTTGATGCAATTATGAATATAAAATAATTTGAAAGTCATTACACATAAGAGTCGCCCTTGAACATATTTAATATATTTTTTACGTAGCGGTCTAGAACGTCGAACGTAAGAGCAGGAAACTTGATATTCTAATAATAAGCAATTATCTTGATCACCACATTAAAATTCACCATTTCACCATAGCAAAATAAGGATATGGGCTAATAACCCCATTAAAAATCTAACTAAGCATTAATAAACATTTAGGGTGTTCGTCCGACTGGCTCAGTCTGGCACTGGATGGAGTTTAGTTCAACATTTCGCCGCCACTGTCGCTAAGAGTAGCAGAGTGCATGCCTTGATGGGGGCATGAGAGTAACAACACTCTTTCTCCATGTCCGGAGCACAAACGAGAATAACCCCCTCATTTATTGTAAACTTTATCAATACTTATGTTACGTATTATTAATCTACTTTTCGGACCAAAGATAATTGTACACATATCAACTCGTAAATTGTTCTGACGTCAGTTATAAAATATTAATTGGTTACAACCAATTATTTCCAAAACTATTATTTTATAATTTGTTTTAATTACCTCTAGGTTGGTTAGTACCATTTGTCCGCTATATTCTCAAAATTTGAATAAAATATATCGCACGGTTTGTTAATGAGTTAATGAGAACCAAGAAAGGCCAAATTAACCACTTTAGGTAGCCACATCTCCATACATTTTTTTTAATTTTTTCCATCGACATACTTATTATTTATAACAAAACAAATAATTTTATTCAAAAATATTTCAAAAATAATTTTCGATCGAACACCATTAAACGTATTTTACCTAAAAGACCAAACATTTTTGATTTTCGTTAGACGTTAAAGACACAATTTCCTTGTCACTTGTCACGTAATTATCACCTTATCACTTGGTCTTGGCTCCAAATTTGACGGGTCATGTTATCTTCAATGTTTGGCACATTGGCAGACGCTGATATCATTAACAGTAATTTGAACCTCATACCTGGTTTTTAAAAACATCATTCGAATAATGGACAAAATATGATGAAAATAATGCTTGGGAATGACAACATTCATTTGATGTTAGTTCGTCCTATGCTAGCAATCACCGTTAGTTTGACCTTACGAAGTCTCCTCATTGGTGGATGACTATCACCTAGTACGACTACTGTTAGGTGTTCCTGAATTAGATATATTAATAAAAGTATAAAGCATCAGTTCACAAACTCTCTGAAAAGACCTGCTCCAAACAAGAAACATAATACTCAATGCAGACCAATAAAGTTAGGAAAGGTGCACAATTTGATCATGATTAATATCCGCTTAAAAGAATGTTCTTAATCCAAGCAGGAATTGTTGCTATATTTGTATACTTGAACATTCGAACAGGTCTAAATGCAGTAAAGCTCATATAATTTGGCATCAGACACGAACTGTTGAATATACTTCATTAATTAATTGATATAAGCCCTATTGGGCTGTTTTATTATATTTTATAAATCTGCAAGCTCCCTAATTCATTAACACAACATATGAAGTATATCATCCTACAAAACACACCCATTTTTCATCGATTATCGGCAGTTTTTTTATCTTTTGTGAGAACTGGAATATGGCTGTATCTTACTTTTGGTTGTGTTCAAAAAAAGAATATGTTAGCATGATAATTATTAAATGTGGTGATTAGAATCACTACGTTACGGGTTGTGCCAGTAGACTTCAGTGAAAACTGACGCACGTAATTGAGTGAATTTAATATGTTACGTGTGCATAGCTTTTTGAAGTATCTAAAACTCAAAGTAATATAACAAATACTAAGATTGAGAAACAGGAATTTATAAATATTTCTATGTGAAAATTACATCTACAGTAACAGACAACCAGGTCCACTATTCTCAATGAGATTCTGGGCCTTAAATGAGCTTTTTAAGTCAAGTCATCTGTAAAAGAAAACAAAAACAAGGATATAACATTCCATTGTTCTGTCAATATAGATCCGATACCTAGATTTTAACAAAAGAATTAGGGAAAATACTAGTAATTTTAAGAAAAGTATTTAAGGAAGATGTACGAATCTGATGAAGAAACTGGAATGTGTAGGATCAGAAAAAAGCAAATAAATCAAAGGCCTATCTAAATAATCAGATGTAGTAGCATACATTAAAAGTACTGAAGACGAGGATGGCTTGACATATACGAAGAAGAAATAAATAATTACTGTTAAAAATCAGTGTTCGTAGGAAGAATAAATATAAGAAGATCACTTGTACGACCGAGACTAAGGTGGTTAGATCAAGAACACAATGACCTAAACATCATGAGAACGGACATACAACCGGCAGAAGACAACGACCAGTGGAGGTAGGCTGTTTACATGGCCAAATACCTCTTCAGGTCACAATGAACAAGGAGATAAGGTAATGTAGCATATATGTGGGAAAATTTCACCTTATAATCAGTAAATGATTTATTCATTTCAAATTCAAATACCTGACACAACCTAAAACTTCCTCTATTATAATTTAAAATCATATATTGAAAATATATGTTAAAAGGCTTGTTATCTGTAGATTGTTTTTAGATGTAGAAATAATCATTATTGAAGTCTGTGTGACACCATATTTAATAGTTTCACTGGGCGTACCTTGGCAAAACCTTGAATAGCTACTTGATAAATCCTCATCCAGAACTAGATGATATTTAGAATTGTCATTCTTATATAATTTACTAGCTGTACTGTTGCAATATAAATAAAGGCACTGATCCACTTCCCAACGTTACATACTACGAACTTAACGTTTTTACTGTTTTCAGTAAAACATTTCTTAATATTACACCTACAGATTTTAAGTTTCCAGTAGTTTTTACTACTAGTTATCCAATTTCAGTAATAGAAATAGGTGGACTCATTTGATAATAGCTTGTTAGTCCACCCATTATCAAACGAGCTTGTTGTTTTACTAGGTTAATTAAAGCAAACATTTGAGAGGGAAACTTTAGTTTATATGGTAACAATTACTACATGACTAGAGCATAATCTATATTGTTATGACATTCATACAACATTCAAATTAATTTATAGTTTATATAAATATACGTTGAATCATATTTTATTTTGCGACCAGTATTGAGGTTTTTCCCACCTAAAACTTTTAATTAATTAAAAATGGCACATTCCTTCAGTGTGTCTTTATACGTCATGAATCCATAGTAAATATAATTTTACGGTATTATTTTAAACAAAGAAAGAATAAAAAGTTTATTTTTTTTTTTAAATATAATTCAATTTAACGAACCCTTTAATCATATTTATTGAAATCACATTGTAAATTCAATCAGTATTTAAAGGGTTTTTAATTGATTTTAGCATTTTAAAGTAAGGGGTATTTTTATTAATTTTTAAGACGCCGATGGTCAAGACACGGACGAATGAGTGTGATTAGTGTGGATGAAATAATTTAGGCTTGTTACAAACTAAGGCCAATAGTTCCTCAGAAAGTGTCATTAATTTATTAATAGAAAAAAAAAATGAAAAGCCGATTGATCATCAGCTGAACAATCGGTAGTTATGAGCTGATCTTTTCAAATTTTTTTATGACTATGATTGGGAACGAACTGAGAACCATTAGCTTATGAAGCTAGGCTTTAACTAACTTATCAACTGACCAATTACTTGTATAAGTTTATACAATATAAGTGTAATCATAATTTAACTAGTTGTTTTTACTGTCATAATCAAAACTCCAATACATCTTCGTTATTTATAAAAACTATTTTGTTAGTAATCATTTACATTGCCAGGTTTGTATTACTCTGTTGAAAAGATTTATACTAATTAAAATATAGTGTAATTTTGCACTTGGTACTAACTAAGCGTTTAATGTTGTGTCTTAGGCTTTCTCAAATGGCATGACTTTCCTGGAAAGGTATAGAGGGTGAAACCTCCAGCCCTATGGGAAGAAACGGGAACCTTATTCATGGATGGGGTATGGAGGTATTCCAAACTATATTCCAGCTAGCATTCATGGTAAATAATAAGTAAAGATATATGAGTCATTCAGGAGAGATCCATGAGAGGGTATGGTATGAGTCATTCAGGAGAGATCCATGAGAGGGTATGGTATGAGTCATTCAGGAGAGATCCATGAGAGGATATGGTATGAGTCATTCAGGAGAGATCCATGAGAGGGTATGGTATGAGTCATTCAGGAGAGATCCATGAGAGGATATGGTATGAGTCATTCAGGAGAGATCCATGAGAGGGTATGGTATGAGTCATTCAGGAGAGATCCATGAGAGGATATGGTATGAGTCATTCAGGAGAGATCCATGAGAGGATATGGTATGAGTCATTCAGGAGAGATCCATGAGAGGATATGGTATGAGTCATTCAGGAGAGATCCATGAGAGGATGTGGTATGAGTCATTCAGGAGAGATCCATGAGAGGATATGGTATGAGTCATTCAGGAGAGATCCATGAGAGGATATGGTATGAGTCATTCAGGAGAGATCCATGAGAGGATATGGTATGAGTCATTCAGGAGAGATCCATGAGAGGATATGGTATGCAGGCTAACTACAAAGAGGAAAAATGGACCTGCTATAAACTAACGGACAATGATCCTAAAAGAGAAATAAATAAAACATTAATGAGACGTAGAAGTGTTACTTTCTGAGACATCCTCAAGATGTACGCCTGTTGACCATGGCCTACTACTAAGCAAGGTAGACAATTTAGTTTAAAAGGAATGAAACTCAAATAAAGTTGGTCAATACAGAAAACTACTTATAAGTAATTACTCTCTACAATCAAATCATTTGGTAACCACTTAAATTCACGTTGATGATATATGTTCTTGTTGCAGGCTGGATTTGATTTTGATAATTACTAAATAAAAATATTGGCCCAAATCAGTTGACACTTGTAGTGAGTTAGATAAAGCAAATACTACGGTATTGCTAACAAAACTGCTTGAAAAGTTAAAGTAAAATTGTAAAAAATGTAAAATTGTTATATAACACACTCATTAATGGTCTTTGTTCAAAAAATACATTTTGGAAAACAAGGGGACAGAGACAATGTAAATAGTATAAGGAAATATATGTGTCCAGTTAGATTAAAAGCTTAGACTAGAGTTTGGGAAATAAATAAATTTGCCTTTTTAAAAGTTAACGAATCTTGTTTGCTATTGTTATATAAATATTTCCAAAATTACAAAATGCATTTCATTTCTAAACTGAGCATAAAAAATGTTTTAAAGTATTTCCTTATTAATATTGTTTCGGCGTATTGGTAAACGAATAGTTGGCTTGTTGCTAAGCAAAATCCTTATTTCCGCTAGTTGTAAATTGGATAAATTCACTAATCATATAACTCTTAGTTTTAATGAACTGAAGAATACTATACAGCAAAACCAAAGTACATGAATGGGCCAAAAACTGTAAAGTAACGTATCAATAACAGACTTTGTATCTTCATTTTCATCTTAATGTAAAATATATGATAACCCTAGATCTTAAATATAAGGGTGTGTTGAAGGTAAATGCAGTTCAGACGTGTGTTTTTCTTTCCGTTACGTTTCTTAAACGTCAACTCCAGTATTAATAGACCTATTATCAAGTATTTATTTATGAAACTTGGCGAGTAAAGTTTTTCCAATAAAACTATAAATTCTCAAACCTATCAAGACGTTTGATCCAATTTACTGTTGATCAGCTGTTTTAGATTATTGTTGTAATTTATCAATAAATACTTTGCAGATATTTCCTAAACCCTTAAACTAAATCTTTAAATCATGTATAATATTGGCCTTGATTTTTTACTTTACTTGTAAATAGTTTAAACTATTTGAACTAGAATTCAAGAAATTTAACAACTATATGAGCATACAGGAAGTTCAAAGTAACATTTATTGATAGTAACTGTGCAGTTCATACCTAAGATATTTTGGTAACCATGCACTTTCAAATACCTCTAAAATCAAAAGAATTAAAAAAACTAGAGGTAAAAACTAACCTAAATTTATAAGACAGGTTCTATCGAACTAAAGAAAACTAGGAGCTTTTATCGAATAACTGGAGCACTCATTTTTAAGTAAAAAAAACTGTTTCCCAAGATTAGGCCTTTTTAACAATAAAATGTTTCCGTTTAACATATTTTTTCACTGTACACTATGTAATTTTGGTTTGAAATTAGATATTTTGTTTGGCTCAAAAGCACTATATACATAACATATTATAATATGTGCTATATAGGGCAAAATGTAGCTCAAAGGAATGGATAATGTGATAACAGGTACGACCTCTTAAGAAGTCGGCATATATATACCCCATGTAAACAATAGTTACCTATTATTCTCTTCAACGTGAATGTTATAGTTCGTGAAGAATAGTTCTTTGGAGCTAAGACGCTAAGTTTGGAGAGACTTTAGGCTTCAGAAAAAGCTGCCCGAATTATCGATAAATTGAAACCCAGAGAGTCGTGTAAAAAGGCCTTTAAAACATTTTAACTGTTGACGCTGACTTGTCCTTTTTTAAACAATGATGTTTTGTATGTTTAAATGTACCTTAAAAAGGGACCAACACATATCCGAGTATGAGACAGATTAAACTATCGAGCTGGGAGACACAGAACGGTGGTTGCTCCAACGCCAAAGGCGGTAAAAGGTTTTCATATGCGCTGTTTAGCGGGACAGGCATTCTAAAATATTGGCGAAGTTTAAGCATTTGGCTGAAAGACCACCTATTTGGATGACTGATGGCGGGGATGGGACTGGGACAATGGAAAATTGAGTAAAGACAATAGCAAATTTTTTATATGTCTGAATTAAAAAACCGTAGTAATATTGGAAACATTATAATAATAAATTTGAATCGTTCAATTCAATAAATTTTACTGTCTACTGCAAAGCAAGACATTTGATTTGAATTAAAAATACATCATAGTATACAATATAGCGATAACTGTAGAACTATTTTATGTAATTGTATTTTTTAAACATTCATTGAAAAAACGTGTTTTACGATCTGTGTGCCTGTTTGAATAGTAAATAAACATGCAAACTATTTATCGCTAACTCCAGCCACGACATTTCATTCAGTCTTGACGAGGGAACCCGGTAATAAAACTGAAACTTGACCCTCGTGCTAATTGACTCATTACCACGATGAATCAGAAAATGAAACGCGTACTGTTCCTACCCAGACTTTTGAGCACTTGTTAAGGAACTGAAAACACTAAAATTGGAAGTACTGGGAAAAATATATATAAGCACTATATTTGATAAAATCTTTAAAATATTATTTCTCACGTAAATTAATAAAAAGGAAAGTTATAAGATTAAATTACTAACCAAATCAATTCAACTTGAAGCGAATTTCTTTACAGAAGTTTGTACGATTTAATCAAAGAAATTTCTTCACATATTGTGATTAAGCAATGCAAAATCTAAAAAAAACCAAAGAAAAAGCTGCAAATCCTTGACATTATTTAAAATATGCCTCAGTTACAAACTCCATAGTAGAAGTTTACGTAAGACCTTGAAAAAATTATATACTGGCTTATTTGAAACAATTAACTGTACCGGACGAAATAATAGTACGAGTAATTTCGATCACTTTTGTTTTAAAATTACTATTTTCTTTGGCTGATCTGTTTGTGATATTGAACACCAGGGGAATCCTAATTATTAAAAGTGTAATACTTTATGTATATGAAAGTAAATTTTAAGTCATAATATGGGCAATAAGTATTAATTAAAGTTGTATCAATGAATGCTGTAGTTTTAGTAATGTATGCATAGAAGCACATACAAATAGAATTAATAAACAGCGTATGTGTGATTCAATTTTGCTAGAATGGCTTTCACGGCCAGTAATACTACAAAACTTCATTAAGTCATTGTAGGATTTCGTGTAGATGACCATGATCTTCCATGTTTTAACTATGTGAATATTAGTTGAGTTACACATTAAAAGGTTCCTTGCGTAATATTTTATGCGCACACCAGATTAAACATTTTTAAGAATGTATGTGGGGGTTTTAATATTTAATACAACATTATAATGACCACCAAATCATTAAACCTTTCTTCGTACAGTTACAGTTTCACGATGAGTGTTTTTATCTATTTTCCAAACAATAGAAAGTTTAGTTATAAAATATAGATTTATTTTTATCTAGAAATATTATTTTCTACCTTTTTTTCCAGGACACCTGTTTCTGTGAGTTTCCAGCGCCTCCTTAGAGTCTTGGAGGCCACATTCTTCGCACTGTTGGAGTAGACAAATTTGAACTCCATCACAATCTACTAGACCTTCCTGAGATTGCATTTTCTGTTTATCTTTAGGAAGTACTCTCCTCGCCGGGTCCACTTGCACTTTAACCTCCCCCGACCCCTGCACCAGAGGCACACTCACAATCTCATTATCCTCTTGAGGATCACCTCCGCGACTTTCCGTCAGCAGGAGACTACCGTAAGACTCCATGACACCAACGTATCCATCCACCAGTGGCACTTCCGCACCGAGACGATACTGGGAGACTCTCCCCGGGGCGCACGGCGCACACCTCGGTGACTCCATCGGCGACTGCACCGCCGCTACGGGAAGCGTCAATTATACTCCCCGCTCCGCACAATTGAGTGGGTGAGTCTACTCTAGTAGTGCGCCCGACGTGCTGTGGTCTCTGCCAGGTGTGATCAAACCTTGACCCCTTCACACGCTAGACGGTCGGACGGGAGGTTGCATCATAAACGCTTGGATGTGTGTCGCCCAGCGGCACTATCGGAAGTAACAATTTACAACCGGTTTCCGCAAGGAATGCTTAATGATCTTGTTAAGCCAATGGTGACTGATTTTACGTCATACTCGTTTGGCTTCACTTTTTTTCTTTAAACAGAAATTAAAGTGTTCTTTTTTTGTTATTTTTGTTTATACATTTTATCTGAATTTATTAGGTTTATTTTATTGCATGTGTTCCGTCATAAATTATTGGAGCCGTATTGATTTTCTTGTGAAGTAATATATCTTGCGTTAATTTATTTCCTTTTAATATATTTAGTTGTTTTTTATTTACAAGCACAACAATTAACTATTGAGGTTTTAACTTTTTTTGCCATATCTAAACTTTATAATTTGTATACTCTAAATGTTTTTGTGTTGTTTGAGTGTGATTGTTTTTTTTAACTTTAATGAGAAAATGGTTTGACATAAAAATTAGGAATAGAACTCCTATACATGATCGTATTTACATTAAGAATTAGCTTGAGATTGCTCGATAATTAATAAATGTGTAAATCATATACTTCGTTTGAATATGTTTATTTTATAAACTATATGTTTGTTTTATGAATTAAACTATTCTCAGTAACATGAGATCGACATTAAAGAAGATACATCCCAGGAACAAGCGAAAATTGCAATTAAAGCCAATCCAATTGTTAATAAAAAATACAATTATAGGAGTAAAATAATTTACAATAGTAATATTAAGTTTCAAAGTTATGGTTGCCACTTTATTAAAAGCATTACTTTTAGTTTATAACTATTTGAAATGTAAAATAGACGTATTTCAGAAATACACTGAAACGACAAAAATTGTAGTTACATTTTCTGTAAACAGCTAAAATATTAAATCCCCTAGTAATCTGATTAAAACTAAACATAGGTTTCAAAGTGGATTCTTTTTTTTTTTATAACAAATCTGTGTTTTTATATAGTTTTGAAGACAGATTATTGAAGTTATATAATTGACGATTTAACTTTTAAAAAAATATCATATTATGGTTGCTTCATTGAATATGTTCGTCAGTGATATCCTTATACATTTTGAATTTAATTAAAATAGGGAATATACAATCTCATCTACTCACCAGCACTCTGGAGTCTAAGGACTTACACAAGAAATAATTTGAATATCAAATGAATGTTGTCTGAAGACATCAACTCCTATAATGGATTAGAGACAACTGGTTCAGCAATATGAAGTACTGATAATATTCATGAATTCTATCTTTGAATGATATTTGAATATTAGAAGATGGAAAATCAGAACCCTTCTTGCTTTTAACGCCATAAATAACGTTGTTCTACTTTCTCAAAAGGAGATCGTTTATTATATGAAAAAATCTAATTTATTAGTAACTATATGGAAAACAATATAGTTGAGAATATTCTACGACAATTTCTTGAGATTTTTATGTTCGATTATTTTATATGAAGGCTAGCTGAGAATGTACTTCAGTAATTAAAGATATTTTAATTTTATTTTTAGAAATGGAATAGTTTTAATTTAGCAGCGTCTTTTTACTTTCGTAGTGTCAAGTATTCTTGAGTACTGAAGATACTGCAATCGTATTTGCTACTAGCTCATCGTTTTTGAAATTTTCCGTTAATTTTAATACAGTGTTAATTGAAACATTAATTATATCAGATTATGATTACGAAAATGGAGAACATTGGGGCATAATTGTTACTAACCTAATTATTGTAAGCACAAGTCTTGATTTTTAGTATAGCTCTTGTTCTAAAATAAGCTCATTGAAAGTTTAATAATAATTAATAGTGAGATATTTCTTTCGGTGGATTGAAATGGTTAAGAAGGACCGTTAGAAATACTGTTAGATTTAATGAGTTATTAGAATGAATTTCAAGTTAGCTCAAACTGCTGTTTTGTATTTTTATTTCAGAACTATTAAATAAAAACAACCCTAGTATCAAAGCTATATCAAAAAGATAATCTCAGCAGGACAGCTATAACTTTGAACTTAATGTATAGCACGTACGTTTTGCTGTGTATTGTACACAGTTGTGGTTTCCAAATAGAAAAACACCTTTTATTTATTTTACTAATTTACTTATAAGTAAGATCTGTATGAGAGAGTGAATTCTTTGTTAATAATTAAGGCAGACCGATTCTTCTATATTTATTTTTTTAACCCACTGTCCAGGGAGACTAAGGGACCTTTGTACAAAAAGTTCGAATCACAAAATATTAGCCAATATTTGGTGACTGACAAGACTGATACTCAGATCTCTCTAATGGAAAACAATCGATCCCTGACCACCACCCAACACGGACACCTCTGACAGTAGTGTCTAGACAGATGGCAAGCGTTGAGCGGACACCGTGACAGCATTAAGATGATTGAGTACAGAACACACCGCTTGCAACAACCAACAGCACTAAGTTCTGAAATAGGTTGGTAACACCACTACTACTAGGGGATACTGATTGGATGTAACGACTATGTATATATCAACACTACTACTAGGGGATACTAATTGAATGTAACGACTATGTATATATCAACACTACTACTAGGGGATACTGATTGAATGTAACGACTATGTATATATATCAACACTACTACTAGGGGATACTGATTGAATGTAACGACTATGTATATATCAACAAACCTACTAGGGGATACTGATTGAATGTAATGACTATGTATATATCAACACTACTACTAGGGGATACTGATTCAATGTAACGACTATGTATATATCAGCACTACTACTAGGGGATACTGATTCAATGTAACGACTATGTATATATCAGCACTACTACTAGGGGATACTGATTGAAAGTAACGACTATGTATATATCAACACTACTACTAGGGGATACTGATTGAATGTAACGACTATGTATATATCAGCACTACTACTTGGGGATACTGATTGAATGTAACGACTATGTATATATCAACATTACTACTAGGGGATAGTGATTGAATGTAACGACTATGTATATATCAGCACTACTACTAGGGGATACTGATTGAATGTAACGACTATGTATATATCAACACTAATACTAGGGGATACTGATTGAATGTAACGACTATGTATATATCAACACTAATACTAGGGGATACTGATTGAATGTAACGACTATGTATATATCAGCACTACTACTAGGGGATACTGATTGAATGTAACGACTATGTATATATCAACACTACTACTAGGGGATACTGATTGAATGTAACGACTATGTATATATCAGCACTACTACTAGGAGATACTGATTGAATGTAACGACTATGTATATATCAACACTAATACTAGGGGATACTGATTGAATGTAACGACTATGTATACATCAACACTAATACTAGGGGATACTGATTGAATGTAACGACTATGTATATATCAGCACTACTACTAGGGGATACTGATTGAATGTAACGACTATGTATATATCAGCACTACTACTAGGGAATACTGATTGAATGTAATGACTATGTATTTATCAACACTAATACTAGGGGATACTGATTGAATGTAACGACTATGTATATATCAACACTAATACTAGGGGATACTGATTGAATGTAACGACTATGTATATATCAACACTACTACTAGGGGATACTGATTGAATGAAACGACTATGTATATATCAGCACTACTACTAGGGGATACTGATTGAATGTAACGACTATGTATATATCAGCACTACTACTTGGGGATACTGATTGAATGTAACGACTATGTATATATCAACACTACTACTAGGGGATACTGATTGAATGTAACGACTATATGTATATATCAGCACTACTACTAGGAGATACTGATTGAATGTAACGACTATGTATATATCAACACTAATACTAGGTGATACTGATTGAATGTAACGACTATGTATACATCAACACTAATACTAGGGGATACTGATTGAATGTAACGACTATGTATATATCAGCACTACTACTAGGGGATACTGATTGAATGTAACGACTATGTATATATCAGCACTACTACTAGGGGATACTGATTGAATGTAACGACTATGTATATATCAACACTAATACTAGGGGATACTGATTGAATGTAACGACTATGTATATATCAACACTAATACTAGGGGATACTGATTGAATGTAACGACTATGTATATATCAACACTACTACTAGGGGATACTGATTGAATGAAACGACTATGTATATATCAGCACTACTACTAGGGGATACTGATTGAATGTAACGACTATGTATATATCAGCACTACTACTAGGGGATACTGATTGAATGTAACGACTATGTATATATCAACACTAATACTAGGGGATACTGATTGAATGTAACGACTATGTATATATCAACACTAATACTAGGGGATACTGATTGAATGTAACGACTATGTATATATCAACACTACTACTAGGGGATACTGACTGAATGAAACGACTATGTATATATCAGCACTACTACTAGGGGATACTGATTGAATGTAACGACTATGTATATATCAGCACTACTACTTGGGGATACTGATTGAATGTAACGACTATGTATATATCAACACTACTACTAGGGGATACTGATTTAATGTAATGACTATGTATATATAAACACTACTACTTGGGGATACTGATTGAATGTAACGACTATGTATATATCAACACTACTACTAGGGGATACTGATTGAATGTAATGACTATGTATATATCAACACTAATACTAGGGGATACTGATTGAATGTAATGACTATGTATATATCAACACTAATACTAGGGGATACTGATTGAATGTAACGACTATGTATATATCAGCACTACTACTAGGGGATACTGATTGAATGTAACGACTATGTATATATCAGCACTACTACTAGGAGATACTGATTGAATGTAACGACTATGTATATATCAACACTAATACTAGGGGATACTGATTGAATGTAACGACTATGTATATATCAACACTAATACTAGGGGATACTGATTGAATGTAACGACTATGTATATATCAGCACTACTACTAGGGGATACTGATTGAATGTAACGACTATGTATATATCAGCACTACTACTAGGGGATACTGATTGAATGTAACGACTATGTATATATCAACACTAATACTAGGGGATACTGATTGAATGTAACGACTATGTATATATCAACACTACTATTAGGGGATACTGATTGAATGTAACGACTATGTATATATCAACACTACTACTAGGGGATACTGATTGAATGTAACGACTATGTATATATCAACACTACTACTAGGGGATACTGATTGAATGTAACGACTATGTATATATCAACACTACTACTAGGGGATACTGATTGAATGTAATGACTATGTATATATCAACACTACTATTGGGGATACTGATTGAATGTAAGGACTATTTACTATAACTGTCCGACCATGGGTACTTGTTTATATGGCCGTATTATTCTACTAGTTGTTTATTCTAAAATGTTTGTAACATTTTGATGGAATAACGATTTATTATTATTAATTGTAATATATTGGGTTCATGATGATACTTATGTGTGTGTTGAATCTATTTCCTGTACTGTATTGCATATTAAACATATGTATTTTAGGCGAAGTGGCTCAGGCCTAGAGTGAGGCTAAGGATTCGGACTGCGGGATGCTACTTGAAGTACTAATTTCAATCCCCAACTTACGATCGGTAATCAAATCATCGATAAAGTTCACGATCAGGCCTGCAGTCACGTAAACTGCTGGTAGTAAGCTAGTAAGTTTGGAAGAGATCATTTCACTCAAACATTTAAATATCCCTTCATTGTGCGATGATTTAATTTTCCTGAAAATATAAAGTTTTCATGTGATCTTTAATTGTTGATGATTTTATACGTTTCTGTTCGAGTTTATATTACAATTACTTAGTTACACATTTTTTATTTTTATTTATTCATAAGACGCCGATCGTCAAGATACGGGCGAATATGGATTTCGAATGAGTGTGATGAGTGTAGATGAGCGAATGTAGTCATTATTACAAACTAAGGCCGACTATTCCTTAGAAAGTGTCATTAATTAATAGCCCAATGACAAATGAACAGCCGGTGGTTATCAGCTTATCCTTCTCAAATTGTATTGACTCTGATTGGGATCGAACTGAGAACCTTTAGCACATGAAGCTGGGATTGAACCAACTACGCTACCACCAATTATAGGAGGTGTGTTTTTAAAGTAAGTACCGTTTTGGAATCCCGCCGCTGTAGCGCTGCGGTCGTCGTTCAGCGCATGCGTGCTGGATACTACTATCTGTTGGCATGTTACATAACGCTAAAGATGTGAAAACTGACATTCATCGTGAGTCTGTCACAGTGACAATTTGGTTTTAAAAATCGTAACCATCACAACTCTAATGCTCTAGTGAGAGCACTGGTTTCACTTTTTTTGTGATTCTTGTTAAACATTTCTTTCTGATTCTCCATCAGCATTTTGGGAACCTACCTTAACCATAACTTTCGGTACTTCAAACGGTCTGTCACAATTTCAATAAACGCACTTCTTGACACTTCATAACGATGCAGTTGTACAACGTCTGTTTTCTATGACATTTTTCCTCAACGTTTTGTACCAAGTCATCAGTAATGAGTGAAGGTTTTCCACTTCGTTCCTCATCATGCACATTCGCACAACTTTCACCCATTTCCATATCATCCCATCACTCATTCTGTTTTCTTAATAGACCTCACAGATCTGTCGATGAATGTCTGCTGTTTCCATGCCTTTAGCGTTACGAAAACTTATCACAACATGTACTTTACAGTTGGCGGAATGTTTAATCAGAGGAGTAATTTTAAACCGTCATAAGCGACCTTAAATACAGTTTAATGGGTCCGTAACGGCGGCCGTTGCTTGCCAACAGATAGTAGTACACAGCACGCATGCGCTGAATGCCGACCGCAGCGCTACAGCGGCGGGATTCCAAAACGGTACTTACATTAAAAACACGCCTCGTACATTACATAGTATAATTAGGTAAAATATTTCTCTAAAAATATATCAATGCTTCAAACTAGGTCACCTTAATGCGTACGTTTAATACAGTATAAATACAGACAGGAGTTTGTTTTACTTTTTTACAGGAATGTACTTTTTACTTTGCCAAAAAACAAACATTGTCACATGTAATAGTCAACACAACATAGTCTATTTATAAAATAAGTCTTAGTCTAAGTAATACAATACATACAGGGAAACAAATAAAGTCATTTACATAACAATTCTGGAATGCATTACATCCGAGTGGGATACATCCAACTCCTAATTCCTAATATAAAACGTATTCACCCTGCATCAAGAATGCTTTTTTAAACTTGCTTGAATCAGTAACTGACTTTAAATATGGAGGCAGAGCATTGTTCAGTTTAATACAATTATAGTGGACTTGTTTCTAAAAAAGGATGATTGGTGACGCGGAATATATAAATAGTCACAATTTCGAAGTGAGTAACAGTGTATTTTATATGAGTCAGAGTTAGTAAATAGGAGAAAATTTCTTTTTAAAAAAGTGACTGATTCCAAAATATAAATTGATGGGACTCTATAAAGTACACTATATTAATTGGTTTATTTTTACTATCATCAAACAAAAGGATTTATAAGGGACTCATTTCAACATAAGAGCTTAATAACAAAATTAGTTTTTGATTCATGAAAAACTTACTTTATGGTAAAATCTAAAAAAATCAGAAGTGGCCAGTTAAATAAGGAATATTTTAAGTAAAAAATTGTCAAATAGTCGAATAATTCGTTTTATGAATTAAGTAGGTCAGATGCAAAAAAGTAAGTAAACAGAAACTTAATAATGTGAATAAGGGGTTTAAGTTTAAATTTATGAGATGAGAATCCTTTCTTAAAGTTTTGGGACTAACGACAAAGCTAGCCTTATAATCTTTGAGAGTGTCCCAGGGGAACCTTATTATCGTATACCATCAATAAGATGTCAAGATATGAGTGTGACGAGTCGGAGATGAACAAGTTAGTTATCTTATCGGGAATTAAGTCCGCGCCGGTTGATTAAGAAGCCAGCGCCACTGCCCATTAGTTACGGCGGCTCCAATTTACTTATGACACCAGTTATGGTGGCGAAAATGATTTTATAAATTAAATAGGAGACATCCATGCTCGTTGCTCGCTTCGCTCACGTCTTCAGCCTCGGTAACGCTGGTTGGTAATGAATCTCGCGCGCTCGTGACACTTGACGGTGTAAACATTAGTGGGTCAGTAGAAGACAAAATATTCTCATGTTCTTATTACTCACTGTCATATCTATCCACCCTAATTGGTTAGGGTATGGTGATATCCTATCAAAACTTACGTGAATGCAACCACTCTCTCCACCTAAATATCGAGTCTCTTTTGGAATGTCCCCAAAGTTGAAGGACTATACTGAAACTTATAAATAAAGTAATAAAGTCTTGTATATAGTGGTTATTAGTAAAACCATTGATTTCATATACACAAATATATTTCTCATCCAATGTTAAATTTCTTGTTCAAATTATCAGCTGCTTTTGGGGTCCATTGTGGTACGCTAATGGAGTTTCATGTAAATATAATTCAGTTTCAACAATTTGTAGAAACAGACCTCACTAACTAACCAAATTACAGGAACTAGTATCCCTCTTACATGGTATGTCTATTGCAGGTGTATATAATCAAGAGTATAATAAATTATAGTGCGCCATCCGGAAGTTAGGTTAAATTTGATAAGTTTAGGTAACAATAAAATAAAATATGACTGGAGTGTTATTTGCTAATATCCACGTGTCACTTGATTTTCCGTTTCACGACTAGTCAAATAATTCACAAACAAATGTTGAGAATTCAGAAAAATGTCCAACAGCATATTTAGACTAACCCTCCTCCCTTTCAAACATCATTGATACATAAAAAATGAAAAAAAAAAAAATTTCCTGTCACACAAAAAAATTGTTTACAGGATAAAACCACTTATTTTACCGCCACAAACAACTTCCGCTACCAGTGGCAAACACAGAGATATACTTAACTTCTTTTAGTAGTAAACTCATTGTCATTATCACCATTCAAAAGGACAGCGGAGAATGAATACGTGCAATTAATGGAAAGTGACAAAGGCCATAATCAAGACGGTGAGTCAGCCATTGACCAATCACAGCGTCAGACGTCCGCCTTTGTTACACCCTCTTATTTCTCTCCTGGAATCAATGAATGATGGCATTAAGAGTATTAGTGGTGTTAAAAGCTAATAAATAAGTACAATATGGATTCATGATTTATAGCTTCCTGAATTTTATTTATAAAAAAATATTCTAACATGTCAACAGTTCAATAATGTGATTCATTGTTTTAATTTTTCACGGAATGTTTCGGTATTCTAACATCATCTTAAAGTGAAATAAAAAATATCCTGTTCAAGATAATTATAAAATATGAAAAGACTCTAAATAAAATATATAAAACAAGAAAATAAGAAATAAAACAGTACTGTTATATTAATAAATATAGGAGGAGTCCATGGTAACAGAAATAAGGATGGAGGGGAGTTACATTAAGTTACTGTACTTTGAATTGTATCAGCTGGTCTTCTTTAACTTCAATAATTGAATAAGAAAGATTAAAACAATGATATCAAACCTTTGAACTGTTTATAGGTTAGTCTGATTATTTTTCAATAACTACTGCCTAAGAACTAATAAAAGCTAAATACAAACTATCTAAGCATAGCTAGTTTTATATATACAACTAACTAATTTAAACATTTGTATTTGTTTAGTAAAAATAATATCAATAATGAGAGTAAAATAGCATACTCTCTTCAAACAGGAAAGCGGAAAATAATAGAAATTATAGTATGTTATTTATTTATATAATTTCTTATTTCCTTGAATTACTTAATTTACGTGGATCTTTTCCGTTATACGTATACCACTATTTAAATATATTGAATAATACATTTTAACCATTGTTTGGTATAAATAACGGAACACGGTATTCAATTTATTGATTTAAAACATGTTTTCCTCATTTTCAACCTTTAGAATCCCAATACATCGAGGCCGCCCATATACATCGCGCCGCGGCAGTTATGGTTAGTTTAGGTTATTATATTGTAGAATGAACCTGTAATTTGTAAAAACATTCTACAATAGGCTATGCTAATCTAACCTAACCATATATTTAGGAATTGCTGGATATTGCTGGAATTGGAAATATTTTGGGATTGCTGACACGTAACGGAAAAGATTCGACATTAAATAGTGGTATACGTATAACGGAAAAAATCCATTTACGTAACCGAATATCATTTTAATAGTGAATTCAGTTTGCTATATGAAAGTCTCAATATTGGTGAGTTATTAATGAACAAAAACCAGCATAACTTAAGTATTTATAGGTATATGTTAAGTATATTTATAGGTATATGTTAAGTATATTTTGTAGACATACAAAAACAGACGTACTGTTGATTTTACTGTTCATTCTGGGTTTGTTAATTTTGATTTTAATGTTATTGAATGATGAAATTTAAATTTTATAAAGATTCTTCGTTAGACGATAATATATAGTAAGAAAATGTAGAAACTTAATTCTGACGTAAACTACTACAAGTTTTACGATTTTGTGAGTTGCTCTTTTGCATGTCAATCAGATATTCTGATTCCTTTTTGTGTTGTAATTGTTGCATCTGTATTTTTATCCATTCGTTTTTAATAGTGACGAACGTATTAATTAACTGCAATTGAAATACTAAATATTAGTTTAGTTTTATTGCAGAAATGTCGTAACGGTGTGAGATAAGTCAATTTGAAATAGTTTGATATTTCAGTTTGATGTTGAAATAAGTCAGTAAAGTAGTTTGAATTACAAGTTTTTTAAAGTTCATTTTACTAAAAAAATCTAATTATTGTCAATTTACCACTTTTGATGAACGACAAAGATGAAGTATGTAGGATGTTTAAAATTTGGGCCTATATTATTTGATTTTTGAGGTAGGTACACTATTTAAAGTCAATAGGTCATCGAAAAGTACGTTTGAGATCAAATATAAAAAGCGATTATAAGTAATTTCTTTTACAATATTTGAGAATCATTTTTGATGAATTTGTATTACCACTTCAAACAATTGTAACGTGGAAAGTCTGTTTAGAATATCTGTTTAGATTGAATATTTTAAACCACCAAAATAGAAAAATTTTGAAAAATCAACCTATTTTGATGGGAACAAATACTTTATAATTTGTTTTATTTCACATTTACTGATAAAATAATCATTCTAACTTTGTAAAGGTAGTATATATATATATTCAACAGTATCAGCTAGAGAGACTAGTTTTGTGTTTAGAGGAAGCACTAGACTTTCGGTTAGTCATAGGTATACCGTGTTAATATTCAAGGTCTAGGGGCCTGGCTCATTTTGATTCATGGATTTTTATTTAACTCTATGAAGGCGGTTAGGTGGGAGTAGAGGACGTCCATTGTGGACATGACCAGTGAGGACGTGGGCTTTTAATAACATTGGGGATCCTCCAGGAAGAGTTCTGGGTCGGCGACAAATGTGTCAGCAAGAAGGATTCGTTAGTTGAAACTGGCTAGTATATGAGCTGTTGAAATTATTTTAAAAATATATGTATATGAAAATTAAATACCAATAAAAGGAAAATGTAAAGAAATAAAATATACGATCAATATTACATATTACATATACGGTAATGCCGGTGGGATAATTTTTATAGCAATATTAGAAAATAACACCTATTATTATTACTACTCCTAAAAATAAATAATAGTCTTAGATTTAGGCTTTACTTTGAAATTTTTACGGTACAACAACAACATTTTAGAAACTGCTGATCGTGGTATGCTTTACTTTATTTTCAAATTCCTATTGTTCTTAAGGACATTTAAATATATTTTACTATCTCCAATATATATGCGTACAACATATTATTGAGCTAAGGGAAGGTTCATTTAGTAAAGATAAAAACTAAAAATACTTAGTAAAGATAAAAACTAAAAATACTTTATACTAAACTAATAAAGTGACAATGGATACTAAATTTATATATCAACTTACAGCTGAATATTGTAATTTCATTGGCATCAGTGTAGGTAAAAAGTGAGGTATGAAGATTATGTGGAGATGTGTTTACCTTCTGTGTGTGTCGATAAGTGAATGTGCGGGTGGGTGGCAAGGTGAAAGTTATTTAGGTACGATCAAATTCTCTGACATAAGATTAAAGTGTATTAGGAAAATACACATCTTTTTTATAAGTACCACTCATTAATGTTTGTTTTTAATAATATAAACTAATTTACCACCGTCTTATGTAAAATCTTTCATTATTTGCGTTAATAAAACGGAATTACGTGTAATATCAAAATTTCACTTGCAATCCTTTCTTTTATTAAATGTCCTCAGAATAGATTTGAACTAGTTTTGTACTTTATATTGCTTTAAATTCCTATCCCTTGTTAGCGCAGCGTGTTTATTCAGCCGCCAATTAATCCATTGAGGTGTCTTCCCCTCGTACAATTGCTCTTCCTCTAGAGTTGTACAAACATCACGTCACTCTCCATTTATTTTCACTTCTCATTTTGTAATACCGAATACCACAGTGAAATAAATAATAAATATTTTGAGCACGTTTTCATTCTAGTTACCACTGTCAGTTTAGGTAGCTTCACAAATGACAATAATTAATCGTTCATTTAGCTTAACTCTCTGACTCAAACAATTTAATTTGACCCACATAACACAGATATACTATTTGGTGGGTCCTCCCACTCTATTTATTTATAATTTCCTGGACCTGTTATCCAAGTAAAAAACATACGGTTAGATAATTGACTCGTACTAATACGAGTCTCAGCTAAAATCTAATTCTCTTAAATCTACTTCTCCCACTCACTCCATGTCACAGCTCATTTCAATATATCTATCCTTTACTATTTACACGTGTCTTAATGGTGCTTTTAATTACATCTCATATACTTTATGCTACACTATCTAATAAAAAATACACAAATACTTATTTTAGTTTATTTTTGTTCTGAACGATTGAAATAGTCCATGAGTAAAATAAATAATATATAAAGTATTCCAAATGTAAATTAAAACTATTTTGTACTATTATACCAATGAACATGTACACAAAAATATGTGTTTATAACATTAACATTGACAACATTCGTACTCTAAATATTCTACTTAACTAAAAATAAAAAAAGGTTTTTGTCTCATTGGATTTGTGTGGGACCTTAATTGAACTATGGTAAATATGTGTCTTATATTTTAAATTACATTCATAAATATTTTGTATATTTTAGTTTTTAATGTTGATTTTAGGTTAAACAAAATTAGGAGTCACACGTCTGTAAAGATATTAGTATAAGCATTTAATGTGATACTAAACAAACAAATAAAATTAGTCAATGTATCGAACATTGGCGTTAGTGTACTAATTATGACACTGGCATCAATTTGATGTATATTCCGTAAGAGCAGTAAAGTGTATTGAATTAATTCACAATATGGAAGTTTAATCACCTCTAATCATATTCAATTCAGATCAGGACCTACTTCATTATAATGTAGAATTATATTACTATTTACAATTACTCTGTGCTATACAAACAGAGTAACTGTTAATGGTTTTATGGAGTTCGTTGGCTATTGTGATGGGTGGATGGTTGTTGAGTTATTCTCATATCCTATAGTCGAACATCCACCATATAGGTGACAACCAAACATATATTCGATCACCAATTACACAGTGTCCACCAATTTCATGGATGACTATCAATCATATGGTTGATGACTAATCATATAGACGACAACCAACCATATAGGCGACACCCAAACATATAATCACCGCCAATTACAATTCGACCACCAATCATCTCGTGACCACCAATCAATGGATTTATTATTGGTCAACAACTGATAATAAAGTCAACCATCAACCATATATTCGCCGCCAATCATATTGTCTACCACCAATCATATAGTCGACTACCAGTCATATAATCGATTACTCATAATAAAGTCAAACACCAAACATTAAATCAACCCCTATTCACATGAAATGATACCGTTTAGTGAATGTAGTCAATAATATAGTCAACCACCAATCATATTTTTGAACACCACTTATATAGTCGGTCTCCAATCGTATAGGCAACATCCAATCATGTAATCGACCACCAACCATATGTTCGACGTTGATTCACATAATCTAAATGCAATTATATAGTCAACCGTCATTATAGTACACTATAAGTGCTATAGTTGATCAGCAATCATATAGTCGACAGCCAATCGTATAATTCCCTTAGTCGAACTTCAATAATATAGTCCACCTTCGTCTATATAGTCGACTATAAGTCCTATAGTTAATCACCAAACATATACCTGTAGTCGACAGCCAATCGTATAATTCGCTTAGTCGAACTTCAATAATATAGTCCACCTCCGTCTATATAGTCGGCTATAAGTCCTATAGTTGATCATCAATCATATACCTGTAGTCGACAGCCAATCGTATAAATCGCTTAGTCGAACTTCAATAATATAGTCAACCTTCGTCTATATAGTCGACTATAAGTCCTATAGTTAATCACCAAACATATACCTGTAATCGACAGCCAATCGTATAATTCACTTAGTCGAACTTCAATAATATAGTCCACCTTCGTCTATATAGTCGATTATAAGTCCTATAGTTGATCATCAATCATATACCTCTAGTCGACAGCCAATCGTATAAATCGCTTAGTCGAACTTCAATAATATAGTCCACCTTCGTCTATATAGTCGACTATAAGTCCTATAGTTAATCACCAATCATATGCCTGTAGTCGACAGCCAATCGTATAATTCGCTTAGTCGAACTTCAATAATATAGTCCACCTTCGTCTATATAGTCGACTATAAGTCCTATAGTTAATCACCAATCATATACCTGTAGTCGACAGCCAATCGTATAAATCGCTTAGTCGAACTTCAATAATATAGTCAACCTTCGTCTATATAGTCGACTATAAGTCCTATAGTTAATCACCAATCATATAACTGTAGTCGACAGCCAATCGTATAAATCGCTTAGTCGAACTTCAATAATATAGTCAACCTTCGTCTATATAGTCAGCTATAAGTCCTATAGTTGATCATCAATCATATACCTGTAGTCAACAGCCAATCGTATAAATCGCTTAGTCGAACTTCAATAATATAGTCCACCTTCGTCTATATAGTCGACTATAAGTCCTATAGTTGATCATCAATCATATACCTGTAGTCGACAGCCAATCGTATAAATCGCTTAGTCGAACTTCAATAATATAGTCAACCTTCGTCTATATAGTCGGCTATAAGTCCTATAGTTGATCATCAATCATATACCTGTAGTCGACAGCCAATCGTATAAATCGCTTAGTCGAACTTCAATAATATAGTCAACCTTCGTCTATATAGTCGACTATAAGTCCTATAGTTGATCATCAATCATATACCTGTAGTCGACAGCCAATCGTATAATTCCCTTAGTTGAACTTCAATAATATAGTCAACCTTCGTCTATATAGTCGGCTATAAGTCCTATAGTTAATCATCAATTATATACCTGTAGTCGACAGCCAATCGTATAAATCGCTTAGTCGAACTTCAATAATATAGTCAACCTTCGTCCATATAGTCGACTATAAGTCCTATAGTTAATCATCAATTATATACCTGTAGTCGACAGCCAATCGTATAAATCGATAAGTCGAACTTCAATAATATAGTCAACCTTCGTCTATATAGTCGACTATAAGTCCTATAGTTGATCATCAATAATTCAATAAGTTAGTAAGTACTTTTTCACTTCGCTGCCATTGGTGATATACTGTTCAATATACCACATATAACTTACTGCCATACGGATAGTGATATCTTATAAGAACTGAACATTTCAAACCAACCGGAATGTGTGTTGGAGTAGAGGGAAGTAAATAATAAAAGGTATGTTTTATTTTCATGATGACACTACTATAAATAAATACTAAAGTGTGTGCGTGTGTGCGCGTGCGTGCGTGTGTGTGTGTATTTTTCTCAAATTTATGTAATGTTAATAACTGAGAAATATGTATTAATATTGTAAATATTTTACTAAACTCAAAAATAAACAGAAATAACTTTGTAAAACCTTACCATAATGTAACTCTACATATACAACGAACACTTATAGCTTACTGTGTCTAACTTGTATAAAAAAGTAAAAAATAATAATACATTTAAAAACTTAGGTCATATTTACAATAAATTATTCACTCAATCGCTTACAGACAACATTTAAAAAGTGATATGGTCTTTTAAAATACTATATCTGTGGATAGTCTTACCTGCATTTAGTTCAGTTCTCCACCACAGAAGCAGTACAATACAATTATACTTAAGTCGATTTTTATTGTGAATACAATCATTGAATAGTAACAATAATATTTGATATCATATGTTACTGTATCAAAGTGGCATCCTGAAAGACCTTGATTAGTAAATTTTCATTTTGGGTAATAACAGTAGTAACATTGTTGTACAGTGCTGCTGCAGTGGCAGATAAGTGAACTTCTTGCTATGAGAGCTGTTTGGAGACACATTTAAGGTGACTTTCTATCATAGAGCCAGCCAGACTTGTTAACTAAATAGTCATAATACAAGACCAGTAGTGTCTTAAAATACAGTTATAAAAAACACACAATAAGAGCTATGATTAACTGAGGTTATGATCAGCTTTTTTGTTCCGTCGCCACTTAGTTAACAAAAAGGGTTATAAAATAACTTTTTTATGTTATCTATTTTTACAAAAAAATGTTCAATTTAATAGATAATATGTACTGCCAATAAAATGTAATAATTTAAAACTGATATTCTCAACCATTCAATATTTAAATTCAAAACTAATTAAAAACAAATAAATAAAGTTAGTAAAAGTAAAGTAAATTGACTAAAGTTACTATAAAAATGTCAATCATAAACTATACCAACTGCTCTTCTTAAATGCATTCATTATATCAGCAGTCTATCTATACATCTATAAAAGGCAAAGCCCTAGCTGATTCACTCATCACTAATTCTCCAACTTCCCAAGTAGGTAGAGAGCTGACATTTTGTACAATGTTTGTATAAGTATTAAATAGGACAACTAAAGTATTTCCATTTTGACAAAATACTCCTAAGGGATAGAAATCACCCCCGAAAGATTTATCCATTAGGATAACATTGGCTTGATTTTAGTAAATTAAAAACAGCTGTTTTGAAAATAAATGAACATGTTTATTTTGTACGTTTGACCTTATCCTATACTGCATTAAGAGTTTAATCTTTAGCTGTTAGACAAAAACAAATTATATGAACACGTTTAAAATAGGCTAAGTAATACCATTTGATATTTATACTAACAAATATGTGCAACGCAAGTAGTGTGAGTGTGAAATATTATAAATAAATTTAATATTAGCTTTTCGTTATACAATTAATTAATTAATCTAATATTGTTTAGTCAAAAGTCTCATGCCGAGGTCTACGGCCGTGAGTGTCGGGGTTGGCACGTGAAGCTTACACCGGTGTTCCCTAGTTATTATATAAAAAGGTAAAAGACTATTTTCTGTTATTTATAATTACAACATTCATACAAAACGCTACAAATACACAAATCTTTCATGGTCGTCACTCTATCATAGTCTTCTGGTTTCTACCACGTCAAATGTATATATAAATTTTGTACAATATTTGACATCTTGGGCTTGAGTGGAGCCCCAATTCGAGGTGAAATTGCAATTACAAATACTGTAACATTACTGCCGTCGAAACCAGAATACCTAGATACTACACACATTATACATATATCACTATAGGGATATAGTTTTGTCTTTACATTGCTTGGTATATTATAGGTTCTACATATAACGTGTATTCACCGTTGTACATCAGATAATCCGATACATGCCTAACCTCAGAGCAGTCAGTTTGTCTCTCAATCTACACACCACACTATAGTGCTTGTGCTTGTAATGTTTACATTGCTTGGTATAGTGTAGGTTCTACATATTACGTATATTAACCGTCGTACACCAGATAATCCGCTACATGCCTAACATCAATACCGTCAGTTTGTTTCTCAATCTACACACCACAGTATAGTGCTTGTGCTTGTATTGTTTACATTTCCATGTATAGTGACGGTTCTACATATTACGTATATTCACCATCGTACACCAGATAATCCTATACATGCCTAACATCAATACCGTCAGTTTGTTTCTCAATCTACACACCACAGTATAGTGCTTGTGCTTGTATTGTTAACATTTCCATGTATAGTGAAGGTTCTACATATTAAGTATATTCACCGTCGTACACCAGATAATCCGATACATGCCTAACATCAATACCGTCAGTTTGTCTCTCAATCTACACACCACAGTATAGTGCTTGTGCTTGTATTGTTTACATTGCTTGGTATAGTATATGTTCATTATATTACTTGGATTAACCGTCGTACACCAGATAATCCGCTACATGCCTAACATCAATACCGTCAGTTTGTCTCTCAATCTACACACCACAGTATAGTGCTTGTGCTTGTATTGTTTACATTTCCATGTATAGTGAAGGTTCTACATATTACGTATATTCACCGTTGTACACCAGATAATCCTATACATGCCTAACACCAATACCGTCAGTTTGTTTCTCAATCTACACACCACAGTATAGTGCTTGTGCACCTTCAGTATTGCCATGTATAGTGAAGGTTCTACATATTACGTATATTCACCGTCGTACACCAGATAATCCTATACATGCCTAACATCCATATTGTCTGTCTAAAACCACTCTTCAATCTTTCCTTCTAACCTTCTAACATCAGTATGTATTTTATAAAAAGCAAAATAGTCCAAAGTGTATGTAATATTATAGCAGTTACTATAATATTACATACTATTATACTATTTTTTTCTTTTTACTATTATTATTACTTATGCCAAAGAACGTTTTATTGTATTACAGATGCCTATAACTAAACTTCAGCTCAATATAATATTAAATAAATTATATCTTTAAAAAACGCGTAGTTTTTACTTTCCAACCCTTTTTTCACGACAGTACTGTTCCTCTTTCAAAACACACACATCCAAACTTGTTACCCATACATAATACTTCTAACAAACAATTTATTAATAATGCTTACACAAATGTCGCCTCCGGAATATCAGATAGAGAAGCACTAGACTGAAATGATCCTCTGTCAGAGAGCTTTGTGTACAGGTACAGGCTGCAGAGAATGTGGGATTATATATGATAGATGGGTGTATTCTGTCTGCTTGTGTGCCTGTATTACACAAACATGCCGTCCGCCTCAAGCACCACTTGGAAGGGTCTTAGAGTATCACGTCCATCACAGTCAAACACCTCGAGGGGTTGATTCAAACAATTATCGCATCAAACACCACACGGGACCTGGGTTTACTGGCAATATATACTATAGTTCAACATGAAGACTCTTGTACGTTAACAATTAATAATATGAAGATAGTTGTTTAGTACTTAAGCGTTTGCAGAGGCTGTCGGCCATGTTGTTTTTAATACCATTAGAACAATGTTATTTGCGAATACATATTTTTTCGTTGTTTATTGACCATAGTTTGTGTATGATGTTTCATTTTCAACGTTATCATTTTGCGCACTGGGTTTGATTTTGATATTTTGATTACATACGCCTAGTTATGAAAAATAGGTGAAAATCAAAACTTCAAACTTAATTGTTGTTAATTTTTTTCAATAAAACTAATTAGGAATTCGCAAAACAATTCCAATGTGAAATGTAATTTTTGATCAAATGCCATTTCTTTGGAAAACATCGGTTTCAAAATAACTGTTTAGTTTGGATACACGTGATCGAATGTCCAGTTCCAAAATAAAATTGGTCTTATGGAATTAAAACCAATATGGCTGACAGCCTCCAACAGCAGCTGCAGACTCTAAATGTATTTATGAGAAAATTTATGTGTGTTAAAGCAAGGTAGAGCCTTATCCTATCAATTTGCCTAAATAATGACATATGCATATTACATTTAAAATAATGATTTATTCATAAAAGGATATAACCATTCTTTGATACTATAATGTTTATGGTGCCTACAAATACTTAAATAAAAAATATGTACACACTTTTAAGAGATTTTTCAGATAAAACTATCGTTAGCAGTCATTTGTATGATAATTGGGTGGTTGTATCTTTCTGGAGCAATACATGTATTGACCCCCCCTCCCACCATACACGTAAAGTAGTATTGACCCTCCCTCTCCCTTATCACGATAGTCTTAGTTATCGCGACTAAGAACCATACTCGTAAGGAAATCTCCACAATGTTCGCACAGGTAAAGAAGAATACCATTTTTGGAACTATAACTGTTGATCGGTAATATTTTGATTGCCGGGGTGAAATAAAAAATATATATATCACATAGATAATGCATGTATATCACATTTTTATTTCTAAAAGGAATAAAAAAGCTGGCCTGCAAACGAAGGGGTCAGAACCTTTGATATTGCTTGATGAAGTTGTACATCGTACTTACGAGCTCCACATGTAGGGTCATGACATTGGAGTAGGCTACTTGTACAATACGACTGTTCGTGTATGGGCAGGCGGGTGGGTTGGCCAGTACCCTTTTACGTGTACGTGTATGGGCAGGCGGTTGGGTTGGCCAGTACCCCTTTACGTGTACGTGTATGGGCAGGTGGGTGGGTTGGCCAGTACCCCTTTACCTGTACGTGTATGGGCATGCACGTGATGGGTAGGTAAGATTATATGTGTATTGCAGGCATAACTGTGCATATTAGAAATAGCCATTGGCGTGGATATATTTTTGAAACTAAAGCATTTATAGACATGTCAGTAACGTATAAAGACTGATGAGATAGAAGATAGTATATTGGTAATATGTGACTTTAGCCACACAATCCTGAGTTAATGTACCAGTCTTACCAGTTATGTTTCGGTATAATATATTATAAAATATATATACGTCCACTCAGTTGTTGCCGTCGACGTGGACACTACTAGATACGTTTGGGCTGTTAGTAGTGGGTGGTAGTCAGGGCCAGGATGTTGTGTAGGGAAGAATACTGAATTACAAGCTTGTCAGTTGGTTCAAAATGAGACAAATACTACGTGTTTCGTATTCCACGTAAAGCTGTAGGTACTTTAGAAGACCTGGATATTGCGTTGTTAGTAAATGGCTCTTTCTAAGGAATCGTCAACCTTAGTTAGTAATAATGACTACACTCATTCATCAACATTAATCGGTTATTCGCTCCTAATTCCTATGATCCCTACACTAAGAATAATGTCAAAAAGTTACTTTAAATAAAACATAAGAAATTCATTATTTAGTGTCAATCTATATAAGAAAAGTAATATTCATCCTGTTTCAGTTAATATCTCAGATTTTGTTTTAGGAATAGAATAGAATAGAATAGAATGGAATAGAATGGTATAGAATGGAATGGAATAGAATGGAATGGAATGGAATGGAATGGAATGGAATGGAATGGAATGGAATGGAATGGAATGGAATGGAATGGAATGGAATGGAATAGAATGGAATAGAATGGAATGGAATGGAATGGAATGGAATGGAATGGAATGGAATGGAATGGAATGGAATGGAATGGAATGGAATGGAATGGAATGGAATAGAATGGAATAGAATGGAATGGAATGGAATGGAATGGAATGGAATGGAATGGAATGGAATGGAATGGAATGGAATGGAATGGAATGGAATGGAATGGAATGGAATGGAATGGAATGGAACGGAATAGAATAGAATAGAATAAAATAGAATATAATAGTTACAACCTTGGGTCCCAACAAATTTCTAAACATTTATCGTTATCAGACATATGAGTACAAATAATTACATACTAAAGATATAAAAATAAATTAAGTATTCATAATTTGGCAATATGTGTAAGTAAGTAACAAAATAAGGCTTTTGGCGTCGGTGCTTAAAATTTAAATTCAAAATGTAGAACCAGAAACAAAATAGTGAAATTTAAAGCAATGTTAAATTAAATTATTGCAAAACAAGCATAAACCTGAAAATACAAAATAAACTCTACATTTTACATATATTAGTAATAATAAAAATAATATTTTTATATATTATATAAGTCATTACTATTCAGTTATACTTTTTAAACCTAGCCTAGTAAATAAGATTCTTGTAATATTATTGAAACTTTAATATTGAGAAGATGTGAACAAGACCACTTTATCTCCGAAGTAAGCAATTTGACCACTGACCATGATTATTACGTTAAACAGTTATAAAATGATAAATTTGTCAATTAGGGTGATTATAAAATATTCACCTTAAGTGATTATTTAATGAAGATTATTTTCCTAAATAAGTAATTAATTGTCAGAGTCATTTGACTTGAGACTTTGACATGTTTTACTACTCTAATGTAAATCACCTCTGTCGGTTTCAAAATAAAATGTACCCGAGTTTGGACCTCTGGTATAAATCAAATATTTATTCCATTCAAAAACGATATAACAATATTTTTTATCACATTAAACTCTGCGTCTCACCATACAAAATTAAAAAAGATATTTTAGAATTTTTTGTATTGTGGTTCGAAGAAAAAAAAAGATTTTTTTAATACTTTTAAAATAAAGTTACAGATTTTGTAAGTACAAATTTATTAGGTTTAGAACAGTGACATTTTAAATATGTTTTTAAAGGATATTTTTAAACAAAAAATCTGATTCCTAGAAGTAGAAGTAGTAGGGAGTTGAATTAATAGCAATCAAGGTAGAAGTAAATAATCAGTTTCTTATACTGACATATTTTGACTTTCAAAATTATTTGTAAAGTTTCATAGATTAATTTGGACATCGAGAAAATGAAATCATTTCTCGTTTAGAAGAAGAAAAAAATAGATACGTTTTATTTTACAACGTTTATTTTGTTATTATGTGGTGCTTAATGTTATTTAAATTTAGAAGGGGAGTACATCAGTTATTTACATTCCATCTATATGTTCTTTAAAATTATGTGAATTTTATATTTATTCTTGTATTATATACCTGAAAAACAAAAGCCAAACTTCAATATAAATCGCAATAAAATACAGAAAGAGACATTGTTTAAAATTGAAAACGAAATTTCTCCTTGGATGTAATGGCCTTTGAAGTCCAACAGTCAGCAATAAGACTTACCCCGAGCTGGGGGCCGTCGTTTATTTAGTACTGTCAAAAGGCACGGAGGGTAGAGCGGGAGTCGACGCGGGTTGGTGCGCACGCTCGAATAGACGAGAGCTAGGAACGCGTCTCGACGCGTCAGTCGCAAGCTGTGCGGAGTCGTGACTAGTGTGGCGTCAGTGTCTTGTGTCCACGTTCTACTTGTTGCTCGCCCTCGCCTCTTCTCGGATATTTTCACCCCTCCAAGTGTCGTCAGAATTTGGTAAGTTGATTTTTATCTCTTCTTTTGAAATGTATTACGAATTGAAATTCAAGTGTAATATCATAGCCTATAGTCTTGGAAAAGAAGATACACTTAAATTATTTATTTTTTTATAAGATTACGTTATGTATTTGATACAGTCTAATATATTGATAACTGTGTAACTCGAGAAATAGTACATCAAATATAAACATGCTTTATAAAATAACATTATTCTTTTACTCAATGCTTCTTTTACTTAATATAATTGTAGTGCTCATTAAAATATCTCTATTAAGTATTAATCCATCGGTAGTTTAAATACTGGTGATTGAGATGCAAATAAACGTTTTAGTTCAAATTCTGCTCTAGCGTAACAAATATCATTTGTCCTAGAACACTATTTACTAAGCCTAGTTTCAGACCTGGTTTCAAGAAACAAAAAGCGGGCTTTTGACTTAACACTTCGATAGAACTATGTTATCATTAGGATAGAATACTTGTCTACAGTAATAGTTAATAACATTCAAATGTATAATTTATACTAAGAAGTTTATACAGAAAATACTAAACATTTTGACATTGTACATGGTTTAGTTTGAACATTTTCAATGAGTCCCAAATTAGAACCCAATGAATTGTGTCACAACCACTATGATTGTGTCACAAATTAGTTTTGAAAGTTTGTGTCAAATCACTGTTTACATTTCATTACAGTTTTGGCCTTTTGTTGACGTTTCTGCTGTTTAAAGGGATCAGTAATTTGAATTGAGACATATGACATTGATCAGCTCTTCTTCGAATTATAATTGTATATAACAATCTTAGATTTATTTAAATTTCCTAACTAGTTTTTCTCGAAATTATAGTTGACACGTACGTAATTTAAATGAACATTTAACATATGTTATAATTTTTCAGTAAATGATTCATTAGTAAAATACTTAGGTATATTGCTAATATGGAAAGCAACTATGCACTTTTCAGACGCCTATAAAACCTTGCTTTTTCGTTGCTTTATATATTGTTTTAAAACTCATTTTTAACAATTGTTTTCGAAAAACTTTGTATTGTAAAGGTTGTTTTTAATTTACCTTGTCTTTTTACGGTAAACACGAACATATTGAGCCCAAAAATACATTCTTTACTACGGTACCTAACCTGTCTAATCCTGGTTCTGTATATACTCAATATACATACATTCGTTAACCACCTGGTCTCCTGGCGGAAGTAAAATAAATTCATATTTGTGGTTAGTAGTTAATTTTACAATCTATCACACTGTAATCCATTCGTTGTGAAAGTTGATGTCAGGGATATCAATAATTATAATTTTTTAAGACAAAAATACTTTTCAAATTCGTGTTCAGAGTAAATACCAACATCGAAAACTCAACAGATAATGCAAAAGAAAAAATATACAATGAAAAATTGAACTTGCTAACACCGTTTTTAGTACAAAACACGTTTTTATGGAAAAAAAACTGTAATCCCAGAAAATATAGACCTAAACTAGTAACTGTAATAAAAATATCAACATTTGCAAAGCGTCTAAGAGTGCATAAATAAGCAAAAATTAACATTTAAAATCGTCCAAACTGCTTTACTTTTGGTTTCTTAGTCAATGTGTGTTTAGTATCAAATTTTATCCTATTTAGAAACTTATGCTAATTAAGTGGAACGTTAAAGGTAATTATGAACGTTCTTGATACCTCTGAAACTACCATGTGTTATTTAAAAGGGGTCATTATAACAGAAAATAATAAGTAAGCTAGAGATCAAACCTAGATACCAAATATTTCTAAACCACTATAACTTCAACTGTTACTTTCTCATTAAACTCTTTATTATAATTTTTATTCATTGAATGTTCGTTGGTCTATTTTAACATATAAACAAATGAGCTGCTTAGTACATTAAAATATCAAAGAACAAAAAATGCCAAAGAGATTTAAAACATTTTAAAACTGCTTTTAATAACGTAACCAAACGTAATATGTTGTAGTTTATTTTTATGACGTGTAATATAACACATAAAACAACATATAATTAATAATATAATACATGGTAAAATATTGAAATATAATCAAATACATACTCCTCGTATTTTTAATGTCGATGTCCACTTACCTTTGGCAATCGTGATTTCCGGAGGATTACTTTACCCAAGTTACTGTTCATTATACAATGACTATATTAGTTTAAATTGCTCTTCTTGTATCCAACAGTTTCAAGAATCTTAGTAAAACAACAAAATTCTTTTAAAATTAGGTTTTCACTGAACGTACGTACCATAATTTCAGCAACTCGTAGATATGTAATACATATTCCTCAGAATTTTAAAGAGAGAATATAATAGTAAAATTAAATTCGGTGAAACCTTCTTGTGAAGATAATTATTTATTACCCAAAATAATAAAATATAAAAGTAAATCATAATGAAAACTTACTTAACAATCACAAATATAAAATAGCAATCCAATCATTACTTATTTAGACAAGAACTAAGGAACACTTTTGCTGTTTTGCCGTATTAAAGTTAATATTCCTCATTAGACGCATATCTATTTTTACAAGGGCAATCTATTTATTAATTTTCAGTATTTTCAAATATTTCATCTTAAAGAAATTATAGCACATAGGCCTACTGTATTTTTAATGAGTTATGAAATACAATTTTGGAATAGTTATAATTATGAAGAAAATAGGAAATGTTATGAACGCATTAAAGACGAAACAACAAGAAAATTTCAAATTTGTATGAAGAAAATACCACTTGATAAAACATATGACGACCGTGAATATTAGAAAACAGAAATACCACTTGATAAAACACATGACGACCGTGAATATTAGAAAACAGAAATACCACTTGATAAAACATATGAAGACCGTGAATATTAGAAACAGATATACCGCTTGATAAAACACATGACGACCGTGAATATTAGAAAACAGAAATACCACTTGATAAAACATATGACGACCGTGAATATTAGAAAACAGAAATACCACTTGATAAAACATATGACGACCGTGAATATTAGAAAACAGAAATACCACTTGATAAAAAATATGACGACCATGAATATTAGAAAACAGAAATACCACTTGATAAAACGTATGACGACCGTGAATATTAGAAAACAGAAATACCACTTGATAAAACATATGACAACCGTGAATATTAGAAAACAGAAATACCACTTGATAAAACATATGACGACCGTGAATATTAGAAAACAGAAATACCACTTGATAAAACATATGACGACCGTGAATATTAGAAAACAGAAATCCAATTAATAGTTTTTTCTATAATTTCCTCCCACCAGACAATTTCTCAAAAGAGTAATGTCCATCAAAGTATCTGGAAATATCTATTAAAATAATCAATATTTATAATGAATTGACTGGTTTTACCTCAGAAAAGCAACAATTTTCTTAATAGTTAATGAACTTTAACGAAAAACTTGATCTTACAAATTTGTCTATTTTATAATTAAAAAATCTAGTAAAAACCTCCCTCTATGGATTAAATTGAGGGTCTTTATATTACATTCTTATATACATTATTTATATATAATATATAGAACGGATAGAACAAACAATTAATTATTGACATGAGGAACAGTCATTTTTATGAATCGTACATTGTTGAAACATAAAATAGCATCTAAACTGTAAACCTCTGACTGATATAAATTATTTGATTATAACCATAGAGTTTAAGTTATTTAAATCAGGTAAACTATCGTTAAAAGTATTTAAATCGTAGTTATTGTCAAGGAAAATGATGAATTACAGAGAAATTAACAAAAGGAATGTTGTCAGGTAGCCATTGGTTGAGTTATAAAGTAGAAATGTCTACGAATAACATTAATTTCAGTTGTTAAACCTAATAAAAAAATAATTGTACCAACATGCATTCGATACTGTAACGCATATATACTGTAGTTTTGTCTCTAGAGTGTTCCGCCAATTTTAATTGTATATCATTACAAAATACAACTTAGAATATTTCCTACATCTCAGTGGAAGTTATTTTGAAAGTAAATAGTTTTAAGTTATTTTGAGCGAACCTGACTAATCTATTTAATCTTTCATAACTAAGATACTAGTTATTTTAATTGTTGGGAATAACTGCAAATCCCACGTTATTTACTGTATTTAGCTTGGTTATTTATACTTTCAGTCTTAAAATGTAAGCTTAAAGAAGCTATTATTAAGCTTGCTTATTCAAGTGAGAACTAGTGATTTCTTATTTTAATCGCTATCCAAACCAATCTTACACGCTATACTTTGTTGAGGAAACTCCATGTTTGTATTCGGGTTAATTATTTGTATATTCAATCTCCTTGAATAACCACTGGGCTTATGTAGTCATTAAGCATTTGTATATGAAGAGGAAAGAAAATAGTATATTTAATTAGTCGGCATATTATATTTTTTAATATTTGAAGGAAATAACAGTTAGTTTATAGAGAGAAGTTTGGATATAGGCATATGTTTCGTTGATTATTGAAACTTACTCTGTTAGTATGGGAAGTACAACAAAATTTTAATCGTGGTTATTTTTTACGGTTGAATTGAAAGACAGTTCATTTAGACCAATCACCTGCCTTCTTATTCTAGTCCTTTCTTAACACAGTGGATAAAATAAAAAAAATTGGCCATAGTTCTATTGAAGCCAACTTCAATGCAAGTTATTTTTATAAAAAGCGTATTTCATCAATAAGATCTTTCAGTCAGAGCGTGAAGTAATAACTAATCTTTTTTTCAGTTCGTATAGGTTTTGTATCGAAGACTAGCTGTATCATTTTCAGCGATGGGGTTAACTGATCAAAGTGGGCTTTTGTAAAGGAGTTATTTTTATTGTTGTTATACTTATAAGTTTTTATTTCAGAAATATAAATAACGAAATTTATGACAAATCATAAAAAAATAAGTGTTTAGAAAAAAACCTTCTGTAAACTGCTGGAGTCGAAACAAAAACTCAAACTTAACTTCAAGACCGTATCTATCACCTTATAAGTCTACAGTAGTCATAAATAGGTAATTAGGGCTTGTTTATTAATGTAGATTAGGCAAAGATTTCATTAGGAAGGTAATAATTATTTTCTCTGTTACAAATTAAGAGTCTCAAATAAGTACTATGTTAAATATCGAAATGTTTCTGTTCAGTGTAGGATCCAACGTACACATCTATATTCAACTGTTCGGAGTTACTTTTACTTTTAATGAGCTAATTAGCCAACTAACCTGATAAACACGTGTATATGTGTTGAGGTCACAACTAACGCCGATCGTCAGACGCCATGTTATAAATGTCTACGTAACGAATGAGTTCAGATACGCCCACTAATTACGTCAATGCCAATGTTGTGGGGAATTATTCAAACATTCTTCGGCAGTAGTTGTGATTAATTTACAGACGTGACATCGAAAGTCTGATTGTAGATGGAGCAATTAGGACAGTTGAAGAACAATTTGCAAAGCTGGAATAATAAGGCTATTCTCACTGCCTCGCTTTAACTTCACTTTACAACTTGAGGGCTCTTTTACAATCGCAGCTGCGTAAAAGTTTTGTGAGCACTTTACTGCGGTAATACCGAGCTACAGTACAGTGTAGGCCACCTGCGTTTAACTACCAACGTGCAGGTGATCGCTAGATAAATTATCTATCAATACAGTTTGGTGATCGAATTAGAATGTATAACAATATCATTATCATCATAAAATAATCCATCTTGCTTTAAATTAATTAAAACTCTGTATTATTAAATTTAATAAAATGTATTATTCCTTATATTCAAAGCAAACCTTGAGCTCTTTCCAAGATAATTTTCATGATTACAAAGGATTCAAAGAAATAATGAATGAAACACATTAACTAATGTATGATTTAGCCTAATAACCGGTTATTTTTCTATAAAAAAGAAAACCCTAACATTTACCTGGTTATTATGAAAATAAATAATCCCAATAATCCCAAAATAACCAACCAATATTTTATTACAAAATGGTTGCAAACGTTACAAATAATTTGTATAATTTGACTACTTTATCTAAAAATAATGTCTAGTTTACAATTTTATAGGTAGATGCTAATGTAATGGATTGTGATATTATTTTCATAGTTTTAAGTTAAATTATTATAAAATGTGACTAAATAAAAATTGTTTATAATTTTAAAAATTATTTTAAATTACTTTAAAAAGCTGCAATATACTTAAATAAATTGCATGGTAAAAGCTTTACTTTTGTATTGTAACGTAAAACACATAACTGTTAGTTAATTTCTTTATTAAATTATATGTATTACATAGTTTGAAGTTTGTAGCATCAAATAACAAATAATACAATTTATTTTCGAGACTTATTTGGACAATTAATATATTAAATAGAATAAGGATAATTCTTAAAACGTATAACTGTTATTAAATATCTATTAAATAGTATAAACCTTACGAAATTAAAAGGTTTAAAAACTGAATAAACGTTACTATGTTCAATTTTAGACGTTAAAACTTTGAAAAGTGTAAAAAGCTCTTTTAGGAATTTAAAAAAGTTAAGACTTGTCAACTTTACTAAGTGGCTAACACGGTGAACTAAGTAAAATGTCTTAAGTTAAACAGAATGATTAATTGCATATAAAATTATGCTGTGATATCTAAACAGCCCTACAGTATCAACAGGTTATTGTTTATTGTTTATTATTACTTAACGAGTTCTCAGTTACTATAGTGAAGCTAGTTGAAACTTTCCTCATAGATTAACACTTACGAATATCCAGATGATTATTAAAAGTACTGGATAGTGTAATTATTGTAGAATATTATAAAAATGCACATTCCATATATGGATATACATTATTATCTTAGATTGTAATGGGGTTATGGTATTCTATTTAATTTAATCTAAATTGAAGTGATTGGAGGTGTTACTATAGTATTTAATTCAAGAAAACAACAATTGAGCATAAATACATTTTAATTTCATAAAATGTTTCGTAAAATTTAAGTATAAATGCTCATACAAAACAATATTTGTAAATAAAATTATCTTTTATTTATTAAGTTTCATTTGATTATTATATTTTGTATCTTGTCATTACTCTCCAACACATAAACATAGTATGAAATCACATCATTAATACAAATTATAAGTAAAATAAGCAACACAGTCAAATTTTTACTGAAAAAAATTGAAATGTTCCTCTTAAATTTTCCATCTGTTAAGTACATTTTATCAAATAATGTAAGATTCAAAGTGCTCTTAATTCATAATTTGATATACAATTTGTTTATTAAAGTAATTAGGAGCTACAGTAATGCCTTTTCAAAAATTGAAATAATTTTGTTACTTGTTATTTAAATTTTAATCTTTTCTTTTAATTTTTAATCTTATTTTAATTTTAAATCATATGCAAACGAGAGAATTTGCATATGATTTAAACACCGTCTAGGAAATACATGTCTGACAATCAAATATGGTTCAAATTATTGAGTTTACAATATCAAAGAGTAGTTATTTTAAAATAAAATTGGCTCTACTCCAGTTTAGGGCATGGTGGCAGATCTCCTCCCAACTCAGCCGCAGTCCTGAATGACGTTTTTCAGTACAGGATTTGACAAAGAACTTATTTACTTTTTATAATACATCATGCTTACTTTTTGACTCTATCGTCTTTAAATTAGTCAAGGTTTTAAGTAGAATTTTATTTTATTGTTTTTAAGTGCTGAGAGTCGATTATTATTTCCTGAAATACATTGTTTATTCACAGCTTGCAAAGTTTGATTACTTGTAGATTAAGAGAACCCGAGCTCTCCATTATAAGTTAAGGAGCTTGATGATGGATTATCAAACATGAACTGGAAGAAGTTAACCAGATTGAAAGGGAAGTTAGGAAAACTAACGAGGAAGTAAAAGTCCCTTTAATGAGGGCGAAACGCACCCTCTAAACGCACTAAACGCGGTCACGTAATGACCGGGATTGAGTCAAAAGGAACTTTTAATATAATGTGAAATAAAGAGAGGGGGTTTGTGTCCTCCACCTCCCTTCATAGCCATTAGCGGGTTTGGCCCTACACAGTATGGGACATAATGTCTTCCTCTGCATTACATTATTTAGAAGTTTAGTAAAATACTTAACTGCTGTCGGCGCAGAAACTGTAAGTACCCGAGTTTGAAGAAACTAAGAGGCTTACGAGAGATCCGATCAGATCACTGTTTTTCTCATTTGATTGTACGTTACGACACATGAGTTTTAAAATTTCATTATAAGTTTCAATGATTTTCATCCTAGTTGGAACCAAAAATTACAGGAATTTTAACTATTTTCCACTGTACGTCAAACTAACACATTTATTACTCATAAACCCGTTAATTTATCTCATTTATAATTTAATACGATGTTGATAGGGATGTTTCCGAGAAGTTTTTTTTTTAATTTTCAATACAAAGAGTTTTTATGAATTCTATGAAACACTGTTTTCTTGGCTACCAGATGTTGTAATATTAATTACTTGATCTTGTTGTAATCCTTATTTATTGTTACTATAAATTAATTTTATATACATAAGTAAATGCAATGATTTTATATTGCATGAATAAATTCAAATTTATCAATTTAAAGTTATTTAAAATTCACTACATTTACTTACAGATATGAAAGTAATGTGTTGTAATTATAGATGTTGTAAGGTTTACAGCAAGACCAAGTAATTAATGCTATGACCTTTACAAACAAAGGTCATAGCATTATTTCATTCAGGAAAACGATAATATCCGTCATCTCAAAAAAGTTAAAACTCTAAAGTATATAAAACTTAGAGAAAACATTCCTATCAACCTTATAAAATATAAATGCGATACGTTAACGGGGTTTTTTTTTAGTAATAACGGTGTAAATTTAATGAACAGTGGAATCTAGTAAATATTCCGGTACTTTTTTGGTTCTAGCAATGATGCAATTATTAAATCTTATAATAACATTTAAGAAGTTTATTAAGGTATCTTAGTTTATTAGTAAACAAACTCGACAGTAGTGGGCTTTTGTTAATAAATGTATGATACTTATTAGGAAGGATCATTAATATATCTGTCTATTATGTATTTTAAAAATTAATTGTTATTATTAAATAGTAATAAAACAATTTAATTTTATATTACAAACATACGTATAGTTTATATGTAAAACTCATAAAAGTATATTTTGTATTTTATTTAAAGGTAACGAGTTTAAGCACTATTACAAATACCAGTTAACTTCAAATTTGAAGACACTATTTAGTGAAATGTTGTACGTGATCATGGTTACAAAGAACTTACTTTATGACGCCATTAGTGACATTTCATTTTTTCAGGGGGGCGGCCCACAAGGAGTTGAATGAAAATCTTCAACGCAAGTTTAGGTCGAGTTCAGAATAAAATGAAAGATCTATTCACGATAAATTAATTGCCACAAACCGGACTTCGAAAGATCCTTTACAGACTAGCGGTCACTTGTATTTCAAAGTAACTAATTTTAACAATAGTATTTCTCCGCTATTTAACGGTTTGGAGTAAATTATTCTGATACAAAATTATACTTTATGGAGCAAAATTGTTAACAACAATTAAATTATCAAATTATATTTGGAAAAACTATCGTTATTATGAAAGCGTTTCCATACATTTTTCCACCCTATACTTACTGAACCCAGCATCTTAGATCTATCAGTACAAATTAGTTCTATTTAAAACATGAAATCGTCAACCTTTTGATGATTTACTCTAGGCTATGGAAGTCTTTTATCATAATATAATGAAAGCTGTATTTATTTCCTAAAATATTGGATCTAAGAAAACTTAAATTTCGATCATATAAAACATGTAATTATTGGAAAATTTAAAAGAGGTATATTTACCAGTAAAATGAATAGTATAAAATTACCAAAAATGTGTTAATCGAGAAAAATATTGTCTTTTTTCAATTTGGCGCAAGTGAAAGCAAGTAAAAAGACAAGGAGGGTGGGCTTTTGACTTCAGCCACAGAGAAAGTGGGAAGTCAAGGAGGATGGGCTCACTTGCAACCACAGAGCAAGTAAGAAGTCAAGGTAGTCCGACTTTTGACTTATCCACAGAGCATAGAAGAACTCAAAGTGGCTTGACTTCAACCACAGAGCATATAAGAAGTAAAAGTGGCTTAACTTCAACCACAGAGCATATAAGAAGTCTAGGTGGCTTGACTTCAACCATAGAGCAAGTAAGAAGTCAAGGTGGGTGGGCTTGACTTCAACTACAAAGCATATAAGAAGTCTAGGTGGCTTGACTTCAACCATAGAGCAAGTAAGAAGTCAAGGTGGGTGGGCTTGACTTCAACCACAAAGCATATAAGAAGTCTAGGCGGCTTGACTTCAACGTAGAGCAAGTAAGAAGTCAAAATAGATGGGCTCTCAACCTCCTCCACATATCAAGTAAGCGGTCATTACTTAGCTACTTACACAGGGTGGGAAGTATTTCCCAAATGCGACTTCACAAGGAGGCAATATTAAGTAAGAAATGTTTAAACAGTAAGACCTGTTGGTTTAACACGCGTGATAGTACATGATATTTTGTACATAAATATCATTTAAGGGGATATTTATGTACAAATTTATGTAAAATACATTTAAGGGGATATTTGTTATAATAGGCTTGTTCTAGACATATTACAATGAACAGCAATTCGCATCGGAAGTAACTAATACTATTTAGATATAGGGGAATAAATACGCTTTATTTATTTTAAATAATATTAATACGACAATTATTTCTTTATTTTATTAATTAAGAAATGTACAAATGATAATTAAGGATTGTTTGTAAAATTTTTCAAAATACCCAATTCATCTAGGAGAAATGGACAATAACTTACATTAAATATATTACAACACGAAAACATTACTTAATTTTTAATTAAAACAAAGAATAAAAAATAAATTGATATAATGTCTGAGAATTGTAATGGCAGCGAGTTGTTTTAGGGGTAGATTTAAATATGGAGGGAGGTTTAGTTACGGCATTCCTGGAACATGGAGCGTAAAAACGGTATAATGTATTCTCCAGAGGCCCTCCAGGAGTTGGTTCACTTGCCTCTGATTGGAGGGTTTCCAAATGTGACAACATATCACAACAAACGTTAACGTATTGTTAAAACTGTCAACTATGGAGATTTGTCAACTGGGAATTATCGGTGTGCTATAAAAATGCTAATGGTAACATGATATATGTTGTATATAGTTCTGTGAATTCATTTTGTATGACGAAGGTAAAATGTAATTAAAATCTATCAACTTAATATTTTAAATTTTTTAATTTACATTACAATACACTTTTACTATGTGACGTTCATTTATTTTTTGTTTTATATATATATAAACAAATATATATATATATGATATTTATATATATATATATATAAAACACATCATAATTCTTACAAAGTTACAAAGATATTTTATCGATCAATCCCAATATATATACAACAGTTTATTATTTTACTTTATTAAAGTAGTCTATATCATTTATGGTTGTATTATTGACTAAATTGTTGATTTTTTTTGGTAATAGTAATAAAAAAAAATCAATCAACAGAGATTATTTGCTCACTCTATGATTTTTCACTTATTCAAATATACGTTTCTTTGTGTTTATCGAATGAGTAGTTTCTGTCCAGCACTTTTTTCTTATTTAATTATGTTTTGAGGCCCAATATGTAATTTAGGCGTCTTTATGCAATTTGTTTTAATTGTTACAGAATATGAATTAGTATTAATATTACAAATACTTAAACTTATTTTATTTTTTATTTGTTTGAGGGGTAGATTGGACGAGCTTCTCCTTCATCAAAAACATTCAATTCTATTACATTTTTAATAAAGCATTATTATTTTATCATACCAAATCTCAGTGTCTTGGAAACGAAGAAAAACATGGGTACGACTGGGGAAATACTATCTTCTATGATGAAAGGAGTACTTCCTTGATTAATAATGAGAAAATAAAATTATAATGCTAAGTAACATTAAATAGGACATATTCTCATCATACACTATAAAATAAATATTTCAAATTATTATTCTCTTTAGAAAATCGTTAAATACAGTCAGCAATGCACAAGGAGAACATTTTAAGTGACTCCTTTCATTGAGAACAAAACCGGAGCATTCTGAACTCTAAAAGAGAAGATGGAAAAATCACAGAGTAGTCAGGGGACGAATTTATCTGACGGAACTGATTTGAATCTGGGTGATTTTAATTCTAAAACAATGAGAATTTAATTTAATCCGGGTGATTTAATTTGAGATGGTACAAATACTGTATTAAGTTGTTTGAGCAATTCCATATTATTCTTTTTGTTAAGACCATTATCTTAAAAAGCTTTGCATTCTTAAAGTATATCATATTATTTGGTTTGCATAATATGTACAGAGTTATTAAAAAAAATCACTCAAAATCACTTATAAAAAAGTAACAAAATATAATTTATAAAGACGTTATTGTTATGTAAAACTTGTAAAATATGAAGCTTAATATTCATTTCAGTCGCAGATTGTACGGTTGGTTAGATAAGTGAACAACGAGACATTATTGTATCAACTATAAATTCTATATACTATATAAAAGGAATTCCAAGGCAAAATCTTGTATTTATTTTGCATCATGATAAACCCAGAAATGAAGAGTAACTTACATTAGGTAACAGGAAGTGTGTTATCTATATAGTGTATATCACCTTGCCTACCACCCGTCAAAGGTAGTTCGAAGTGTAGGGAAGTAACATAATAGACCCTGGCTGAAACCTTCTAAGATATTTAAACCAGGATTAAATGAAAGATCAAAATTAAAAAGTACTCTACGGAGACTTCAAAGTCAAAGGGAGAGCCAGTTGAAAGAAGCCCGTCTGAAACAAATTGAATGAACCATAGTAGTCACAGGAGAATAAGTAATTTAATGAGAAGAGTTCCTCCAAAAGTAATAAGGAAATTTAGGATTATTGATTCGTGTTTAAGTGGTTGTTTTACAAGAAGTAAAACAAAATCACATATATTAAGTTATAATTATTAAAGATAAAACTTGTAATGCACTGAAAGAATTTATAACTTGGAAAACAAATATTTTTTATTGGAATAGGTGGGAAAAGTCCTTACACGTCACAAGCTGAATTGGTGGAAAAATATTTGGAAATAAAAGCTTTAAAAGCGATCACAATGGACAATTGTAGAAACTGTCATGGACATGACTATTATAGCCAGGAATGTCGAAAAATATCCCGAATTTGTAGCAAACCTCTTCCTGACATGTTGTGGAGGTCAAGAAACGTAAATAAAAAGCAGTTAAGGACATAATATAAATTTTCATGGGACTCCACAATTTGGTTAGGTTATATCAGATTAGAATTGTTCCGTTCCAATTGATTACCGTCATAACATATGTTTACTGTAATTTCAAATTCAATGTATAATAAATAAATAAAATATAAAATAAACATTTGTTATTTTAGTGTTCAGTATTATTGAAAGAACATTTCAACACAGTTTTGAAGAATTACTGTCTTTAAAAAAGAGTATTACAGTTTTAAAGCTTGGTGTAGTATAATTTGGACATGTCAGACAATAGAATAGAACCAAGCCAACGCGTGACACTTCCAGCTTAGAACCACGTTAGTTTTTTCTAGAAGAAAATGAATAAGCTATGGCACGTCATATTGGGTTTTGCTTCTATTTGCTTAGAGCCACCCAAAGTTGGACTTCCAAATGAACCCAAAGAGGTACTCGGAAAAGGCGTTCCAACCATCCCTCCCAACCCCCGGCAATGACTACTTAGTTTACTAATCCTGCTATACACAAAATTGTAGTTAGTTTACTCTTAAGAACCAAGCAAGCAGTTAAATATCGTTTTTAAACACTTTATGAAAGACCTAAAAACTAAAACATTTGTTAAATAATAAACAAAATAATAGCTATGCTTTGATTTATCTTTCATTAGAGTGCTGTGGACGGTGCGTATAACAATCAGCAACGTATAAAATATTACTATAAATGAATTACTTGTACTATTTTACTTATAGTTATTAGATATATTTGTAACTTGTAATGTACGACACTAAGGACATCATATTACCACTTATTAAATTAAATGAATTACTTGTACTTATAGTTATTAGATATATTTGTAACTTGTAATGTACGACACTAAGGACATCATATTACCACTTATAATATTTTATCCACTCCTGGTAAACCAGTGGATAACCAGATTAATGGCATCTGTTAACTTGTAATATAACAAATGACATCACCAGGTAATGCATTCAATTTATAATACTAACTTTAGAAAGAACGACAGAAAATAAGGTTTTATCAAATAGTAGAGCAAGAGTTAATATTCGTTTTTCATAAAAGTAAAAATTTTAACTAACGCGGATATTAAAAACTGTGGAATTAGTAAAACTGTTTTATTTAAATAACGCGGATATGTACCGAGCTTCATAAACAAAATAGATTTCGTAAAACAATTGTCACTAAAACTAACGCATTTAAAGATAATCTTCAGTTACAAAAATAGGTGAAAATAAACGCTAACTATTAAAAAAATTACCATTTAAATTTACTGTTAACCCCCCCCCCCAACCCCCTCCATCAAAAACATGCAGTAAGACAACTAACAATACGATCGCTAGGTATTTATAGATTACGATTTGGACAAAGAATGCCGATACTGATGGAGGCCCCATCAGCGTTCAGAGAGGATGTCATCAGCACTGTCATCAAACGACCAACAATCAAATGGATTTTGCATTGAATGATTACTCATCACAGCGTCTGTTCTCTGTCAGCATATTGACTTTATTTTTACGAATTTTAAATTTAAAATGTATTGTTGTTTCCACTTTGAGTGGCATGATCTTCCGAATACCCGTCCCACATAATTTAAGATAGCGCATATTCTATTTTACTAACTGTAAAATTTGTTATTGCATTACATTCAAGATTTATATTACTACTACACATTTATATATTTTATTCACTAATTATATTTTCAACTTGATAAATTAGCTAAGAATATTCATAAATTATTGCACTCATTAAAAAGTACGCAATTGCACCATGAAATCAGTAGTATTTTGTCGACATTTCAAATACGCTAACAACATTTTATACTTATACTTTTTATTAAAATTGGGCATAGATTTATTGAATATTTATAAACTAAAGTATGTGATATTTTTTGTTTAATTTACCTCATATTGTATAATATTTGTACAATCTTAGTGTTTGGAAATGTCTAGTTTCAACCAACTCAGTGACCAATTGTTATAGACCATACCTTTATTTTTACCTCATTTTTTAAAAGGATTTGCTATTTCGTTATTAATTTAAAATAAACCTTTAATTTCCCCTTATTGCTTATTTTTTAAAGGAGCTTGCTATTTCATTATTGATTTAAATTAAACATTCTGTTTAGATTATTCATAAAACATGGGCTTTAATTTCATAAATCTAAAACGAAGACTACTAATTAAAAATCATCAACATTATTTTGAGTTTAGTTAAAAAAAATATTTTACATAACATTGTGAATTATTACTATAAGAATTTATCTCTTGGTCTTAATTAGCATAGTATAGGTTTTTAACTTAAAAGCTATCAATAAATTTCAGATAGTTTCACAGAAATATCTCTCTAAGAATTGAATCAAACATAGGATTCATGAAATACTTCTGATATTGTTAAGTTATACCTAAACTAACTCCTATCTAAGCCACCGGGCCCTAACTTCATCATTTTGTAACTATTATTTTTACAAATAAAGAACATTTATATACTATTCAATATGAATTGTTTTGCGAAGTTAGTGTATTGTATATTGCCTTTACATTAGATGACGTTTATCTTTAGTTAATCTAATACATTTACACAGTTAAGGATGAATCCAAATATTTCATATATAATTAATACATGATTTTATATTACATTTACTGTCAATTTTTTAGCAAGAAGAGTCAATTAAATTAGCAGTCTTTCCTGAAATTGTTTTACATTGCAAAATTTTAATCAGACTCTCGAAATAGATTTAGCCTGTACAATGATGATACGTGAAGTAAGTTACATTTATAATACATGGTATATAATGTAATCAGTTGACTTTTAGCCTGTACAATGGTGATACGTAAAGTATGATGACATTTATAATACATGGTATATAATGTAATCAGTTGACTTTTAGCCTGTACAATGTTGATACGTAAAGTATGTTAACATTTATAATACATGGTATATAATGTAATCAGTTGACTTTTAGCCTGTACATTGGTGATACTTAAAGTATGATGACATTTATAATACATGGTATATAATGTAATCAGTTGACTTTTAGCCTGTACAATGGTGATACGTAAAGTATGTTGACATTTATAATACATGGTATATAATGTAATCAGTTGACTTTTAGCCTGTACATTGGTGATACTTAAAGTATGATGACATTTATAATACATGGTATATAATGTAATCAGTTGACTTTTAGCCTGTACAATGGTGATACGTAAAGTATGTTGACATTTATAATACATGGTATATAATGTAATCAGTTGACTTTTAGCCTGTACATTGGTGATACTTAAAGTATGATGACATTTATAATACATGGTATATAATGTAATCAGTTGACTTTTAGCCTGTACAATGGTGATACGTAAAGTATGTTGACATTTATAATACATGGTATATAATGTAATCAGTTGACTTTTAGCCTGTACATTGGTGATACTTAAAGTATGATGACATTTATAATACATGGTATATAATGTAATCAGTTGACTTTTAGCCTGTACAATGTTGATACGTAAAGTATGTTAACATTTATAATACATGGTATATAATGTAATCAGTTGACTTTTAGCCTGAACAATGGTGATACTTAAAGTATGATGACATTTATAATACATGGTATATAATGTAATCAGTTGACTTTTAGCCTGTACAATGGTGATACGTAAAGTATGATGACATTTATAATACATGGTATATAATGTAATCAGTTGACTTTTAGCCTGTACAATGGTGATACTTAAGTATGATGACATTTATAATACATGGTATATAATGTAATCAGTTGACTTTTAGCCTGTACAATGGTGATACGTAAAGTATGATGACATTTATAATACATGGTATATAATGTAATCAGTTGACTTTTAGCCTGTACAATGGTGATACGTAAAGTATGATGACATTTATAATACATGGTATATAATGTAATCAGTTGACTTTTAGCCTGTACAATGGTGATACGTAAAGTATGTTAACATTTATAATACATGGTATATAATGTAATCAGTTGACTTTTAGCCAGTACAACGTGATACGTAAAGTATGTTGACATTTATAATACATGGTATATAATGTAATCAGTTGACTTTTAGCCTGTACAATGGTGATACGTAAAGTATGTTGCCATTTATAATACATGGTATATAATGTAATCAGTTGACTTTTAGCCTGTACATTGGTGATACTTAAAGTATGATGACATTTATAATACATGGTATATAATGTAATCAGTTGACTTTTAGCCTGTACAATGGTGATACGTAAAGTATGTTGACATTTATAATACATGGTTTATAATGTAATCAGTAGACGTTTAGCCTGTACAATGGTGATACGTAAAGTATGATGACATTTATAATACATGGTATATATTGTAATCAGTTGACTTTTAGCCTGTACAATGTTGATACGTAAAGTATGTTAACATTTATAATACATGGTATATAATGTAATCAGTTGACTTTTAGCCTGTACATTGGTGATACTTAAAGTATGATGACATTTATAATACATGGTATATAATGTAATCAGTTGACTTTTAGCCTGTACAATGGTGATACGTAAAGTATGTTGACATTTATAATACATGGTATATAATGTAATCAGTTGACTTTTAGCCTGTACATTGGTGATACTTAAAGTATGATGACATTTATAATACATGGTATATAATGTAATCAGTTGACTTTTAGCCTGTACAATGGTGATACGTAAAGTATGTTGACATTTATAATACATGGTATATAATGTAATCAGTTGACTTTTAGCCTGTACATTGGTGATACTTAAAGTATGATGACATTTATAATACATGGTATATAATGTAATCAGTTGACTTTTAGCCTGTACAATGGTGATACGTAAAGTATGTTGACATTTATAATACATGGTATATAATGTAATCAGTTGACTTTTAGCCTGTACATTGGTGATACTTAAAGTATGATGACATTTATAATACATGGTATATAATGTAATCAGTTGACTTTTAGCCTGTACAATGTTGATACGTAAAGTATGTTAACATTTATAATACATGGTATATAATGTAATCAGTTGACTTTTAGCCTGAACATTGGTGATACTTAAAGTATGATGACATTTATAATACATGGTATATAATGTAATCAGTTGACTTTTAGCCTGTACAATGGTGATACGTAAAGTATGATGACATTTATAATACATGGTATATATTGCAATCAGTTGACTTTTAGCCTGTACAATGATGATACGTGAAGTATGATGACATTTATAATACATGGTATATAATGTAATCAGTTGACTTTTAGCCTGTACAATGTTGATACGTAAAGTATGTTAACATTTATAATACATGGTATATAATGTAATCAGTTGACTTTTAGCCTGTACATTGGTGATACTTAAAGTATGATGACATTTATAATACATGGTATATAATGTAATCAGTTGACTTTTAGCCTGAACATTGGTGATACTTAAAGTATGATGACATTTATAATACATGGTATATAATGTAATCAGTTGACTTTTAGCCTGTACAATGGTGATACGTAAAGTATGATGACATTTATAATACATGGTATATATTGCAATCAGTTGACTTTTAGCCTGTACAATGATGATACGTGAAGTATGATGACTAGTTACATTTATATACATGTATTAATGTACATTTACTTTAGCTGACATGGTGATATTAAAGTTGACTTTATATACATGGTATATAATGTAATGTTGACTTTTATTCAATGTTTCTAAAGTATGTGACTTTAATACATGGTATAAATGTAATCAGTTGACTTTTAGCCTGTAAATTGTAATAGTTAATTTTACCTGTACATTTATACTAAGTATATAATTAATCAGTATTAATGTACAGTTGTACTTTAGTGTAAATTTATGATACAGTAAATATGATGACATTTATATACCTGGTATATAATGTAATCATTAATTTTGACTTTATCAATGGTGATAGTAAAGTATGTTGCATTTTATATAACTGGTATATATTCAATAGTTACTTTAGCCTTACAATGGTATACTAATTAATGTTGATTTTATATAATGGTATATAATGTATGTTGACTGTTAAATAGTGGTAATACGTAATATGTGATTTATAACCTGATATAATGTAATCAGTTGACTTTTAGCTTACAATGGTGATACGTAAAGTATGTTGCATTTAATACATGTAATGGTATATACTAAAAATTCAGTTGACTTTTAGCCTGTACAATGGTGATACGTAAATGTGATTTAATTAATGGTAATAATGTAATCAGTTGACTTTTAGCCTGTACAATGGTGATACGTAAAGTATTTACATTATAATACATGGTATATAATTAATCATTGACTTTTAGCCTGTACAATGTGATACTTAAAGTATGATGACATTTATAATAATAATTAATTAATCATTTGACTTTAGCCTGTACAATGTGATACATTAATAATGTAATTTAATACATGTTTATAACGTACATTGACTAACTGTAATGGTGATATATAAAGGTAATAATTTAATACTGATTTATACTGTAATCAGTTGTTATTAGCCTGTACATTGATATACATGTATTAATTTATAGTACTGTTATTGAAATGGTGACTTTAGACTGTACATTATAATAATGTAATATATTAACATGGTTATAATTAACAGTGAACGTTGTTAAGCATGTCAATGGTCATGTTAAATATTTAATTATAATACATGTATTTATACTGATCTTGATTCATTCAGCTTGTGAACTTTAAAGAAACTTTAAATTACATATAAGTAATCAGTTGATTATGCTACATTTTATACTAAGTAAGATGAAGTATAATCTGTAATATAATCAAATTATTTTAGTTTACAATTTATGTATACTTAAGTATTATGAATAAAATGTAATTGATAATGTAAATCAGTTAGACATTATTACTGTACAATGTTTGATATGTAAAGTATGTACATTTTAATAATGTATTTAATGTAATCAGTTGACTTTTAGCCTTAACATATGTGATACTTAAAGTATGAGAACATTTAAATACATGTTAATAATGTAATCAGTTGACTTTTAGCCTGTACATAGTTGATACGTAAGAGTTTGTAGACATTTAATACATTTGTATTATTGTAATCAGTTGACTTTTAGCCTGTACATTGGTGATACTTAAAGTATGATGACATTTATAATACATGGTATATAATGTAATCAGTTGACTTTTAGCCTGTACAATGGTGATACGTAAAGTATGTTGACATTTATAATACATGGTATATAATGTAATCAGTTGACTTTTAGCCTGTACATTGGTGATACTTAAAGTATGATGACATTTATAATACATGGTATATAATGTAATCAGTTGACTTTTAGCCTGTACAATGGTGATACGTAAAGTATGTTGACATTTATAATACATGGTATATAATGTAATCAGTTGACTTTTAGCCTGTACATTGGTGATACTTAAAGTATGATGACATTTATAATACATGGTATATAATGTAATCAGTTGACTTTTAGCCTGTACAATGGTGATACGTAAAGTATGATGACATTTATAATACATGGTATATATTGTAATCAGTTGACTTTTAGCCTGTACAATGGTGATACTTAAAGTATGATGACATTTATAATACATGGTATATAATGTAATCAGTTGACTTTTAGCCTGTACAATGTTGATACGTAAAGTATGTTTACATTTATAATACATGGTATATAATGTAATCAGTTGACTTTTAGCCTGTACATTGGTGATACTTAAAGTATGATGACATTTATAATACATGGTATATAATGTAATCAGTTGACTTTTAGCCAGTACAACGTGATACGTAAAGTATGTTGACATTTATAATACATGGTATATAATGTAATCAGTTGACTTTTAGCCTGTACAATGGTGATACGTAAAGTATGATGACATTTATAATACATGGTATATAATGTAATCAGTTGACTTTTAGCCTGTACAATGGTGATACGTAAAGTATGTTGACATTTATAATACATGGTATATAATGTAATCAGTTGACTTTTAGCCTGTACAATGGTGATACGTAAAGTATGATGAGATTTATAATACACGGTATATAATGTAATCAGTTGACTTTTAGCCTGTACTATGTTGATACGTAAAGTATGTTAACATTTATAATACATGGTATATAATGTAATCAGTTGACTTTTAGCCTGAACATTGGTGATACTTAAAGTATGATGACATTTATAATACATGGTATATAATGTAATCAGTTGACTTTTAGCCTGTACAATGTTGATACGTAAAGTATGTTAACATTTATAATACATGGTATATAATGTAATCAGTTGACTTTTAGCCTGTACATTGGTGATACTTAAAGTATGATGACATTTATAATACATGGTATATAATGTAATCAGTTGACTTTTAGCCTGTACATTGGTGATACTTAAAGTATGATGACATTTATAATACATGGTATATAATGTAATCAGTTGACTTTTAGCCTGTACAATGGTGATACGTAAATTATGATGACATTTATAATACATGGTATATAATGTAATCAGTTGACTTTTAGCCTGTACAATGGTGATACGTAAAGTATGTTGACATTTATAATACATGGTATATAATGTAATCAGTTGACTTTTAGCCTGTACAATGGTGATACGTAAAGTATGTTGACATTTATAATACATGGTATATAATGTAATCAGTTGACTTTTAGCCTGTACAATGGTGATACGTAAAGTATGATGACATTTATAATGCATGGTATATAATGTAATCAGTTGACTTTTAGCCTGTACAATGATGATACGTAAAGTATGTTGACATTTATAATACATGGTATATAATGTAATCAGTAGACGTTTAGCCTGTACAATGGTGATACGTAAAGTATGTTGACATTTATAATACATGGTATATAATGTAATCAGTTGACTTTTAGCCTGTACATTGGTGATACTTAAAGTATGATGACATTTATAATACATGGTATATAATGTAATCAGTTGACATTTAGCCTGTACATTGGTGATACTTAAAGTATGATGACATTTATAATACATGGTATATAATGTAATCAGTTGACTTTTAGCCTGTACAATGGTGATACGTTAAGTATGTTGCCATTTATAATACATGGTATATATTGCAATCAGTTGACTTTTAGCCTGTACAATGATGATACGTAAAGTATGTTGACATTTATAATACATGGTTTATAATGTAATCAGTAGACGTTTAGCCTGTACAATGGTGATACGTAAAGTATGATGACATTTATAATACACGGTATATAATGTAATCAGTTGAATTTTAGCTTGTACAGTGGTGATACGTAAAGTATGTTGCCATTTATAATACATGGTATATATTGCAATCAGTTGACTTTTAGCCTGTACAATGGTGATACGTAAATTATGATGACATTTATAATACATGGTATATAATGTAATCAGTTGACTTTTAGCCTGTACAATGGTGATACGTAAAGTATGATGAGATTTATAATACACGGTATATAATGTAATCAGTTGAATTTTAGCCTGTACAATGGTGATACGTAAAGTATGTTGCCATTTATAATACATGGTATATATTGCAATCAGTTGACTTTTAGCCTGTACAATGGTGATACGTAAAGTATGTTGCCATTTATAATATATGGTATATAATGTAATCAGTTGACTTTTAGCCTGTACAATGGTGATACGTAAAGTATGTTGCCATTTATAATACATGGTATATAATGTAATCAGTTGACTTTTAGCCTGTACAATGGTGATACGTAAAGTATGTTGCCATTTATAATACATGGTATATAATGTAATCAGTTGACTTTTAGCCTGTACAATGGTGATACGTAAAGTATGTTGCCATTTATAATACATGGTATATATTGCAATCAGTTGACTTTTAGCCTGTACAATGGTGATACGTAAATTATGATGACATTTATAATACATGGTATATAATGTACTCAGTTGACTTTTAGCCTGTACAATGTTGATACGTAAGTAAAGTATGATGACATTTATAATACATGGTATATAATGTAATCAGTTGACTTTTAGCCTGTACAATGGTGATACGTAAATTATGATGACATTTATAATACATGGTATATAATGTAATCAGTTGACTTTTAGCCTGTACAATGGCGATACGTAAAGTATGTCAACATTTATAATACATGGTATATAATGTAATCAGTTGACTTGTAGCCTTTAATCTACTAGAGAACGTTGTATACAATGGAATAGTCAAAGCGTCCATGTGTTACATAATTTCTAATAATAATTCCCGCCTGATATGCTTACTTACTGACTATCAGATATCAATTCATGCTTCACACTTTTCAAAGCAACCTATCAGAAACTTTCCAACTACTAAAGAACCTCTGTGGAGGATAAATGTACTACCTTTTATCATCCTGCACGAAAAAACGGCATAAATCTTTCAATATCAATATTTCAAATTATAAACGTTTAGTTTAAGCAATTTATTATTTATTTTGTTTCACTGAAAATAAAAGTTGTAAAAAATTAGGATAAAACAACATCCAAAAAATCAAGAATTATTAAGATAATCAGGCATTATTTAAACATATTATTGTTATTTTTTTTAAGATAATAGAGTATGCGATGAATTTTATTTAATATATTTAAGTTACAATAAGAAATATTGTCAGGAAAAATAAAATGGAATATAATGTGCAATGCGTCAGTCAGACATTCAAAATATGTCATTTAGATGAAAATTATTGACATTTTAGGACAAATCATTACAAGCTACTGATGGCACTGATTTGTAGAGCAAATAAGCCTTTTTTCATTATTGTATTCGTAAAACACTCTTCACAGTTTTCAATAATGCAGTATTCCAAATTTTATCTAGGTGCAATTAGTAGGAACTTCATCTATTAGAAAACAATGTAGAGAAAATTATTGAGTTGCATAATAACGACATGTCCTTAAAATTTGAGTTTCTTCTTATTATGAGATTTTAAAACAGTTTTCCCTACCAAATTATATCAGTTTGTATTGGTTACGTTATGTTTTCTGTTCAACTACCCAATACCGTAACTTTATCCAGCGTGTGGTGCAGGTTTAGGTGTCCATGCAGCAAATCGTGGTTACAGGACATAACGTCCAAAAACAACTGGATTTACACTTTCCTGGATTACGTTTTCTACGAAGAAAGTTACCTTAGTTAAAATTGTTAGTATGCAATCGTGAATTATTAATAATAATAGAATTAATACAATCTAAACTTAGGCATTCGTTTTTATAAAACTAATTACGCTGTATAAGAGGCGTGTGTAAACTGACTAAAAATATAATATTATAAGTTATATTTGTGGAATTCTTCAGTAAAGCTTACAAATATATAATTTATATATATATAACTTTTTTTTCAATTTGAGTTGTTCAGATTTTTAACTATATCGACTTTTTGAATTTGGCTATCGTAAAGTAGTTTGTGTACATATATGTACTGTATATCAACTTAAAAAAATTAGGAGGAGGCGGAGAATTAAGGAGTCTAGTCTTTGTAATATTAAATTTTAACATCGTTTGAAGTGTGGATTGATTGAATACATATTTCCATGAATACACATAATACATAATTCCATGTTATGTATTAATAGTTTTCAATCAATAATTTATTGTTGATTAATAAAAAAGTAATTTAATAAAATCAATATATTAAAAACATTTCATTATATTCAGTTAATAAAATTTACTTACACCAATGTAACTTATTTAAAATATAGTCCTTCATCAAAATAATAATTTAATAACAACATTATAATCTTGGTAAAACTATTCTGTCTCAATAAACCTTCCCTCGTTAAATTTACACTCAAATAAATCCTATAATAGGGAAATTCTTATTTTCGAATAAACAATATTGCAAGAAATTTCAAAGGTATAAAATGAATGCAATAAAACATGTCAAGGGTTTATCAAGTTTTTACCACTGAAGTAACTTGAAGAAGTCGAACTTGGCACTTTTCACAACATTCCTAACTGAATACAACATTTCTTATATCCTTACCTTTTTTAGCTAAGTAGTTTATCTTAATGTAATAAACATTAAAATGAATAGAAACTGTTGCCAGTGAATGTATTAGAACAGTTTTTATCGTCAATTAAAGTAACCAACCAATTTTTTTTTAGTCTTGATAGTTATTCAAATATTGACGGTATAAATGAGAATGGAAACTCATAGCTAAAAATTGTATTTATAAGAATTAAAAAAATAACAAAACATATCGTAGTATTGATGGTCAGTATTTAATTTCCTCTAACAAACAAGTTTACAAAGGACTTTTTTTAAACTTAAAGAGATAAGGTTGCTGGAATAGTTAAAAATTTTGTTAAACATAATACGTTTTTACTACAAATAAAAAAAGTAGTATGCTTATAATACCGATATAAATGGATTCAACATCTGAGGAGATACATATAACTTAGATTATCACTGACTTAAACTATCAGTCTTAGAATAAAATACACTTTATACGTTACTAAGACACTTTATATCTGACTCATCCTAATGGGAATGATTCTTTGTGTATAAATATGGATGTAATGTTGGTTTATTAGTTATATTTGGTTAAGAACTCTCACGTTCATGTTTGATGCTAGTTCTACACATAATATGGCATAGTTTAGTTTATTGAGGGAGATCCCCCGTTCTATACTAGAATGGCGTACCGATTCCGATCAACTAACGTAGTTCTAAAATCTTTTTTGCCAGACTAGTTACAATTTTCTCCTCTAAAATTCCCAACCTGAAAAGTCTTCTACTGAGTGCCAACAAGGAGTTGGCAAGATACTCAATCAAAGATACTCAAGATACTCACGACAAAGCCGGTCACTGGAGTCTTCTCTGGAGATACCAATTGTTGCACCCACTACAAACGGTAAATGTCACTGGAATACATATACAGTGCTACTGGCACTCTCACTCACTCACTTAAGTACGATGATACTGACCTTTCACCTACCCACAAATTAAATTCACCCACCTATAAAAAATTCAAAACAGATTGATATATGCTACTGTACAAATTAACGCACATACAAAAGTGCAAAACCCCGGAAATTAAAGTGAATTGACCCGTATAATATGTTCCCACTCAGGATAACGGACTAGACAGGCATCCTTGGACGTACCGCCTCCTTGCCACCAAAAGACGTTAAGTGGTATTTTGGCCTAACCTATCCACCCACTTGTAATAGATACATACCTGTATTGTTGAATACTTAAAATAGCCCCTAAATTCCTAAAAATGTAGTACATGTCACGAACTGTGCCAAGTTCACTGTCAACGTCAAGCACTTCATTGGGAATACCTAACTAATGAATACATTCTTTTGTATTAACCTTATTCAGTCTTACGAATGAAACCAGAATATTAAATGAAATTGAACTTGTTAAATTCATTAAATTAACTTCGATTAATTCATTAAATTAGCTTAAACTCACACATAAACAACTATGAAAAATGTATAACAGGTACTAACCTGTATTAGAGAATATTTACACTAGTATGTACACAAGTGTGTAAATATTCTCTAATACCTCATTAAAACTTAAATAAAACAGGTGAACCAGTATATTCTTCAACTTCATGAAATACTCCCTTTACAAGTCCTAAGCCGTGTAAAGGAAAGCGTCGGGCCCAAATTAATTCTGAATGGAAAATAATTCTCCCAGAAATCACCTCTTAGTGTTTATTGACGTGCTTTGACATATTCATATTTACATTTATTAGATATGTTTGGATGGCTAGTAATATAGTAAAGTAAGAGGTATCAACAATCTATAATTTATAATAAAAAACAGGAATTGATAACTAGTTTCCTTTTTTTGAAAGACATAAACAATAACATTCAATAACATTTTAAACATAGTTACATGTGGACTGCGATATGAAGAAACGTATTAACATTTAATTTGTCCCTTGGTAATTTACAAAGAGTATTAATAACTCCATTTTACCATAACCCAAAATGCACCTTAAAATGGTGTTCACTAATTTACATATGTTTTTATATAAAAAAGTTAATCCTCATACGAAAATTACTGTAACGTTTAATAATAATCTAATAACGATCACGTACAGTAAATGTTTGTTAATGACTATTAGATTACACACAGGGAGGAAATGAAAGACGATAAAATGTTCCAGCTCTAGCCCTGATCAAAGGCTTGTTCCTACTTCCTGTCTTTGTGGACTAATGTTACAAAACGTGATGTTCATTTGAATAGACGTTATCATTTGCACTATATTATTTATGATTGACACAGTTAAAAAAACAAAAAACAAAGCAATTTAGAAATTAATTATTTACACCTTTTAGCTATTAATGTACCATTAAGACTGGGTGTAGTAACATTTTTGCCACAGTGACAGCCAGTTAAAAGTCAGTTCGGTAGCCAAAGTAAACTTATGGTGGAGTAGGAGGTTAACTTCATAACATTCCCAGCCACCCACCTGAAGGACCCTTGATAGCCTTCCCAACCCCTGGTTATTTATGTTAGAGGCTTGATGGCCGTCTTACAAACATCTCATCTATGTAGAATCCTTGATGGGCCCCCACCCACATCTTATCCATGTCGGACCCTTGATGCCACCCCCCCCCTACCTACATCTTTTTTACGTCAGACCTTTTATAGGCCCCTACCTACATCTTATTTATCTTGGACCCTTGATGCCCTCCCCGCCTAAATATTATCTATGTCGGACTCTTGATGGCCCTCCCACCCACATCTTATCTATGTCGGACCCTTGATGCCAACCCCCACCTACATCTTATTTACGTCAGACCCTTGATTGGCCCCTACCTACATTTTATTTATGTTGGACCCTTGATGCCCCCCCCACCTACATCTTATCTATGTCGGACCCTTGATGACCTTCGCACCCACATCTTATCTATGTAAAACCCTTGATGACCCTCCAACCCACTGCTCCCTTAAGTTAGACCCCTGATGGCCTTCTTACCCCTCCACTCAGTTAATATAGATTCCTTAATGACCCTCCCACCTTCTGCACGTACAGTGAAATATTACTAAACTGTTTAACGTTTGAGATATCTCAACCTATTTGCTTCTCTTAAATAATGATACTAATAATAAAAACACTATGTAAAATAAAATATTTGGCTTCAGTATAGAACTGTGCTTGTGATTTAAAATGTGAAGGTGAAACAATTTCTTAACTATAAAAAATATTGTTATTTTAATAAATGCAAGTAAAATACTATTTAATTTACTTCTAAAACCTATTGACGGTAGTTAGATCATGAGCCCTCAAATCCACTACTTTTATATAGTTACTTCATATAGTGTCGTATCGTTTGGTTATTATTATTATTTCTTTTAGATGTGAGGCAGATCTCCTTCTTAACCTTACTCTGCCCACTACTCATAGACTATTAATCTGTGTGAGGACTTGTTCTGACAGAGTAAGGAGGTGAACCTGTACAGTAGAAGGTTAAAATTAGTGATAAATCTTCCGGTCTAGGTCGGATTCAAACCAGTATCATCTATAACCCAAACACCATAGACCGCTCGGCCATCGGCTTGCTCATACTAGGTTTTATACTTTTTTGGTGATATAATTTTGGAATGTTGACTTAAGCACGAATTTAATGTTAAATTTGTATTATAGTGTCCAATTAATTGAACATTACGTGGTACACTAATTACTTTTGCAATCATTTGTAAATGACATAGAAGTTAGATTAAGATTATTTAATTAGTATTTTATGAAAATTAGTAATTAAAATGATACCTAAGCCTGCTACGTATCATATCCTACAGTAGACAGTGCAGTCCCATTTTAAAACTCAGGTGCATTATACGCCTCTCTGGTCTTTAGTTTGATGTTACAATGTACACGCATACCCTTCACCCCTCCCACTCCCACCCCACTTGAACCGCCGGGTTTTGTACCAGCCTCACCTTGGCCACAAACACCCCTCTCTAATTTACAACCAGCTCTGTCAGGCTAAATAAATGGTCTCGAATTACTATTTCATAAATGTAACTTCATTTTGTACGGTAACATTTTGTAATTAAGTTAACTTGTTCCTAACTTTTTAACTTAATGTAACCATTCTTGCACACTTATAAGTGAAAATATTCTTCAATAACGATTCAAGTTATCCTTTATGTAAACTCACTCGTTTTAGATGTTGACGAATAAATTAAAATTCAACACATACCAAGCACAGTTTATAAGTCATACGAATTTGACAATTTAATTTTTCTTGTGAAAATAAAAAACGTATTGTTCTACACACCATTTTAGTAGTGTTATCATTTGTAATACATTCACGTATCGTACTATTAAACTAACCTGTATAGGATATTGAGTATTTGGGCTTGATCTATACGCCATATTAGTTGTTGAGCTCACATAGTTTCATTTTATTTAGTTTCCATTTTCGGTGAACCTTTCCTTCATTGAAGTTTCCACTACTCAGTCTAACATACAGGACAATAGTAAATTAAAATATTATCATCCATTGTCTATAACTGAAAAAAATAAATAAAATTGAAAGTGTTAAACATATTAATATAAAACTAATAGTACAAATAAGAAAATATTTATGAGACAAAAGATCTTAGCAACTCAGTTTAAAATTAACATAACTGAGCGAGGATACTGATAAGCTGAACCAATGACGGTGAACGTCTTTTAACTGAATCTAATCAGCACAATAAGTTATATATATTCAGTCTAAAAGTATACAAACAAAAGCTTTGGATGCTAATATTTTTTATATTTACACCAAATTACAATAAAATTAGTTTTAGTACAACTTATTAAATAATTATTAAAGGTAGTAAACGGAGTGTTTAAAAATTGCAATAATTTTTTTGTCTCGTTAATGTGTATCATTTGCGAATCTAAACCTTGGAACTTTGCAAATTAGTAATGATTAATACAGTTTGATAATTTATTCTCGGAATTACTTAATGTTATTTTAGTTGTTTTGGATGAACCTTCACAAACTTACACAAAATGATACACCATTAATACTTATTTTGAAATATATGCAATGGACCGAAACATTCCCAAGGGGACGGCCCTTGGAAATGTTTCGTAAGCATATCACAATAACATATTACAATCTGAATATGATTGTAATATGTTCAGAAGAACAAGGAATCAGGAGAACATGTTACATGTAAGCATAGGTCGGATTGTATTTAAAAGAAAGGCAGCACTCGTATAGTAAAATGTCGCTAGTATGACCTTCGATGGGAAGCAACGGTGGTTCAAAGTTTACGTTACTATGTAGCGATCTGGCATTTATCAGATAAATCAGAGGTTCAAAGTTTACGTTACTATCTAGCGATCTGACATCTATCGGTGGTTCAAAGTTTACGTTACTATCTAGCGATCTGGAATTTATCGGTGGTTCAAAGTTTACGTTACTATGTAGCGATCTGGCATTTATCGGTGGTTCAGAGTTTACGTTACTATCTAGCGATCTGGCATTTATCGGTGGTTCAAAGTTTACGTTACTATGTAGCGATCTGGCATTTATCGGTGGTTCAAAGTTTACGTTACTATGTAGCGATCTGGCATTTATCGGTGGTTCAAAGTTTACGTTACTATGTAGCGATCTGGCATTTATCGGTGGTTCAGAGTTTACGTTACTATCTAGTGATCTGGCATTTATCGGTGGTTCAAAGTTTACGTTAATATCTAAATATCTAGCATTTATCGGTGGTTCAAAGTTTACGTTACTATGTGGTGATCTGGCATTTATTGGTGGTTCAAAGTTTACGTTACTATCTAGTGATCTGACATCTATCGGTGGTTCAAAAATTTACGTTACTATCTAGCGATCTGGCATTTATCGGTGGTTCAAAGTTTACGTTACTATCTAGCGATCTGGCATTTATCGGTGGTTCAAAGTTTACGTTACTATCTAGCGATCTGACATCTATCGGTGGTTCAAAGTTTACGTTACTATCTAGTGATCTGGCATTTATCGGTGGTTCAAAGTTTACGTTAATATCTAAATATCTAGCATTTATCAGTGGTTCAAAGTTTACGTTACTATGTAGCGATCTGGCATTTATTGGTGGTTCAAAGTTTACGTTACTATGTAGTGATCTGACATTTATCGGTGGTTCAAAGTTTACGTTACTATCTAGCGATCTGGCATTTATCGGTGGTTCAAAGTTTACGTTACTATCTAGCGATCTGGCATTTATCGGTGGTTCAGAGTTTACGTTACTATGTAGCGATCTGGTATTTATCGGTGGTTCAGAGTTTACGTTACTATGTAGCGATCTGGTATTTATCGGTGGTTCAGAGTTTACGTTACTATCTAGCGATCTGGCATTTATCGGTGGTTCAAAGTTTACGTTACTATCTAGCGATCTGGCATTTATCGGTGGTTCAGAGTTTACGTTACTATGTAGCGATCTGGTATTTATCGGTGGTTCAGAGTTTACGTTATTATTTAGCGATCTGGCATTTATCAGTGGTTCAAAGTTTACGTTACTATCTAGCGATCTGGCATTTATCAGTGGTTCAAAGTTTACGTTACTATCTAGCGATCTGGTATTTATCGGTGGTTCAGAGTTTACGTTACTATCTAGCGATCTGGCATTTATCGGTGGTTCAGAGTTTACGTTACTATCTAGCGATCTGGCATTTATCAGTGGTTCAAAGTTTACGTTACTATGTAGCGATCTGGTATTTATCGGTGGTTCAAAGTTTACGTTACTATGTAGCGATCTGGTATTTATCGGTGGTTCAGAGTTTACGTTACTATGTAGCGATCTGGTATTTATCAGTGGTTCAAAGTTTACGTTACTATCTAGCGATCTGGCATTTATCAGTGGTTCAAAGTTTACGTTACTATGTAGCGATCTGGTATTTATCAGTGGTTCAATGTTTACGTTACTATGTAGCGATCTGGTATTTATCAGTGGTTCAAAGTTTACGTTACTATCTAGCGATCTGGCATTTATCGGTGGTTCAAAGTTTACGTTACTATGTAGCGATCTGGTATTTATCGGTGGTTCAGAGTTTACGTTACTATGTAGCGATCTGGTATTTATCGGTGGTTCAAAGTTTACGTTACTATGTAGCGATCTGGTATTTATCGGTGGTTCAGAGTTTACGTTACTATGTAGCGATCTGGTATTTATCAGTGGTTCAAAGTTTACGTTACTATCTAGCGATCTGGCATTTATCAGTGGTTCAGAGTTTACGTTACTATGTAGCGATCTGGTATTTATCAGTGGTTCAATGTTTACGGTACTATGTAGCGATCTGGCATTTATCGGTGGTTCAAAGTTTACGTTACTATGTAGCGATCTGGTATTTATCGGTGGTTCAGAGTTTACGTTACTATGTAGCGATCTGGTATTTATCAGTGGTTCAAAGTTTACGTTACTATCTAGCGATCTGGCATTTATCAGTGGTTCAAAGTTTACGTTACTATGTAGCGATCTGGTATTTATCAGTGGTTCAATGTTTACGTTACTATGTAGCGATCTGGTATTTATCAGTGGTTCAAAGTTTACGTTACTATCTAGCGATCTGGCATTTATCAGTGGTTCAAAGTTTACGTTACTATGTAGCGATCTGGTATTTATCAGTGGTTCAATGTTTACGTTACTATGTAGCGATCTGGTATTTATCAGTGGTTCAATGTTTACGTTACTATGTAGCGATCTGGTATTTATCGGTGGTTCAAAGTTTACGTTACTATGTAGCGATCTGGTATTTATCGGTGGTTCAGAGTTTACGTTACTATGTAGCGATCTGGTATTTATCAGTGGTTCAAAGTTTACGTTACTATCTAGCGATCTGGCATTTATCAGTGGTTCAAAGTTTACGTTACTATGTAGCGATCTGGTATTTGTCAGTGGTTCAATGTTTACGTTACTATGTAGCGATCTGGTATTTATCGGTGGTTCAGAGTTTACGTTACTATCTAGCGATCTGGCATTTATCAGTGGTTCAAAGTTTACGTTACTATCTAGCGATCTGGCATTTATCGGTGGTTCAAAGTTTACGTTGCTATTTAGCAACCTGGAATTTAACAATGGTTTAAAGTTTACGTTTAATTGTTGAAATTGTAGTCACTAAGAACTCTTTCGAATGAGGTCAGAACGCTAATTACCTCGATTTAATATTGTAATATCATCTGTTTATTTTATTGGCAGTATAAATAAATGTTTAACTCTCCACACAATTTTTCCATTTTTTCTTGATATAGTGGGGTAAAAAATTATATCCAAGACCTAAATAATATCCAATGAATAACAAAAATCTTTAATTGTTACACTAACATAATATGTGTTAGCAATGAAAAGAACTAAAATTATAGAAAGCGTAATAATACATTACAATAAGAAAAATAATTTTAAAATTAATACAACGTTTAAAATATGACTTGGTCGAATTCGAATAGTGCTAATTTAAACCGTAAAATAACATTTAATTGTAATAATGCTAAAATATAAAAAAAACGCCGTTAAATAAAAAAGGAAGTTGGTTTAACTTTTGTTTGTAAAATTCATATAAATAAGCTGTGTTGTGAACAAAAAATAAATAAAATACCAAGTGATGGTACACAATGTATATTGTAATGCTCAGTTAGAAATAAAATAAACACATTTGAATAACTGCATGTTTGTTCTAAATATTGATCATTTTATAAAACCGAAAAACATGTTATAATGGAGACGATGCATACGAGGGTATGTCATAATCAGGAGTCACATGGTATTTACGATTATACGAGAGCCGTAAATTGTAGATGGGATGGTAGTTGAGTGTGCAGTGTGGATCGAGACTGGTAATAGGCTGGTAGTAGTAATGGGGAATAGGTTGTATAGGGTATTCGATTCTGTTATTGGATAACGCTACATTGTGACTGTATGGACAAAAGATAAAAGGGTTGATATAACTTTGAGTGCAACGTGAAATGAGTGGTAATGATTATTTTCATGCATTCTTCTTCACGTAAAAATAATTAAAATCTACTGTCTAGGGGTTTGTCAGTTAAATAAAAATCATAAAAATGCCACGTGGTTCAGATTCTTGATAAGCTGCAGGTTTCTTAGATACTTTCTTATTATAATATAGTAAAAATATTCATATATATAAATAATTTAACCCAGTAGAAGAGTCCATACTTGTGTATCTCATTTCACTTTTTAAAAATAATATTCCCCTTATAATAACTATTAACTAATATATTGAAAATTATATAAAATACAGTTAATTTAGTTTAGGTTCCAGTAATAGAGAGACAATTTTAGAGGTCTTTTTGAAGCAAACAATTGTGATGTTTTCATCAGATTGACTCTAAATTGATGATACATTAATTTGTAATTAATAAATACCATGATAATGATCGTTTGAAAGTTATGCTTATTTTAGAACACAACAAAGTGAATTCTAGGTTATCTAAATATATTACCCCACATGGCAATAATTATTGGGATATTAGGTTAAAATAAATAAACAAATAACATAGAGTATGTATTTATTTGTTATTTTATGTGTTTCAACATTTTTGTAGTCGTAATTAATTGAAGCGTCGGATCTAAACTATGCATATTTTAATACATACATTTTTCTACAAATAATTTATTACAACAAGAAATTATTGTCAGTAAAAATGTAATACAGTCAAGCTCTAAGGCAAGGCGGTGTTCCCTTTAATGTAATACAGTCAAGCTCTAAGGGTAGGTGGTGTTCCCTTTAATGTAATACAGTCAAGATCTAAGGGTAGGTGGTGTTCCCTTTAATGTAATACAGTCAAGATCTAAGGGTAGGTGGTGTTCCCTTTAATGTAATACAGTCAAGCTCTAAGGGTAGATGGTGTTCCCTTTAATGTAATACAGTCAGACTCTAAGGGTAGGTGAAGTTCCCTTTAATGTAATACAGTCAAGCTCTAAGGTTGGTGGGGTTCCCTTTAATGTAATACAGTCAAGCTATAAGGGTAGGTGGTGTTTCCTTTAATGTAATACAGTCAAGCTATAAGGTAGGTGGTGTTCCCTTTAATGTAATACAGTCAAGCTCTAAGGTTGGTGGTGTTCCCTTTAATGTAATACAGTCAAGCTCTAAGGGTAGGTGGTGTTCCCTGTAATGTAATACAGTCAAGCTCTAAGGTTGGTGGGGTTCCCTATAATGTAATACAGTCAAGCTCTAAGGTAGGTGGTGTTCCCTTTAATGTAATACAGTCAAGCTCTAAGGGTAGGTGGTGTTCCCTTTAATGTGCAGTTTGTTACCAAACAAACGAAATAAAAGAATAATTTTTATAACCCCGAATATTTTAAGTAAACTTACTTATTAAAATGAGTTTAACATGTTTTTGTCTCTTAATAATTTTAAAATGATTATAATTTTAAAATTACTACTAACATTTCTCATTATATTAAGTGTTAATATGACATTAAATTCGTATTAATTAAATTAATTAAGTTTTATTCTTAAATAGGAAGAATATTTTATAATTTACTATTAGTTAGCTTGAAAATATTTTACAAACTAAAAAGTACGGATAAGGAATTACAAATGTATAAGGAATGTGCAATTTACATTTTTGTACATATACAAAACGGAATTATAATAACACGTGTTGACTGATAATCAAAAGTATGTCTAAGATTTGTTTAGATGGATGTAAGGAAAATATATAATTTATTCAATATAATAAACAAATTAAGTAAACTTGTATTATTTTCCATTGGTTCTATCACTTACCTTAGGAAATAAGATGGACACAATCATACATAATATAAACCTAAAAACGACAGTGTGTTACGTCATCAAGAGGGGACTTTAGAAGTTATTTCATCTGGTGATATTGCAGCTTTTTAACAATATTTATAGGATCATAAAACTTGGTATGACATAAACATAAAAGTATGTTATTTCATGTGATACTATAAACTACAACATATATTAACTTTTTAACAATTTTTAGATTTGTAGTTATTCCAATAGATGACGGCCACATTGTTTGAAATCCCATTGAAATGAGAATTTCAGCTGGGTGAAAAATCTGTTGTCTTACAAGATGATTAATGCCGTTGATTTGCGACTTGAGTTATCCCATCTGTTTAAGAAAGTTACACAGGTAACATTTGGAAAAAAAATCTTAAGCAAAGTTATTTGAATTTTTCCCCTACTTGCTAATTAACGAGTACTAACATTGAAACTTCCTTCAGTATTTTTGCAGTTAATAATAAACTATGAATTTACATAATACATACCATATAACATGATGTAATAACTCATTAACATATGATTGGCACATTCTCTAAACCATTACATCCCAAGTTTGATCTCCGAGTTATAGCTGGAAGCATCACGTGTTAGAAATTGAAAAATAATGACTTCAGTAGTGAATCCTGGTAATGAACGTTAGAACTAATGCCGTCGGGATGTAACCGTGCGTTTCTTAGGAAAAGAAGTTCAGCATGTGTGGTCCTTGTAGGCCGATTTATGGATTATTTTAGTTATGTTTTTGGAGATTCTTTTTTGCTTAGTTGGCAATGGTTAATTTTTAGCATATTATTGTTGGCAGGGCCAAGATACGTTCTTCATTTATGCAATATTATATTCCAATGCACTGGCGGGAGGTCTATTAACACCTGTATCCCATGAACCTCAGTGATCTCTCATAGTCAATTACCCTATTGGTCTAGTAATATTGGAATCATCATGTATTTTATTTATATATCTTAAATAGTTCGATTCCGAACTGACTTGTGCAGATGTAACTACTAGGAATATAAATGGTATTGACACTAGATCAATCATGTGATTGCGAGGAGTCTATTCAAACAATGGATCACACAGTTACATATTGACCAATGCATTCTTTTACGGAGGAATTAGCTAGTACAATTAGAATAAGTGAGACAGATCTTAAATGGCTCGATGGATTTGACTTAGCTTTATGACATGAGATAACTTAATATTTTTATTTTTATTAATATATAAGTAGTACCATAACTTTTGGATCTTGGTCTAAATAAACATATCACATTTTTTTATAAAAGGAGGGGCCGATCTCCTCTTTAAGTTTACTCTACCAATTGCCATAGACTAGTAATCTGTTCGAGAAACTTATCAAACAGAGTAAAGGGGAGAACCAGAAAAGTACAATGTGAATATTACTGATAAAAACTAACAGCCAAGGTAAGTATTGGAACCAGCGCAATATCTAATTCAGGTACACAGTCCTGACTCCTTAGAACGCTCGGCAACTGATTTGATATCTACAGAGGGTCAGTCCTCTGAGTGTTGACTGACATTCGTCGTTAGTTGTACATGTTTACATTGTAGGTTCTTTTCAACCACTAATTTGTCGTTTCTTCTATAACGAGCCACTTTCCAGATACTGTGATCCTATTTGTTGGAATCTTCAACAAATATACCAATATGAATAATTCAACGCAAACAAAACATTTTCAATCAACGATGTGGTCGTGTAAACAGTTATCCTATAACTCTGTATTGACACTTTAGATTCAGTCATAAATTCATCTTTGCTAGGTTGGTATACGTGGTTTACTAAATCTATCAACATAACATTAGAATTGTTTTGAACTTATATAGTTTTTTTTTTTTTTAATTTACTTGTTTCGTATTTAGAATAAAATGTTATATAGTAAAAGAAAGTTTTAAATAATATGAAGGCAGACAATTGTCTGTACGTAGAGAATTTAAATAATATTAAGGCAGACCATGGTCTGTATGTAGAGAATTTAAATAATATTAAGGCAGACCGTGGTCTGTATGTAGAGAATTTAAATAATATTAAGGCAGACCATGGTCTGTATGTAGAGAATTTAAATAATATTAAGGCAGACCATGGTCTGCATGTAGAGAATTTAAATGAAATGGTAAATTATATTTTACACGCAAGGGATTTGTTACACCTGACTCTGACAGAAGGGATTCCAAATGTGGCAACAATGTCCCAAGACGTGAAAACAGTTCTGATGACATTCACAAGATCTTTGAAATAGGAGCTATCGCAGCTTATGACGTTCTGTGGTTATTGGAGCTTATGACAATCTGTGGTTATTGCAGATATATTATTGATTAATGATTAGCGAAATTATGATTATTCTAGCCAATGTAAACTACAGATATAAATTATAAATAATTTATTCATTGAAATATTAGTTATTATTATCCACGATTAATACGTTTTCACTAAATTAATAAATGCGTCACAATGTCTTTATAATCAAGGCTGAAGACGAAAGTATTTTTCAGAATGATTCTTGCTTCTAAAATCACTACTGTATTGTGCTTGATAGGTAATGAATACTTAAAGCTTCCTTTATAATTTTAGAAGGATCACATCGTCCTTAATTCTCCTTCCACACGTACCCAACAGCTCGGAGTTAACGAAGCCTTATCTCCCACCTCAGGGGTTTGGCTTCAACGTCTTTTAAATATTTAGGCACCCTCTTCCTTCCCAACTACATTATCTAGGCTCTACAGTTTGAGCTACTCAACTCTACACATTACTTTCCATGCATTTAGCAACCTAACTGGAAAACTGTTAGGGAGAGCAATATAATTGTAATAATTATATTATACGTGACCTCAGATACATCTATATATATAAAAGGCAAAGCCCTCACTCACTCACTCATCACTAATTCTCCAACTTCCCATGTAGGTAGAGAGCTGAAATTTTGTACACTGTTTCTTTAGAACTTAAATAGGACAACTAAAGTATTTTCATCTTGATAAAGTACTCCTAAGGGGTATAAAGCACCCTTAAAAGATTGGTCCATAAGGATAACATTGGGTTGATTTAAGTAAATTAATAACAGCTGTTTTGTAAATAAATAAACATGTCTATTTTGAATGTTTGACATTATACTATTTAATATTTTACTATGAGTTTAATCTTCAGCTGTTAAACAAAAATAAATGAAATGAACACTCTTGAAATAGGCTAAATAGGTGGCAAAGCAATTAGTATGAGTGAGATACTGTACCGAAATGTAATATTGTAATTTTACGTTATATAGTTAATATACCGATTTTTGTATTGAATAGTTACATGCCGAGGCCGAAGGCCGAGGTGTATCGAGCGTAGCGAGCGTCGGGGTTGGCACGCGAAGCGTGCAGGGGTGTCCCCTAGTATATATATATATATATATATCTATTTAAAAAAGTTTCTTTGAAAAATTATTTTTTTCAGATGATTCTGATTCATAAAACTGTTAGCTATTATTTTTCAACATTACATAACTTTATATAAATGTACATTTTTCAACCTGACCTTTTATATGTACTACAACCTCATAAAGGCAAGCAATACGCTACTTGTTGAAGAATGAACACCACTTTTATAAAAGAAATTTCCCATCATCAAGTTTAAGTTTATTGATTTTAATTTGACAAACAATTTATGTTTATTATTTAATAGCTATTTCCTTACCCTCTCAAACTATCTGAAAATTTAGGTTCCCTCAAATTATAAGATAGCTTAGATTCCCTCAAACTATATTGTAGCTTAGATTCCTTCAAACTATATGATAGCTTAGATTCCTTCAAACTATATGATAGCTTAGATTCCCTCAAACTATAAGATAGCTTAGATTCCTTCAAACTATATGATAGCTTAGATTCCCTCAAACTATATTATAGCTTAGATTCCTTCAAACTATATGATAGCTTAGATTCCTTCAAACTATATGATAGCTTAGATTCCCGCAAACTATATGAAAAAGTTTATTTCTGAGATACCTATTAGTAAATAAATGATTTATTTTACTAAAGAATCTGTATTTAAAAGAGTGTAAGAATATAAGAATGTATTAATAATGATCAGTAATCATAATTACTTATATTTTGTGTCTGATATTTATTGATAAAAGAAGGTATATAAGAGTTTAATTAGTGAAACAATAAGCGAATGTAATACATATTAATAAAAACCCAATTGTACTGTTTAATATACTAAAAACATTAACCTTCAGTTTGTAGGAAAAAATCTTTCAAAATTTTAAGCACTTTAAAATAGCAGTGCCTTCGCGTTTTAAAAAGGTTTGTTAAAAATATCCGAATCAAATGATGTGAATACTGAAATAGTAGCAACAGTTCAGAAAGTAAGATTAGTGTAAATGCAATAATCTTTGTACACATAGCATTATTTTGGTGAACAAAAATACATTGTACTAAAATATTAAAGAAAGAAAGAAGACTGTTATTTAATATGTAGGGATTTTACTAAAGACATTAAAAACGAAATAAACTCTAATCGTACAAAATGAACATTACGTGTATTCATTAGTTTAGTAGTCGTTTATTACGTTTGAATTGGGCTATTAAAATACAATTAACCTACATTTACAATGGGTTTATTGGTCCTGCAACTCCAGAACTTGTTTTTGAGTTGAACAAAATACATACTTTTGTTCCACAAAATGACAACTAAATTACGTTAACTAAATAGATAATAAACAAATTACAAATACTTCTACAAAACATTGTTATAAAAAAACAAATAACGCACATTGCTAGTGGTTATACAAGATTAAGTAATACAATCATCTATGGATATATGTTAAATTTACCAAAAGAATAACAATAAACAAATACTCACAAACTATATAAATAAATAAACTAAAAATACGTCTGCAAAGAATTATAACACTTCTTTAAATTACATTTACACAATTAAACTTGAACCCAGGTTAGAACCTGTCTTCATGTCTGCACTTAAAAGAGATCCCCGGTCCATCTTAACGTCGATAGTATTTATTAAACTCAATATAACACCAAATTTTACGTGAAAGTATATATAAATTGTCTTTATATTTATACATGGTAAATCAAAATGAACAATAGTAATACCAAAAAAGCAAAAATGTAATGTAATGCTATTAATTTTGGAGTATACTATTACTGATCTAATAAAACTTCGTATATAGACATTTTGTGTGATTAATTATGTAATTATAATTAAGTATTTATTAGATATTATTGATGAAAATATTAACCTTTAAGTGATCCTAATGTTGATATTCTTTCCAGTTATGTACCGTATCTTAACCATCGCATCGCCACACCACTACTTGCCCGATAGTGCTCTCTCTCTCTACACTGTACTGAACATTAGACAATGTACATTTTGTATCAACCAGAAGGGAGCCTAGAACAACATATCTAGACTTTAAGGTACTTTATTATGAACTATATTTGTTGTTATATGAGATACTTTCCCTCTGTAGATCAAATTTATTGCTCCACACCACTACTTGCCCAATAATGCACGCTCTCTGCACTGTACTGAACATTAGACAATGTACATTTTGTATCAACCAGGAGGGAGCCTAGAACCACATATCTAGACTTTAAAGTACTTTATTATTAACTATCTCTGTTGTAATATGAGGTACTTTCCCTCTGTAGATCGTATTTATTGCTCCACACCACTACTTGCCAGATGAAGCAATCTCTCTGCACTGTACTGAACATTAGACAATATATATTTCGCATCTACCAAGGGAGAACATTGAACCACATACCCTGACTGTGGGGTACTTTAAAGAGCTCGGTCTTTACAGCTGAGTAGTGTTAGCGTTTCTTCAAGGAGGTGCTTGACTTATTAAAAAATCGGTACAATGAGAAGTAAATAAAATCATTACTTGCTACTGTTATAATAGAGCTGATATTTTGTTAAACCATTGTTAGAGTAAACAATATATAGATTTTGTTATAGAAATAAGCCAAGGAAGTAATGAATGAACATATAACATTTTTCTTAAGTAAAAGTTCCCATCAGGATTATACCAAAGGCCCTTCATGTCTAACACTAACCATAGTTTTTCTTATCAATCTCAAAAGAAAATTATGTACTTAGAGCCTAATTTCAACACTTAAGCATAGCAATACTGAATATATGAAAGGACTGTTTTTTCATTTTCTCTTATCTTTGTGAAATGGTGTAAATTTAACTCTTAACAATGAGATATGGTCAAGTGAGTTATTCTTTATTCTATATTCTTTATATAAGATATGGTCTTATATAATTATTTATTCCCTTCGTTTTATTTTAATCTGTGAAGTAGAAAGTTACTACGGTAGTTTTACCCCTAATGGCAATTAACGATTTGTCTTATATTAAAGTTAATGTATTCTCTTGATGTCTAAATACAATTATACTTATTTGGTTAAAAATAATATGAAACTCAGCATGTTTGTTTACATGTTTGACGATAACAGTCCTGAATACACTTTTATTGTTCTAAATGCAGGGTTTATTTAAAATAACTAATTAGATACTTTCAATAACATTATAAAATACCGTTATGATACTTTACTAGGTTTATAAAAATACTCAACTAAATTCATTTTGACAAGGTTTAAGAAAATACAGCTTTAGATATTTATTAAAACAATTGAATTACAACTAAAACACGCGAGGTACATGTAAATAAGCATAATATACGTAAAAACATTCAGAAGTGTTTTTATTAATGTGTTCCTGTTGATTTTTTACAATGAACAGTTAATAATTAATTAATTTGTTTTGTCAGTTTCTATTTTCATTCTAGCTAAAAAATTGTTCCACTATTGAATTTATGCAATTTTTAAGAGGAAATGGATTGAATAATTTAAATTGCTTAGATTTTGTCACAAATTAGTTCTCAGCCTTTTAGATTATATCACCTCTACAGAGCATACCGTTAAATTGAAGTTTAATTGCATTTAGTAATTTAGAAATATTTACGACAGTTTAAAAAAATTTTTATATACCCATATTTGATTATGTTACAAACGAGGCTAATATGTTGGTTTGTGTATTGGTGTTAAATATATCCTCATAAATGTTAATGAAAATATGAATATGATATATGACAACTCTAATGAATAATATATATGTCTTATCAAGTAAATAGAAATTGTGAATTTATTTATTTTTTTTTATTTATTCATAAGACGCCGATAAATAAGTAACTACTCCAACAGAGGCAAAGCAACACACATTTGTATAGAAAATACTAAAAGTATATAAAAATTTACTTTTACTTTATACGTTTGCAAATATTTGTTTCCATTTCGAACTATATATTTAGAAACTTTATTGTCCTAAGAAATTCATAGAAATATTAATTAACATGTATAAAGCAGATGTATAGATGGGTTTACAAAGTTAAATAAATAAATATAGCTTTAATAGAAGTATTAATAAGACAGCAAAGAATAATAATTTCACTTAACAGAGAGCAGTTATAATGTATATTTGTCTTCGCATTTATGAAATATTAATTGGTTGTAGTTAACATAGCTTGGCAGGGATGTTTTTAAACTAAATAGATGACATTTGCAAAGGTCGTGAGAAGCTATATAATTGATACTTTAATCAACTTTTTGATGTAAGGATGCGTTTACGTTGTAATATCAAACTATATAATGGAGGGGGTAAAACATTTTAGAGGAGCGAGAGTGCACCTGTGTTCTGAGATAAGTCTGAAGTGCCAACGTGGGTAGGAGTTACTGGGTAAAGGAATATACAAAGCAATATTTAAAAAATATCTTTAGTAAAAATGTGCAATCAAAATACTTTCGTGTTCACAACATTAATTGAAAAAGCCTAAAATGATTATGACCGAATTGTAAATATTAGTGGTGTAAAAAGGTTTAATTATTGTAAAACTCTTTTTGTAGTCGTTAGGAAAAAACTTTCAGATAAGAAAAAGAAAAAAAAGATTTAGAGCAGTCAACTCTACCACCAAACTAAATTAATGTTTAATCACTAAACAACTGTAATGGAGGTCTTAGGCGGCCATAATTTTTAATCAAGTTTACAACTGTAATTACGTTGTTAGTTATGGTACACATTAAAATTCACAAGTACAGTAGAAACCTTATTTTCCGTCAGGGGTCGGGACCGAGGCCGTGACGGATTAGAGAATAGACGAATTAGAGAGAATTAACCCACTCACACTTATATCACTGGAAACTTATTATTAGTGCTTACGCACGTTAAATTTTAATGCTGTATAGTAAATATTGATTAACGAAATGAGAATGAAAAGGTTAGAAAAAAGTTATATTACAAAATTTATATACTGCAGATCACAATTACGCTTTTATTACAGTAGGCCTAGTTTTAATGTATTTTTTTAGCTTGTACATTATATAATGAGCACAAAAATTAATTATCAACATTCTTAAAATTAAACTGCAGCACAGTGTAATATATTAAAGTCCAGTTCCCACGGCCAGTGTTTTTGCAGACATCAGGTAGCCCAATGTCAGTACACGGATAGCGTGTCGCCTGTGTATCATCAGACATGACCGTTCCAGCGGCCCCGTGACCTGTGTAGGCATCGCGGCTTAAAACTTCATCTCCAACCACAGGCCTTTGTAGTGCCGCCTCTTTCACCATGTTGTACGGGATCTGTTCAGGCAGCCCCGGACGGCCTGTCTGAACATCAGGCGTACACAGGCAAGCTGTTCCAACGACCTGTTATCTGGTAGACAGCAGACGAGGCCTTACGGATGACAGGCCGTTGGAACTAGGCTTATGAGGGCTAGATGGCTGGAGGGGGAAATTGTTGTCTTCCAGACGGATAAGTCATATGGCAACTATCATATCGTGGCGCGACGAACCCAGACACTGACGGATAACAGAAACTGGCGGAAAATAGGGTGACGGACAATCGGGTTTTCACTGTAGTGGTAAAATTCTGATATTTGAAAATAAATGTTTTGTAATGTTTTAACCAAACCTGTCACTTTACTAATCATACTGTGTTAAGCTATTAAAATCGTAACAGTAGAAGTTACATTTTTATCAAATTATGTTCTTGTGAAGCTCGTAGTCGAATGATGGTTTTCATGCACTAACTAATTGAGAATATAATTTTGTAACTATAATAATTGCATAACCATTTTTGAAGATATAACAAGTTTCTAAGAATGAAAAGTGTATTTTACAGATTACCAAATCTGTCAACAACACACGATTCTATTAGTTAAGCATGGTTTTGTTATTGAATAAAATAAAAAATAAATAATTGGGGAAAGAAGTAAATGTTCAAATAATAACGTAACCATTGTAAATATTTTGTCCATTCTTGTTAAAACAGAGCATTTCATTCTAGGCTCCTTTCTTTTATAATCCAAGTACCACACCTGCGTCCAGTGCATGGTAGCAGATGTTAGAGAAAAGCACTTACTGTAATCAGTTGGTTTGTCTTTCTCTTGCATTCATTAAATGCCATAAATGAAACACAATCATGCTTTGGGATGGTAAATATAAAAATAAAAAAAGTTACTGAAAATTAATGAAAATAATTGAGTATTCTAAAATGCTCCTACTCAACAGTTTGAAACTACAAAATTAACGTCAGAATATTTTAGTTTTTGGTTACAAGTTGGTGTTAGTGTTGTTTGCTAGTTAAATTTAGCTAAAAAATAATTATTTCATCCAGGAAATGTCACTGGCAAGATTAATTAGTAAGAAGTAAAATCATACACTTTTTTACGTACGAGGAATCTATCTTTTGTGAGTATTTTAATGTAATGTCCAACATGCTTGGGTTAAGTCCTTGTTTCTTATAAAGAGTTATTTAAAATCGGACCATTTTCTTTGAAACACCCTGTATTTATCGTGATTATTAAAATGAAATTATTTTATATTTTTAAAATGCATTGTATAAAATGAAGTATTGAAATCTCAGGCAGTAATTCATTATAGTTTATTAAGAAAAGAATTAATGAGGGAAATGGTTTAACTAAAAATCATAATTTATAATATTATAAATGTAAGGTGCAGTAAGACTTTTAAGTGAACGAATGTTTAGTTTTATCATAAGTTAGGGTAGTTTAAAAGTTATAAGAAAGGGTGAAATTATAGTGATGGAGAAATGAAATAAACATCTATATGCACAATAATGCCTAACATTCAGTCAAAAGTACATTCGAAATCGATTCCGGTACAATAGGATAAAGGTTACGTGCTAATAATTAGTAATGTATAAATAATTGATAAGACGGCCAAGTATTATTGATATAAATAATTGATAAGACGGCCAAGTATTATTGATATAAATAATTGATAAGACGGCCAAGTATTATTGATATAAATAATTGATAAGACGGCCAAGTATTATTGATATAAATAATTGATAAGACGGCCAAGTATTATTGATATAAATAATTGATAAGACGGCCAAGTATTATTGATATAAATAATTGATAAGACGGCCAAGTATTATTGATGGAATTACCTTACGTGTTTGCATTTCACTATAGGTAGTTAACATCTAATCTAATGTTATTTTATTGTAATAAAACATAGGATTAGATATAATAATAACCGAACACTCAATAAAGAGTCAGAAGTATAATAATATAGTATTATTAAAAATATTATTCTCTATTCGGCTTTAAAAATATAGTTAAACCACTTGAAACATCATATTCGTATTGTGATGTATTCCATAAAATTCCAAAACAGTTTTGTCTTTTTACTTTATGCAATTATATAATGTTACTGAACATTAGTGAACAAATATTATCCACATACTATCAATTAACACGTTCAGTTAATCCAATAACGTTTACGCGCTGTAAATGTTTGTTAATGACTATTCCATTACACACAGGGAGGAAATGAGAGGCGATAAAATGCCCCAGCATTCCCTCGGATAGGCGCTCCATTCCTACTTCCTGTATTTGTGGTGTAATGTTACCCATATTATGCTTGTTTTGTCTTCAGGAATATATCTTCTTCTATAATGATCAATCCAAGGATTGGTTGGAGGCAGTTCTCAACTTTATTAAGTATCTATAATCCATATATATCACCTCCCATATGTACTGTATTTATGTATTTGGTCCACATATTTAAACCGATTAAAGATCTTTCTATATTTCTTGCCTCTACATACCCTTATATTAGTGCACCAACAACCCTTCGTATTTCATAATTTAACTACATAAAAAAAACTTCACAATAAGAATATGAAAGGTACTCTAGAAAAAACTGTTGTTATTCATATTTTAGTTCAGTTTTTTTTTTTTTTTTTTATAACGATTTGATATAATTTAATTCTGTAGTCGAATAGGTACTGGAAGCAAATAAAATTTATTTATTATTTTTCTCCTATAATAAGCTCCGTCAACATAAGCTCAGCGACACAGTGATTTTAAAAATGTTTGTATACTGGCTATCCACCTGTATATATGAAGTATTACAAATACATTTTATTTAGATAGCAATACTTTATGACGTGGAACACTGATTTGTCAGCCTATCCATAATTTTTACCTGATATAAGATCCTAAGAAAATTTTTAGCAAAAATTTCGGGGTCACCCTAAAATATACTACCTGATATATGATTTCAGGTAGATAAAGAGAATAGTTTTGGTTTGAATCCAGCCAGACAGTGGCGAGTGGAAACCTGGAGGAGAGCCATGTCTGTGAAAAAGGGTTGTTCTGAAGTGGGGTTGGATATATGTGGGATTCAACATCTTTTCCACTCCATTATGACCTAAGGATTGACGTTCAATATTTATCTGTTTTTACCCTTACTCTTTAGATTGATGACGGAGGCCCGATTTTATATTCATATGCTCCTTTCTTCAACGAAACCACTTAATTACTCATATTTGTAATGTTTTAAATACGAAAATAACGATCTTTGGTCACAATATTATTCAGTTTAGAGTCACGTACATCTGAATTCATTTAGTAGTTTGCTTTGAGTGGGCATTTTGACAAATAGTATAAAATAAATATTATGTTGCAACATTTTAAGTAATAAATATATTGTTTTGGATGCTAATCGTTCTGGAATCAGGTGGGTTTAGGTTTGGAAACCTAAGGTGATGAGACTGGAAAGATTAGTTCCACAACATTAGCAAGCTCTAGAGGGAGTACATAATATTGTACACATTTGAATATCAATTGATTGTTATAGATTAGATATTGTAATATTTGTCAGTCGTGCAATTTTAGTTCATTATTCGTAAAATAAAATGAGAGTGGTTTAGTTCAGGCATGCGAGGTTCTAAGGACTAGGATGGACTCCAAAAATAGTAATGTAGGATCTCAAGCAATGCCATTGGTACCCTTTTGGGCAGAGAGAGCCCATTGGCATGTAACGTAAGTAAATGAACAACAATGAACCTGAATTAAAACATATTCAAAAAAGAAAACATGTTACACGCAGAGAAATAATTTTAATTAAGAATTTTTTGTAATACAATTAATATATAAAACTAATTTTAAACGTAGAATGAAAGTTTTATCATTAAAAAAGTTAATATGATATCATTCAGATATATACGGAAAACATATTTTATACAATAAGTCTACTTAAAAACTGTTTATAACATTTATAAATTGATTAAGTTTGAAAGGGCAATTCAATTTTTATACAAAATGAACATGATTTATTATACAGTAATTTTTAGATTTAAAACATGCAAAAATTTGTTGTATCGTTAACCTTGGTTGATTCCTTAATGAATAAGCTAATGAGGTTTAGGACTAAATATACAAAACACACAACGACGTGACATTATACAGTGTACTATTAATGTACTCAATTACCCTAGATTTATGAATAGTCATTTGTATTGTGTGTTAGTTATTATATTAATAGCGTGTATATTTATAATTTATATTTATAATGTAGTATTATATATTTATATTATTTTATTAGTATTTGTATTATATTCATTATTGAGAACATTATGAAACCTACTCAGTTGTCAGTTTATATAATTATAGTGAAAGTAAACAGTTAGTTGAAGATTTTATTGCCATCGTTGACGAGTAAAACAGGAAATAGTAGGAAGAAAGAATAGCATATAAATACTTTAGAGCAAAATATTAATAATAAACATGAACACAAACTATAAAATAAAAATCTAAATCCTAGTAGTAAGTAGCTTAATTTTTGTTCTCTATTTCCCCAACCACCCTATCCATATTACTCCCACCATATAGTGGTTATGGGTCACTATGTGATAGAAGAGATCTCCCCTTACGCCTCATAAACCTTGCACAACCTCAAAACAGACCGCCGTGTGGTGCACTGAGCCTGCATTGTACTGCATATTACACCTTTAGTATTGTGCACAGGGTAACAGAGACGGAACACTGGGCACAGGGAACACTGTTCAACCACTGTTACATTTGTGTATTTTTTTGTTTTCATTGAAGACAATTGTTTCAGTTATTAACGCTACGAAAACGTACAGTAAGTTTATAAGTGTAAATTGAGTTTGCTGGATATAATTTTCGGCACAAACATCTTTAATAAGATGACCTTAGATCTACAGAGTGTACATTAATATGTGGGAAACCATTGGGGAATGGACAGAGTACATTAAAATGAGAAAAAAATCTAATAAACATAGTATGTCCGAAAACCTATAGTCTTCTGTCTATCTGTCCGTTTGTGTTTTTTTATATAAAATGTATAACTTGTGAACTGATTAAAGTACGATTCTTAAAACTTTGCAATTCAATTAAGCTTTATTGTACTCATTTTCAATAAGATATGATAAAAATATCTTTAACCGTACAAAATTTGTTTATGTTAAATATTGTAATTTTTATGCTAAGACCAACGGTGTTTAATTCATTAAAATCGCATAGTAAATTTAAAAGTTGTGAAAATTTTCTTAAAATTACAAATTAATATAATGGGTAATCAAACTACAGTAGCATCAAATTTTGCAAGAGTTTTTAAAATAATAATATGCTTCATTAAATGAGCTTAAGTTTATATCGCATAGTTGTTACAAAAATATATAGCTTTTAAGCCCAATGAATTTGTTACTTGAAATTTTGTAATCTGTCCACAGTATTTGAGAAATGAAATAAAAATTAAGTTTATAATAATTGAAGCAAATAGCCCCCAACTCTAAGCTGTTGGAAAACTTTCATCTTCTCTATCAGCTGTTTAGAAGTAAAAATCACTAATACATAATAGAGTAAAGATTTATAAGATCAGCTGTCCAAAAACTAAATTATATTGTTGATTGTTGTAAATAATTCAAACCTGTCAGTAATAAACAAGTCCTTGTGCAATCTTCTTAGTCTGTTTAGTGTAAATATTTTTTTTTTACTTTGCAATTTTCATATTTTTATTGAACTAGTTATAGTGTTTAATTTAAATTGTTGGGTAACGTGTATTCTAATCGGGAAATGGGGGACATGCATGTCATGTATGGTATTTCAAACTGCAATGCAGCTGAAGCCAAACGTTTACATGCTGATTAATTTCCCAATAGACTTTTACCAAACAAAAAGAACTTTCAAAGAATACATGATCGTCTTGTAGATACTGGATCTTTTGAGTTCACAAGTTATAAATATTTTTAAAAACAAAACACATACGGACAGATAGACAGAAAACTGTAGGTTTAAGGACATATGTAAATTAAAAGTTTTTTGCTCCTTTTAATGTACTCTCTATTCCCCAAGAGTGTCCCACATATTAATGAACACTTGGTATAAGGATCGTACGTCTGGTTGTAATAATAGTTATTTCTAATAATTACATTACATTATACTTTAAAATGGGTTAATCTCACATACATACACATAATAAAAGAGCACAGGGTCGCATTTTTTAACTAACAGAATTTATTTAAATTATGATTTGAATACATTTATTTTAAATTATAATCAATAAATAGCAAATAAAAATCTTAAAATCAATCAACAATGTAATACAATTTAGCCTAACATTGATATAAGCTTGACCTATTTTTTATTCAAGTTATTACAATTTATAAACTGTTAGAAATTTTCTCAAATATAGGAAATAATTAAGCGTTTGTCAATGTTAGAGGTCATTTTGATAAATGGATATGAAAAAGCATTTTATTTAACTACTTCATGACTACTATTTACCAAGCAACGCCCAAACTCCAGCACTTTCACTATCGAACTGCCCACGCACACAACACTTTCGTCCAACTTCCACTCATGCTGATCGTGAAGGATCTCCTATTGGCCAGCCAGAGTAACGTGTCTTGAGCGTGTTAGCCGTCGTTAAATTGTTACACGAACTCCGTGAATTCTAGAAATCCATGAAGTGTAATGACCCCAACATACCATCTCATTGCCAATCTACAGTTTTGGCAAACCGGGATATGGTGGTCTCGATGTATTTTTGGGGTGAAGTTACAAATCTTACCTCATTGGTTTAAATATAAAGAAATGGTAAATAAATGTTAAATGTATAATGAGTTACTTTAAAACTAATGAATAAAATAAGATAAAGGATTGAAATGTTTACCAATTCTCAAGAAAAATTAGCAACAAGGATTAATATAAACACTAATGCAGATCAGTTTAAATTTTAACAAAACAAACGTTATTTAGAATTTAAATATTACATTGAATAATGTAACAGTAACATCTGCCTGTCTTTATTATTTAACCTATTACCAAATTATCTTCTTATCATTTATAGTAAACTAATTAATTGTCCAAAATGACACATCGTTGTGTGTTTTTTTCTGTTTAGTCCCAAAACCCAATAACATCTACACCAACGCATCAAAGAAGGTTAACGATATTGAATATTTTACACATGCAATATATGTAAGTTTACAAATTACTGTTTGATAATTTATTTTATATTTTGTCTAATAATTGGGCTATCTTTTCAAAAGAATTTTAGCTAGAGCTATTGTTTTCAGTTTATATTTAAATGATTTCACGTTAATTTTTTAGTAATAAAAATTTCATTCTATGTTTGAAAATTAAAAGTATATAATTATTTCTTTATAAAACATTTTTAGTTAAAATCAATATTATTTTCCTTTATCTTGCAAACACCGTTGAACAGAAACTCCTAAAATAGCTGGTACTAAACAGTCTTTTCATTGAATAAAAGAACTCAATAAAAACGATATTTTATACGGTATTTTACGCTAAGGTCATTCGCATCTTGAAATACTTCCTCAGTGAAGAAATACTGGAAATATTTCAATATAATAATATTAATAAGCTTTCGAAGAAATTAGTAAAATATAATAAACCACTGAAGTAACGTTCAGGAGGCGAACTTGCAGTTTTTCATAAGAATCTGACTGAATACAACATTTCTTACATTGCAACATAAAAGAACGTTATTTTTGCTATATACTTGAAACATAACAAAAAATAATTGACAGTGATTGCAACAGAAACGTAGGTTCTTCGATGAAAAGTACCTAATTGATTGAACGTATCCCAACATTTATTATTTTCAATATAGACGATAAGGATAGAGGCAAAAATATATAAGTGTCAATTTAAGGTTTTTAAGGATTAAATTAAATATTGTACCCAGTAATTGGTTTTGTAAATGATAAATATGTAAATATATTATGTTACTTCAATCAGAAAACAAATCAGTTTAAACTTTAACCACCTGCAGTGGGTCTTTGTGAGGGAAGTGTTTGGTAAATACAGTCCATTAAATAAAAGTCTTAATAGCAAAGAACTGTCAACTCAGTACAATGTCAAACTTAACAATTCTGTTGTTGGAAGGCAACTTGAAATGATGCTTTTAAATTATATGTACAAACAAACAACTGCACACTTTTGATGCGATTCCTAACAAATGAGGCGAATGATGCAAGTTTTTCTGGAAAATTAATTGCAGGATTATGAAGAAGTAATATTTCAGCTGTCACACATAAAACTATTCTTTCTTTACTAACATTATTTTTTTTAAATTTGTTGAACAAGTATATACGAATACGATTAATTTATGAATTATAAATTAACATATTAAATAATTACATTAAACGGACTTAAATATTTTTAAAATTTAAGTTGGGATGGTTTGAAGAATATATTTACTAGTGGATATTTTGTAAAAAAATACAATACAGTTATTTAATGGATAATTATTTTCTATAAACAAAATAAACTTAGTTTATTTGAATAGATCACTTTTGTTTGCTGAATGTAGGTTGGGAAACCTCGATAAAAAGTATATTGTTTTTTTTATTGCTTTAAAAGATTGCAACTCTTAAGGTTGCCTGTTACTAATGAGCTCTCTAACTAAAATATAACGTTGTTAAAGTTGTAAATGACCATGACACTGAACATGAAAATGGGTGTTGTAGACTATCTTAGACGTTTTAAATAGTTTTAAGTAGTGGCCAGGATTTGTTGATATGGGATGCATTAAAATAAAGTATAAAATGTTCTCTATCAATTTGTATATTAAATACTACCGATAACATATGTATCAAGTTTTGATTTCTAATATCGTCACTAATTATCTCTCTGAATATGGTGAGATTATAAGAATGTAGTATCTAACATTCAGTTTAATTAATTAATGGAAATATATCGATTTTGTAAACTTTTATTTGAGAAAAATTAAAAGGCACCGAGGGAAACACTAAACAAAAAACTATAAAAAACTAAAAACTAACTAAACTAAAAAATAAATAAATAAACTAAACTAAATAATAGTAATAAGACTTTTCCATGCAGGCTACACACCTGTGTGCCGAATGAGTGCTCTTAATTAACAGTCTCTTTAGCACAAACTATTTTATAATAATATTTTTTTATTCAAACTATATTAAATAAAAGAAAGTAAATAGCATAGCAAAATAAAGAAAAAGTCTAAGAAAAATATCTTAATTTGTATTACTAATCAAACCTATTTAATGTAGGTCTTAAAACATGTTTTGGGCCAAAAACATTAGTAATATTTTGAAAATAAATGAATCATACTCGAGATAAAAATGAAAATCAGTACGAACAAAATTTCAGTTATTTCAAAATATTATATATTTTCATAACCTATACATTGAATAAACTATAATTTACTGTAATAAAATACACGTTTGATACATTTATGTACACTATTGATGTAATATTTTTTAAAAACCACTTGAATTTGATTGCTTAAATCAAGAGATATCAGCATTAAGTGTGGAAAAATTGCTTGCAGGGAGTGGTTGCAGGGAAAACCACTCTACGTGTATGGGTGGGTGGGTAGGTCAATAACACTGTACGTGTATGGGTGGGCGGGTGGGTAAATACCACTGTAAGTGTATGGGTGGGTGGGTGGGTCAATGCCACTGTACGTGTATGGGTGGGCGGGTGGGTTATTTACGTACAGTGGCATTGACACACCCGCTCGCCCATACACGTTCATTGGCATTGACCCACCCGCCCACCCATACACGTACAGTGGCATTGACCCACCCACCCACCCATACACGTACAGTGATAATGACCCACCCTCCCACCCATACACGTACAGTGGTTCATGTGCCATACGGATGGGCGGTTGGATCAATACCACTATATATTAAATGGGTGTGTGGATCAATACCACTGTACGTGTATGGGTGTGTGGATCAATACCACTGTACGTGTATGGGTGGTCAGGTAGATCAATACCAACGTACTTGTATGGGTGAGAGGGTAAATATATATTCAGAGAGAGTATTTCAGTACCAATGTATGTGTATGGCATTTAAAGCTAAATATCTTTAGTTTTATTTATAACATATTTTATAAAATATATTTCACATGAGTAATCTTTATATTTTATAAAATATATATTCCGAAAAGTAATTTCTTTAATCACAAGAAATATCCCTGACACATTTTCCCACAATATTTACAGCACTTGAAATCGTTGGTCGTAAACTGAAGATACGTATGACATTTACTAGCGATGTAAGTGTTGAACACAATGGACGCGCAAAAAAGTTATTGTGCATAGTGTTTACGAAGATATAAGAAGTTAAAATATGAGAAAAATGACTGTAAAAGACTTTTAGGTTAGGTTTTGGGTGATTGTGGGGCAGTGATGATGAACAATATGAATAAACGTAAATGATCTATCAAAGAGAAAACAATCAACGTAGGATCAACAATTATACTCTGTTAATGTTGTTCAATATTTGAAAATAAAACATATATTAATTTATGAATTACCTGTTAAACCTACAATATGCGTAAGTATTTTGCTAAGTAATTTGTGATTTTTACTTCTAAACGTTAAGATTAAAATAACGATTTGTAGGTCAACGAACCTAAAAAAGATGGTATTATATTTTTAAAAGTTTTGGATTTAAGGTAACTACTTGATTATTGGGGAGGATCTCCCACGTCATAGCTGTCTCGATACCCACCTCTACGCACTGATTCTCAGCTGAGGAGATCACATTTATCGCCCAATAATACTTGGGCCATAGCGTAGAACAGTTTTGATGGACGAAATAAGTTCCTTATTAACGATCCGTCAACACCTGTAGGTGGGATGAACCTCCATCGTAAGGAATGAATATTGTTGAATCCGTTCTGAACTGGAGTGGGCAGATGTAACAATACAAATGGGGACTGACACAAGATAATTCGTGGAATTGTGGGGAGTCTATCTAAACAATCGGTATTTTCAATGTGGCCTTTACGTGTTTTACGAAGGGATTAGCTAGCATAAATAAAATCAGTGAGGCTTGATGGATTGGATTTAGCTTTTTAGACTGGATATAACTTTTAATTAAAAAAAAAAATAATATGGAGCTTTTGGAGCTTTTTCCAAATATAAAACACCGCTTTAATCTTTAATAATTTAAAATAAATTAATGGCAGCTGACCAAAAACCACTCTCTCTCTCTCTCTCTCTCTCTCTCTCTCTCTCTCTCTCTCTCTCTCTCTCTCTCTCTCTCTCTCTCTCTCTCTCTCTCTCTCTCTCTCTCTCTCTCTCTCTCTCTCTCTCTCTCTCTCTCTCTCTCTCTCTCTCTCTCGCTCTCTCTCTCTCTCTCTCTCTCTCTCTCTCTCTCTCTCTCTCTCTCTCTCTCTCTCTCGCTCTCTCTCTCTCTCTCTCGCTCTCTCTCTCTCTCTCTCCTCTCTCCCCCCTCTCTCTCTCTCCCCTCTCTCTCCCCTCTCTCTCTCCCCCCTCTCTCTATCTCCCCCCTCTCTCTCTCTCTCATAAGAAAATATAGATGAATAGTTTATTGATTAGTATATTACTTGTTACTAGAAATACAAAAATTGATGTCACAAATGTAGCACACAACGTATAAGTGCAAAATGTACAATAATTACAGTAATCGATTTCGCTAAGTAGGTTTACCTCCCTCAGACTAAAAGGATTCACAAATGAATGACTCTTTTATTCTACAAAACTACTTTTATACTCATTACTAGTACAACAGTTAATACTACTATCAAAATAGCTTGTATTGTTACAAATTAGTTAACAAGTCCCGTAACACCAGTTTCGTTCCTTTGTGAATACAGTCTCTAGTTTGAGGGAGGATAACGTAGTTTATCAAAGTCGATAATCATCAGCAATGCACATTTTGTATTTATATTATGTAATACATCTGTGATGTAAAACATATACTAACCAACTATTAAAAACATGTTTTTTGTTTTGATTTCTTTAAGACAATCAGAACAACTGCATTAAAGATATCCAAGTATCTCAATATACTATGTAACTTTCAACCATAAAGTTAGGAAATGGAGGGAAAACATCGACCCAAAGGCAAGTCCTATGACATTTTATCGTCTCTCATTTCCACATTGTGCTCAGTGAAATACTAAACAGTGAACATTATCGTAATGGACTTGCGTTATTTGATTAGCCGATGACAGTTTGGACTTTCTAACTAAATGTTTATACTATAATTTGTCACATAACTCTAAATTTAACCGATATGTGACTTGTATACTAAAATACACTACTTACTCTTTTATTACCTGTTTTTCAAGAGGACATTTCATTTATGTTGTTATTCTCGTTGAAATCACTTTTGTTATTATCATCATTTTAGGTAATATTTCCTACTAACCAACCCGTCTAGCTAGTGACATATTTTTTAATTGCTTAAACGTTTAATAATAAGGATAGTAGATGGAAATGATTCTACGCCATTGTTTGTTGATAAGTTGGCAGATTTGATTTCAGAATATGTTGTATGATTGTGTGTCTTTTGTGAACATCAATTACAATAATGTACAAAGGTAAACGGGAAATTGGGGAAGTTTTTTCACAAATCTAACCACTTAATCAAGTCACTCTTTTAATTCATAATTAAATTTTTTTCTGTAGTGAGATAAACTATCATTTCCTAAAACACTAGTTAAATTTTGATTTCTAATGTCATGAATAATTACCTCTCTTAATTTATCGAGATTATATGATTTCAACATTCAGCTTAATCAGTATCAAGTAATGCAGGTAGGACGGTTTGAAAACGTGTATATAAGAAAACCTGACTCAGAGATAATGTTTGTTTAGTTTACCAATTATGTATAAAATGTATTGTGGTTAATGTTTAATTTGAAATATTCTCTTCCTTAAGAAAGCAATTAAAATTGATATAAAAGTCCAGAAGGACTAGTTTAGTGTAAGGTAAATTTTAAAATGAATGAAATTGTGTTAAACATATAATAGAGTATATTCTGACTGACTGGACATATCAACGCAGAGCGAAAACTATAATAGAGACTGAAATTTGGTACATAAGTTCATCTTAAACCTTTTACTTTTTATAAAAGAGACACCTCTTATTATTTTTGGATATAACCTAAACATTCTCAAAACAGTTTCAAAAAGGAGTTAAAGTGGTTATGAGAATCACGACTTAATTTTTACCTAAGGGTAATTTAGTTTAGGGAATAGCTTATTTTAATACAGTATATAAAATATATCACACTACTATCCACGCCGAAATTATGAGCAACCGAGTTTGATGGTTGTTTTCTATAAGACTACAACAATCTAATCATACCAATGTTTTCCTTGTTGAATTGTACATTATGAAGTATGTATTTTAAAATGTTTATACAATTTTAATAATTTATATAGTTGGAAGAAATAAAGTACCGGCATTTTAATTAGTTTTCACTGTACATCAAATTTGCATAGTTATTACTAAAAGACCAAAAATGTATCGTATTTATATTTGAACAACTAGTTCACAGGTATATTGCTTTCAATAAGTTTTATAAATATTAGAATTTTTACTTTTCGAGAAAAACTTTTCTTATCAATTTCCTGAAACATTGTTTTCTTGGTATCTAGAAGTGATAAATTAATTATTTTGTTTTGTTGTAATCCATATGGCAAGTATAGTTACGGTACATCACTGTTATACGTTTAAGTAGATAAAGTGATTTTAAACAGATTAAAATAAATTAAAAATACCTTTAAATTAAAAAATCTTTAAATGTAAGTAAATATAAAATAACTGCATTTATTAGAGTTCTGCCTACCTCTTAGTTTCTTAAAAAAAAAACCTTCAAACTTGGATGAACACAATTCCTGCGCCAATAATAACTGCTGTGTTATTTCAATAAATTATACAGGAACATCCTTAACGAGGGGTTTCGTGCTCCTAGTGTGGATGTCAGGACCTGATGACTGGGGTGTTTTGTCTTCCTCAGTAGTCGTGGGTTCCATGCAGAATTGGTGAATCGATTTGCCATCCTCCCCGTCCCTCGTTATAACGTCAGCTGATTTATTTACCAAATACAACAGCTGAGCCAAAATTTACCAAGCAAAATGTATACATTCAATGAGATGTATTACGTATTGTTTTCTGCAACTAATTTAAGGTTTTACATATTTTTAAATAAACAATTAGGTTTGTAAGTGTAAAATTACTATAAAGATAATATTCAAATATTCATTTGGCCATGTTAAGAAGATATAATCAAATTATACAAGTATTTCGTAAACTGATTATGTTTATCAACATACATTTATACACAGATAAATTACTTGTTTTTAAATCTAACCAAACAAAGAAAATAATGTAAGATGACATGTTCTGATGTTTACTCTTATTACCTTCACTTGTAACATATCATGACTAGGTAAGTGCTACTATGTTGTAACTATTGTTACACCCATTTACCAATAACAATTAACACTAATGAAACAATTGTTTTAAGTATTCAAGGAAAGATGAGCTATAAAAACGAAGATAGTAGTTTGACAAATACATTGTATTTTAAATCAGTGAATGGAGAAACAGTAAATGGAAAAATTTTAAGAAGTGTTTTAGCCTTTTCAGTTCATCGAAATGTCAACATGTCCTCTTCGTGAAATATGTTTTGTAAAATAACTAAAACTTTTAAAGAAGACATAATAAAATGGATAAGTTCCCTCATACTAAGACAACAAATATTAACATTTGAACATTTAAGGGCTTATTTCAAAAATATATTATTAAGTTTTCTCAGCTAAAAGATAACCGCCTGTAATTATTCTTCACAAACTTGCACTAACCTTAAAGAAATTAATGTAGAAAAAACCATATAAGATATTTCTAAATACTATGAAGTTTTGATAATTTAATAGGCAGTATTAGAGCTAAGAAACCCTTCATAACACTTAGGATTAAGGGTGACTTCTCCTAAACCACCAACAGTGATCGGGCAGGCGGGCTGCATCCAAGGAACAGCCACGTTCGATGTTGCTTGACTCCGTTATCTTGCAACCCTCCGATCAAGGCCAATGGTGATAGAAGAAGGCATTAGATTAGATAAAACAATATTTATAAAAAGTGCTGAAAAATTGAACATCTTATGAAACATGTTATAGTAAAGATAAGTGGGAAGAATAAAAAATATTTCTCTATATTCAATGTTAATATGTTGAGTTATTGTATAGTTCATAATATCCTATAGAATAGATGTAATAAATGTACGGTTACATTTTTTAAAGCGTTTTCTTAAAATATATTTTTGTTGACTAATTATTTTTTTACATCTGAGGAATTATGTTCTGTAATTAAAGAGTGTTTGTTAACGGTTGGGTTGTTTTTTGGAGTGTGAAGTATTATGAAATGAGACAGTTCTTTGTGGCATAGCTAGGCTTTACCTAACAAGTAAAAATTAAATGCACTTAATATTATGGGTTGTCAAATAAAGTAAGTGATCTGTTCGTTGGTTTGATAAATATAGAAACACATTAATTTATCTATAAAAGTTTCTTATAATCACTAAAAAAACTTAGCACCTTACAGAATTGAAATGAATAAAATACCAACTAATATTTCATTTACTATTTTGTTTTCTTAATTCAAACAAAGTACAATTACGGTTTAGCCGATAAAAACAGCCTCCATTGTCCGGAATGTCACAGTTGGAAGTAATTAATTGGCCGGGAACTTCAAGCCATTGGCCCTTTTATTGCCTCAACCCATTTTAAACTTTGCCAATGGAATAAAGTAGCAGCCTTTTTGTGTTTAATAAAAAGTGCTGAATAAAGTTTGCCGGCAAAATTACTGAATAGCAGACAATATTTAAATAGGGATTATTTCTATTCAATTTGTTTCCTTTCTTCTAAATGTTTATTCCTAATAAAAAGTATAAAATAATGTAGTAAACTAAAAAGTAATGAAAATTTACAATTTGGTACTCGATATATATATATATATATATATATATATATATATATATATATATATATATATTTTATGGTTTATGAAAACCGAAAGAACTTTTTCAATATCCTATGTAGTTTCCTGAGATCCGAGAAAAGTTAACGTGGTTACCAAAATCGATCACTACAACATTCAGACTTTGTGCATATATTGTACCAAATTCGTGTTGTGTGACGTTCATTTATTTTGTATTTATACCAACGCGTGTTATGCTACTTAAAATCATGTATAAAAATGATTATAATATGAACGTTTTGTCAATGGATGATAAGGCTAAATATCTTTTTTCAGTTTGAAACGTACGCCTAAACAAAGTAAACAAGATAAAAATGTGTACACAATTTTCAATTTTATTAAAAACCATCTTTCTAATAGTATTAACATTTTTTACTTTCAAATCTCAACGACTACAGAGCTTTGGGGAATACTGCAGGTAGAATATCCTTTAAAAGATTATCCCATCCGTCGCTTTACCCACAAATTTTGAATTGGTAATGTACACATGCTGAACCCTCCCCCAACCCCTGTCCATATTTACAACCCTCATATCGACCTTAAAATCCACTTGACTTCTGATTTACGACTTGTCCTGGCATGTTTTGTAATCATTGTTTGGCAAATATGTAAAGAATAATTTATCCACCTCTTTTCACTTTCTTTATTTGAGTTATGAGGGAAGGCCATACGTTATCATTTTTCAAATTATACTGCTTACTATTTATTTAGTTACATACTTGTGCATAGTTATATTTGAACATAATTTTGGTGAGTTGTCCATATAAGCCATGAGACGACGTAACAAATATACTGTATAAAATAGTAATTTTAATATGAAATATAATTGTTTATATTTTTATAAAAATAATGTATGTGTTTATAAAAATGCAATTTAAATACATATTAATTGGTTTTTAAAAAAGCTCAGGTTAAAAAAAAGTTTTGGTATTGGTATATTCATCAATTTTCACAAAGTTTTACCCGTGGTTAAATTTAAAGTAGACTTACCAACGGAAAAATTGTATTACGTCGTAATGAGTCACACACTTACTTATCCAAGTTAAATATTTTGTATTTAATAATATCAGGTTAACCAACTGCTCATTGCTTTAAAAATGAACGATTATAATAATTGTTGTATCAGGCATAAAATCTATTGTACATGTTTACGGTATAACATTATATTGTAATTAGTTTTAGCGTATTAAGTAACCACAAATTCTGTACTTTCCAAAATAATAGTTTGTAGAATAGCAAATAATTACTTAAACACAGGTACTGTGAGGTATAGAAATAATGAACATTTTTCAGGCGCGTGATAACACTTTTTTTGTTGATAATAAGTTAATTTGAATTTATTTTAGACCAAAAACACTGGATTTAAAAGGAATTAAAATTGTTACAATAAAAGGGACTAATTTAATTTTGAGGGGGTGGAAAAAGGGAAGTTTATCATTAATTGGTAAAGAGCAAAAACATACTACCAGGGAATTGTTACATGAAAAATTGGCATATCGTTATCTGAACTAAATTATTATATTTTAATTATAACATACTTTAACATAGTTGAGTGAAATTGTACAACTGTTCTTTAAATATGTGGCTATTTGATAAAAAAACCATATTCCGTGAAACACTGTAATTTTGTTTAAGAAAGTGATAACTTACATAATTGATTTAAGTATTTTTATTTTTGAAAAATATATCTTTTACTAAAACTACTATTTATTTAAGGCAACTAATCAGTGTAACATAACTCTCAACGATTGAGCCATACAAGGGAATTACCGTATTTTATTGGAGCGCTTAAGGTTGATTCATCTTGACTTAAATTGGATGAGCTCCAAGAAACGACAGTTTAATCAAAATACACATTAATTCTAGTAGAACTGTTCAAACACCAAATTAAATAACAACTATTAAATTAAATTAAACTGTGATCTATTGTTTGTTTATCTCAATTATTGTATTTTCTCTAGCAATGTAACAAGAATTGCTTTTCATTAAAAAAACCTGTAAAAATAAGAATTTAGTTGTGCAACAGTAGTACATTTAATTACTTTAAAAGAACATCATATAAACGTTTGTATCGGAATCTTTCTTAATTTACGCTCATTTACTCTTACAAATTACATATTTACCCATATCTTGATGATAATAATACTATTGAATAGTAATAATAATAAAATATAGCCTTATTATAAATAAATTATATTGTTAAAATAAATACTTCCGTGATTTTTAAGCTTTACTTTTTTTTAAACGTGTTCAGTACTTTCCTGAAACATTTTTGTTGTATATTTATGAATAGTAACGCAATTAAATTGCTTTAAATATCTAACTTTTCAAATTAATTTTAAAAGACAATTTACTAAAATTGCCTGTAACAAAGACAGATTCAGTGAAGATGCATTAATAGAAACGCACGTTTAATTGAAAACATTCAAGAAATCAGTGTGATGCCATTTTAGAGCTTGGAATGGTTGGTCGTAAATTAAAGAGACGTATGGACTTTACGACTAATTTGTGGGTTCTATAGAAAGGAGGCGTGCAGTTAACTGTATACGCAGTGTGCTTGCAGGTATTGACGCTTGTTGAAATGGTTAACAAGATGAAAATTAATAAGTGCTTTGAAATAGTACTGAATTTATAACTCTAAAGTCAAATGGTAACTGATTTGGGGAAAAAAATGTGAAGCAGTGAAAAGGGGCTTTACATGGTCTTTCAATATGAATGCAATCTGTTCAATTAACCTATCTATAACCATACAAACCTACTTATTACCAATTATCACCATGAATTTTTAAACATTTGAGGTTGTAGTAAATCATAACACCGCTGAAAATAGACATAAAAATACTTACTGGACAGTTAATATTTGTAACAAATAACAAACATTAAAAAAGGTCAAAAAATTACACTATGAATGTTCAGCAAAATAAAAAATATACCTACCACGATCTTTCGATGGATAAATCTATTTCTGAATCGGATACGAATAAAACACAAGTGTTACTAAGTTCTAAAAATTAATAATATTGTCAACTATTTAAAAATAAGGAATATTTACTTAATATTAATATTAATGAACTGACTTAACAAATAAATAAGAAACTGCTACATGTTTGATTGCAAAAAACTTTTTGCTAAATATGTTATTTAATAATAATAATAATGAAGCTGCAATTAATTGCTATACGTATTTTAATTACAAATAAATAACATTCTTATTGTATATATTTCGGCAGACATTAATTATCCTATTGATAAGAAGCGTGTTTAAATGAAACATTTTTAGTAATTGCACAGTTTTTAATTTTTGATTAATGCATTTTCGTCAGTTACGGCATCTTTAGATCATAATAAACAAATTGTACAAAAATATAAAACATATATAAAAAAATATACAATTTGTAAATATTAAATAACATTGATGGATAAGTAGTTAAAATTTAAAAAGAAGGTTTTGAATTATTTAAGTTGTTTTCTAGTTAATGTCTAATTACAGGTAAAAATATATTATTAAAATTAATAGATGGATGAAAAATACAGTCATATTTTTTTAAAGCCATGAACGCACTTTCAATTTTATTTCTCTTTTTCCATGATTTTTCTTTATATATAATAGACGACTCTTCAAATTTTATGTTATGCTTTTTATCAATAGCATGTTCAACTAATTTTGATTATTCAGTATTTTCAGTTTTAAAATTATATATATATATAAAGGAACATATATATATATATATATATATATATATATATATATATATATATATATATATATATATATATATATATGTTCCTTTATTCTTGTTTTAACAGGTCTTTTTTGTTTAACAGGTTATGTTTGGCCGAAATATGTTTTATTGCATTCACAATTATTGATTTAGTATATAAAATTTTTTGTTGATTGATTTGAATTTTTTGGCTTTAATTTAGATAATTTACTACGAAGGCTTCCTGATGATGTAAAACTTGTTCGAATATTAAATTTAGAATTAGTTATTTGAATTTTCTCTGTCAGGTTTTTAACATAGGGTTTGACTACAGTTGTTACAGGTTTGTTTTCATTGTCCTGATGATTGCGTGCTTTTTTAGGTCTATTTCTTCTCTTTAATTTTTGAATAAGTTTATTGGGATAGTTGTTCATCTTTAAAAAATGGCACATTTCTTCTTTTTTGTAATTTTTATTTTCGCTTGAAAAAGAAATAAGTTCAATTATTTGGAATACACTTCTAGCAAGTCCAATTTAAACATGTTCAGGATGGTTAGAAAAATAATTTAAATACTGTCCACTAAATGTTTTTTTATGATATAAAGAGGTTTCAAGAGTATTGTCTTCTGTTTTCGTTATTAATATATCTAAAAACGGAAGTTTTCCTTCTTCTTCTTTTTCCATGGTAAATTTTATCGTTGGTTGTATTTCATTGATAAAATTTAAAAATTTAATATGTATATCGTCTTGGTTTTCCCAAATACAAAATATATCGTCAACATAACGAAGCCATATTTTCGGTTTGATAGTCCATTTATTGAATGATAATTCTTTAAAAAAATCCATAAAAAAGTGAACTAAGGACTCCTCCCATTGGTAAACCAGATACTTGTTTATAAAATTGTTCATTATTTTGGAAGTAGTTATTATATACACAGACTTCTAGTAAATTTAAAATGTTATGAATAGATAGATTGGTTCTTGAACTTAAATTTTCATCTTTATCTAGTTTTGATTGTATTATGTTTAATGCTTCAGATACAGGTACTTTTGTAAAAAGGCTACACACATCATAGCTAACCATAAAGTCTGAATGTTTTACTGTCAAGCACTTTATTTTTTCTAAAAAATCAAGAGTTTTTAACGTATGAAAAAGAATTGCCAAATAAAGGAGTTAAAATTGGGAGGAGCAATTTAGAAAGTTGATAAGTAGGGCAGTCAATAGAGCTTACAATTGGTCTTAGGGGAATTCCTTCTTTATGTAATTTAGGAAGACCGTAACTATGGGGTGGTTTAGAGATCATTAATGGCGATAATGCATTAATCAAAAACTAAAAACTGTGGAATTACTAAAAATATGTCATTTAAATCCTTCGAAATTCCACAAAGTACCAAATAAATAAAGAAGCGTGTTAAAAAGCAACCTAATGACAAAAGGACATTATTGAAGTACAGTACCTGTGAACGTCACACAACACAAACATATTGCAATACAGTACCAGTGAACGTCGCATAACACAAATATATTGCAATACAGTACCAGTGAACGTCGCACAACACAAATATATTGCAATACAGTACCAGTGAACGTCGCACAACACAAATATATTGCAATACAGTACCAGTGAACGTCGCACAACAAAAATATATTGCAATACAGTACCAGTGAACGTCGCACAACACAAATATATTGCAATACAGTACCAGTGAACGTCGCACAACACAAATATATTGCAATACAGTACCAGTGAACGTCGCACAACACAAATATATTGCAATACAGTACCAGTGAACGTCGCACAACAAAAATATATTGCAATACAGTACCAGTGAACGTCGCACAACACAAATATATTGCAATACAGTACCAGTGAACGTCGCACAACACAAATATATTGCAATACAGTACCAGTGAACGTCACACAACACAAATATATTGCAATACAGTACCAGTGAACGTCGCACAACACAAATATATTGCAATAAAGTACCAGTGAACGTCGCACAACACAAATATATTGCAATACAGTACCAGTGAACGTCGCACAACACAAATATATTGCAATACAGTACCAGTGAACGTCACACAACACAAATATATTGCAATACATTACCAGTGAACGTCGCACAACACAAATATATTGCAATACAGTACCAGTGAACGTCGCACAACACAAACATATTGTAATATATTTGTGCATTTTGTACTCGTACATTTGTATATTTGTGTATTTTGAGCTTATATTGTAATATAATTGTGTTGTGTTACGTTCAATGTACTATATATGTAACAAATGTACTGCTTTGTGCAAATTGAAACAATTATTATACAAATATATTAATTAGCTAGATGATAATTTGGTAGCTGTAATGTGAAATAAAACATGGGTCAATTTTTATTGTGTTTGAAAAGTATAGCATTACTTGATTAGAATCACACTTCACCATTGTTTTCCCCAGAGTAAATGGAATCAAATTAGTAAACTATTTCAAAGGGTTTCTCAACAGGTTTGATTACAACGGGAGAATGAACTTAATTGAGTCATGTCCTATCGTCTCAGTACAGTTTATTGCTACTTAAATTATGCAGGAAAATTTATATTACTTTATTTTTAAATCAAATTTTATTTTATACTTATTTACACTTCCAGATAGTTTTATCATCATATCTACATTCGTTACAACAAACCTTTCTCACACTTAAAATAATATTTCCTGATTTATGTTTGAACCTTTGCAGTTTTAGCTATATTTAACATTATTAATGTTATTTCATTGAGAATTATTTTTATGTATTTAGTATTTAAAGAGCATTTGGTACAATATAAAGCAAAGTATGAATTTTATGTGGTAATACTTAAGTTGTAACATTGCTGAAATATACAATGGGTTAAATATAATTCAAGTTGAAAGGTGGTGTTTGCCAGGACATATTGCATGTGGAAATGAAATGTTCAATTGACTTATGAAATATCTTTTAATTACGGTTCCAATACACACACAGCAGAGTCAGTGGATATGTGAGAGAGATAGTTATTGCCACTCAGCCAGGTGGGCAAGTGCGTCCTCCAGTACGGTTGGAATGAACCATCCCCTGGTCTGTCAATAACACTCTTGGACGATATTTCCCGTAAATTTTTATCCCTAAATACTTCTTATGGTTTTATTTTCAGGCACTTAAGCACTTAGCTACGTTAAGAATAAATTCCGGCATCGAAAATTCCTCTTAAAACATATTCAATGTCAATGCAACTGTCTAAAGTCCGTGGCAAAGTAGTAACAAATAACAATAGAAATTTCAAATTTATTTTAGAAATAATATCAAAAGTAGTTGAAAAGAAGTACCCAACAGTTAAAAATCCCTGTTGGAATCTCTGTTGAGTGTATGTATAAATATTAGTGTGAAAGAGGATGAAGAATTAATAAAATACTCTTCTGTTCTCGTCATTTTCAATTTTAAAATGAAAGACCAACTTTCACTAAGGAAAGAAAATGCTATTTTCTGGGAACATAACTAGTCAGATTAAGAGGGGAACCAGTATAGTAAAAGGTGGACGTTCTTATGTAAATGCCAGTCAATGTCTGTACTGTCTCTCTGGCTCATAGTCCTGACGCCTTAGGCTGTTCTGCCAAGGGCTTTATAATCGTAATTAATCCATCATAATCTTTATTGAAGTCTTATTTAATATAGACGGGTTTTATAACTAGGTGACAACCCTGCATGCTTCGCGTGCTGATTCAGTCATTCCCTACGCTCGTGAAACCTCGGCCTTCTGCCTTGGCATGTAACTTTTGACTAGAAATATTAGTGGTTTTAAACTGGGCCCAACAGTCAGAAGGGATCGAAACATTTCTTAAAAACCTTCCTTTTGAAAAGATACATAACCTCGCAAAGTCTAATGACGACCGGATGAAGTAATGTATACAGTACTGTAGCCTTATTAAAGCTACTATTTATTTTTGATATGTTGAACAAACTTAAATGAGAGATTAAAATAAGACTTCTCCAATGATAAAAATTTTTCTTTATTTATCTTCTTATAAATAACTTCAACAAATAAAATATTGTTAAATATGATAAAATAATATAAAAACGAAAATAATGATAAAAACGAAAATAAAAATCTCTTCTTTTATTGACTCAATGGAACATAAATAAATTAAAACAACTCTTCCAAAATAATAAATTAAATATCTTCAGACCAGAACCTTTTTTATTTATTTGACTTTTTTAATAAATTTCTTTAAACTTTTAAATCAAAAATTCAAAATTGTAATAAGTGTTCTAAATTCTTAAAAATTTTGAATTTTGAATTTTTTGATTTAAAAGTTTAAAGACATTTATTAAAAAAGTTAAATAAATAAAAAAGGTTCTGGTCTGAAGATATTTAATTTATTATTTTAGAAGAGTTGTTTTAATTTATTTATGTTCTTTGAGTCAATAAAAGAAGAGATTTTTATTTTCGTTTTTATCATTATTTTAAGAAGAAACCAATATTTTATTTGTTGAAGTTATTTATAAGAAGATAAATAAAGAAAAATTTTTATCATTGGAGAAGTCTTATTTTAATCTCTCATTTAAGTTTGTTCAACATATCAAAAATAAATAGTAGCTTTAATATGGCTACATTAAACACAGACAGAAGAAAAAACAGACACACATTTGGGTTTTATATTTTTATAGACCTAAGAACACTTCCACTGAATCAATCAAACGTACTCTCCATAGTATTAAGAAATATTTATAACGTTTTATTTATTATAAACATCACTATGTACATTCACAAGCTGTTAATAATAATATCATAACTATTATTATTAACATTTAAACAGCAGTTTTAGTCTCTCTCTACGTTATTACTATGGACACAAAATGTACTTTGAGGGCTTCCCGTGTCCTTCAGAGTAACTATATTGAACAATGAAGAACTTATTGCAACTACGAATAACGGCGCATTTTGTGACACCTTAACCGTTACAATCTATCAAGACATAAGGGAGGAGTTACGTTTACGAAAAAATAAAAAACGGCTTCATATCTATTATATATAAAAGCCAAATACCACTGACTGACTGACTCACTCACTGATCGCTCTATAGCCCAAGCGGTAATACCTAGGAAGCTGAAATTTTTACACAATATTCATTGCAAACTGAATGCGTGCAATAAGAAAGGATTTTGGGAAATTCCAACTCTAAGGGGGGTTTGGCGGTGCCAAAAAGTCCCAAAAGCGTACTGTAGTCGATCCAGTTTTTTTGCTCTACTGGCTTAACCGTTCATCGAATTAAAAATTTGATAAAAATTCGTTAATCTGGAATTAGATTATCTACAACTTTGGTCTCTTGTCTTTTTTTTCATATCTCTCACCGTTTGGCTTAAAAAAGCACAAACTTCCAAAATTTCATCAAAAAGTGGAGAAATCACGCTGTTTTTGGCAAATATTTCTCTAATAATTAGTTGGTTTAACTTTTGTAATACATAGTATTATGGTAAAGAATGTAGTTTTCAACAACTTTCAAAAGCTTTAGCGCCGGAACAGCCCAAAAACAATATTTAAAAATTAATATGAAAAGCAATATGTCGGCCATAAGTGCTGTATTTGACTAATTTAATTAATTTTTATAGCCGGTTTTTTTCTTATAGTGTTTAAGTTTTAGGAATAAGATAACGTTACCAGGATAAAATAATATATTATTTCTTTACTAATTCTGACCAAATATAATAACTTTATGTCTACAATGATAGGACCTAGGGTATTGAACCGTTGCACGTATATCTATCCATATTAAATTTTTATATAACTACTTTTGTAGTCACTTGAGTAGCTACTGTACTAAATTTAACGTGGGTTGTTTAGTTAGCTGATTTTTACTTATATAAAACTAACAGTTAAAGAGAGTGTGATGCATAAAATTGATGTCAGACTCGGTCATGAATTTCTGGGTTTAGTCTAAAGGTCAATACTGATAACACGCCTCCCTCCCTCAGAGAACAGACATTCTTGCACACAGCGTGGTTTGTTCAGTCCAGTTGCTGTTCTGTTACAGACTGCTTCCGTGCTTTCCTATACTACTTACTACTCCTGTTGGATTCAGTTTAAAATATTATTTTAAATTTCTTATTAATTCTTACCTTTCTTTTATTTTCAATTAACTTACCGCTAAGTAATTAAGTAAATAACCGTAGCAAAGCACGGGTACTCGGCTAGTATTATATATAAGTATTATTAAACATCCTCACTCCCTTCCAAACAGTACTGATAGTGCTTAGTATATTTCCAGATATGTTAAAAATATATACAAACAATTTAAATGAATAATTTACATTGCTCATCACAAAGAACAATATTCCTTATTATCATTCATATCAAGGTATAATTGTTAGAAAATAGTTTATTACGTTTTCTTCTGCAGTTAAAAGATTCAGCATTGTGAAGAACTATTCATAAGAAGGAATTGAGAAAGTGTGTCGGGTGAAGATTTATTAAACATGTAACAGTATACGTAATGTAAGTAGTATACACTATACAACCCAACAATAACATATCTTGGAACATTAAACCGCAAATCTGTGTCTAAAGGCAAACTGTGTGACATTTTATCGACTTCCAATTTCCCCCACAATGAATTCTTAAAGTCATTAGCGAGCATTTGCCGTAAGTGGTCGTTATTGGGTTAGCTTGGGTTAGCAAAAGTTGTTAACCGATCGTTTACCACGTTTATGACTCAGTGATATTAAACTCAAAAAGTGTTTAGTAATACTATTACAAGACGGTGATTTGATGCCATAGATGACTGCAGTAAAGTTGGTTGTAACTTACGCGGTTATATCTGAAGCACCCTTGTATTTTTAGAATGCAGTTTTTATAATATAGTTTATTAAATTGTCAAACTAATAGCACAAAATGTTCAAAATGTATGACCAGTTATTATCATATACAAGAGTGAAAGTAACAACAATTTTGATCATGAAAGTATTTCTGATCACAAGGCAGTTGGATAAATTCACTACTAGTATAATAACCAGTTAAAAATATTTTCTAAGAAAATAAGAAAAAACTATTAACTCTTTTAAACAGAATTTTAAATGTTATAAAGACAAATGTGGACACGAACGTTTGTGTGTCATTATTAGTTGCTAACAAACACCACTCATCTAATGAAGTGTAACAACCTAATGTTTATTTAATTAAAAATATAGTATTATTAAGTAAGCTTAATTTAGGAACAATTATTCTATTATAATATGCAATTTTCAAAAGGACTCATTACAATAAGAAAAAATAACATAAATACGTCAGTTAGTGTTTTAAATTGAAAATTATATTTTCTTAACTGATAGAAAAATATTATTATAAAAATTGCCTCGTAGTTTTCTGTAATTAACTGTCAACAGTATACAATTACAACTCTAATCATTCTTTTTTAAAGAATTTATAACCATATAAATATTACTTCACGAGCACCATATTCGAGAACGGGAGCAAAACAGGGTCGACGATCCTATCTTCCTTACTCTACGAAATATAAAACTAATTGTTCAATCCCTCATTAAAACAATTAACAATGTCTAAAAGTTACATTTATATTAAGATAGCAAACCCATTTACGTAAGTGAATTTTATTCAGTATAATTATTACAATTTCTTCATACGGATACATGTTATTATATTTTATGTATATGAAAAGTATAATTATATAAATTCAACTAATTATATTATTAAAATTAATAACAATTAATGTGAATATTTATCATGAAAACACCCAGAAAATATCGGTTGACACCAGTAATTCCAATTAAACCTTTATTAAATCATCTCTTAAGTAAATAATACATTTGTGAAACAATAACTAAAATACTAAAAGAATGTATTTATTAGCCTCCTGAAACGTGCATATACATTCTAAAACAGGTGCGATCTATTACCAATACCATGCACATATAATACATAGTTTGTTAAACCTACTTAATTATTTACATTAGTTATTGTTATTTTACTAAGCTTTACTTGCCGTAAGTTCGACAAATGCTGGAAGCCCAACTCCCATGTGCCCTTCCAGTTGACAGTATTATGTCAACGATCTGACGCTCCCACCATTATTGTATCAGACTTATTTACCAGGAATACAACTGAGTTCTATCATTGGTACATATTACATATATTGGTGTATTTTCAGAGATTGAAAAATTAAGTGTATTTGTGGAAAGACGTGTTAGGAAACCTAAATATTTTTAGTATACTTATGTTCAATTAAAACAATAATTTATAGTTAAACATCAGTCTCAAGTTATATAACTAAGATGTTTGAATTAGATTAAGAAAAAAAATACACATTCAGGGGACTTTTAAACTTTGCTTACATTTGGAAACCCGATTTAACATTTTTAATTTAAATGTTGTAGCTGTTCATTAAACATATATTTTGGAAAGCTGATCCACGAAAAATCCCGGCGACTGAGGACGTACAGAATTGTAATAACTCGATAGCAACGGGTTTTTAGATTTCCTAAGAATCTTGGAATCTCTCACCATATTTATGGAATGATTCAAACTTTGTATAAACTGATTCATTCTGATACTGACTTATGATCATATAATTTAAACATTACAGATATAAAATAAATTTAACTTTTGTTAGTGAAAGATTGCCCGCACCACGGGCTACAATGATTCGGACTATGCGAGAACCATCATCAGAAAGAAAACTCTTTTTGAATATTGGCATGCTTTACAACATTTTGCTAAGGTACAATATTTCAATTTATACCTAGTTTAATATTTTTCTCGTGGTTTGTAACAATAGTTGATTTTTTCCATAGATCTTTTTCCCTTACATATTGATTGTCAAGTACCTAAACACGTTTTTTTTTACTGGAAAGGCCAATTTCCCTCTTAGTCTTATTCTGACTATTCCTCACAGATTTCTGGTATATATTTATTTATTTTTATAAGTCAATTTAAAAAAAACAAGAACTGTGATAAAAGAAGAAAGGAATGGATTTTTGTTGTCGGCACTAGTGGTGCAGTGCTGTAACCCAGCTACTTGGGTAAAAAGCGTTTGGGAGATTGTATACGATAGGTTCCATGCTCGGTACTCTTAATACCGACACGGCGTCCGCTCAATGGTTGCCATCAACGTAGACACTACTAGAGAAGTCTTGGGTGTCCATGTTTGATGGTAGTTAAGGTTCAGATGTTGTGTAGGGAAGAGAACTAAATGTCATACTTGTCAGTTAGCTGAAAATCAGACCAACACGTGGCTCGGATTCCACGTAAAGCTGTAGTTCCCATAGTTGCCCTGGCCGTTGGGCTATTAATAAATAGTCATTTCTGAACTAAGTCGAACTCATATAGTAATAATGACTACACTCGTTCATCTACATTCATCACACTCATTCACGCCTCATATTTGCCCATATCTTGACGATCGGTGTCTTAGATATGAATAATGTCTATCCAAACACATCCACAGATAAACGTTTCATTATTATTCATTATTCATTTATTAGACCTCTATCGCGAAGATATAGGTGAATATGGTTTTCGAATGAGTGTGATGAGTGTTAATGAGCGAATTTAGTCGTTATTACAAACTAAGGCTGACTATTAATTAAGAAAGTCTTATTAATTAATAGCCCAATGACAAATGAACAACCGTTGGTTATCAGTTATGTGTGAGGGGCTTAAATATATAGAGACATAGGTCGAACTAGTATTATAAGGTGAACATTACTGATAAATACTTCTAGTCCTGCCCGGATTGGAACGTGCTCTCTCTACACCAGGCTGAACTTCCTGACGCAGACCGCTCGTCCAGCGGCTCACCCAATTTTTTTAGATTTGGTGTCTAATTATGATGTGGTAATGATTGATTAAACACTTAAATATGTTACCTATATTAAAGTACAAAAAATAAGCAAAAATATGTCTGTGATTTGAGTTAAGACTGGATCTGTGAAGTAGAGTAAAGAAAGTTAAGCAAATTAAGATAAACATTTAGAGTGGTATACTGATAGCTAGCTTAATACGAGATAAACAATTAGAGTGATATTACTAATAGCTAGCTTAATACGAGATAAACATGAGGGTGCTATAATCAACCCATCAACGGTTTATTTAAATAATAATAATGATGATAAACTCTCATGGATTATCATATACGAGTAACTGTTTACACCGATCTGATAAACAATTTCATTTTATAAGGAATAAGTTAACCCTAATTGGTTTTTTTAATTTTAGATGTATTCACAGTATATATAGTAAAAACTTATTTATTCCTTTAAATATGGTTTTTATAAAATGTTATATATTGCAGCAATCTGTATTTTCTTTGTAAGATTGTTTGATTCGTTCAGATATGCCGTATTTGAAATCCACCATATTTTCAAAATATAAATTATTTATGATGCACGGTTAAAAAATTACAATTTAGTAATCGGCTGTATAAGCCTTACGCATAAGGAATTTTTGTTGTGAAGAAATTTATTTTCTGCTAACCGTATGGAAAATGTCGTAACATTAACAGTTAGGACCAAAATTTACTTAAAAAATAGAAACAAATTAAAATACATTTTCTTTGTAATTGGAACAACTGCATTAAATACTGATATATATATATATATATATATTAAAGTATCTAGAGGTAATACTAAGCCACAATGGCAGAAAGATGAAGAACATCGAACTGAAGGCAAGTGTTGGAACATTTTATCCTCTTTTACTCCCTCATTTTATTTAATGAAACATCTATCGGTGAACATTCCCCATTCATAGTGTCGTTATTAGATTATCTGGTGCTAGGGACATATTTTTGCAACTTTAGTGCAATATTCTTCAATGTTTATGGCTCACACGTTATGTTAATGATTTACTTAAGTGAACTTAATTTATTTATTAATATAAATTTAAGTTCGTTATATTAGTATATAATTTAATGTAGACTAAATCTATTTTTTTAACACTCTGAATAATATATAAATCCAGTATATTTACAAAAACAACTTTTTTATAGTGTGTTACCAGTAATTAATTTTGATGCTAGAACAACATCATAACTAGAGTGTTTTGTCTCCCCTTTCGTTGTCGGTTTCATACAGAATTGGTGAATCGATCTGGCAACCTCCCCACCTCTTTTATCGTGTCAGCTGATTTATTTACCAAATAGAACACAGCTGAACCAACATTTACAAAGCCAACTGTACATACTAAATTGAAAATATAACGTTATAATTTCTGAAGCAAATGAAAGTCGTGTTATTTTTTATTTGAATACGATTTAAATTGTTTATATAAAAATCATTAAAACAAACTTTGTTTATCCGAATATTTTGAAAAATATATAACTATGAAGGTTAAATTATTAAAGTAAATTAATTGTAATTATATTTTAATAGTAAGCTTCTATTATTAGAATAGTCCACTTGAAGTATAGAAAAATGTCTTAATGAGCTAGAAGTTAATGCTAATTCTTATTAGATATTTCTCCAATTTACAAAACTAGTGATGTAGGTAGACACATGAAACGTTACTGCAGACAGTCAAAGCTACGCCAAAATAATATTATAATACGGTAACAGGTAATTTTAAGCGAAGCATTTATGAAGAAAAATCTAACAAGTATTTGATTACATAACATTATAATATTGAGAAAAAAGAACAGTTTTGAATATTCAAGAACGAATTTTAAGTAAACCGATGTTGCTAAATACTAAAAAGATCTGGTAATAAGTAACAATTGTAAATTGAAGACATTTTTCATATTGCAGGGAGTTGAACAAAAATGTACACAATTTTTACATCTGCTTCTTTTTATTAAAGGCACAAAGCTTTGAAATTAACGCCCAACTTTTAATTGACATCGTATTTTTGTAGAATAAGGTAGGGTGATTAATTTATTAAGGTAGGGAGATTAATTTAAATAAGGTAGGGGGATTAATTTAAATAAGGTAGGGGGATTAATTTAAATTAAGCATAAATAAGACATTTCTTTCTTTTCCCAAACAATACAGGTTTAACTTTTGTACTTTAGCATTTTAGTAAAGTTCACCCTCTACGTATACTGTATATCATGGTGCCTTTTGTAGTTATTGCCATAACTGTCATATTTCGTTATACAGTGAAATAATTTTTAAATAAAACAATAATAATAAAATATAAGATTAAGGAGAACATTTAAGAATAAATTGTTGAGGATGAAGGCGTAAAAGATCAAACACTGTTTTTATTGGAAGGAAAATGACAATGTAACTAAACTTCAATTTAACTATATTGTTTATTCTGTATAAAACATCGATCATCAGGATATAGACGGATAAGAGTTTTGAAAGAGTGTTGAATGAGTTTATATAATACTGTTATAAAGTAAGGATGACCATTACTTAGAAATTGTCATTAATTAGTAGCCCAACGACAAATTAAAAACCCAGTCTATAACACTCCACGTGTATGGTTGGGTGGGTGGGTCAGTACCACTATTCGTGTATATGTGGGCGGGTCGCTGAAAGGTTATCAGCTTATTCCTTTGAAAATATGTTATGAATATGATTGGGGTCAAAATGCAAACCTTTAGGTAATGAAGATGGGACTTGACCAAAAAAAGCTACCGACCGATTTCGTTAGCTAGGGCTACTAAAGCGTGCACACTTATTTTAGTAATTTCCCCCTGGGATTTATTTAATCACCTCTATTGAAAGATCCTTGCTAGTTAACAAAATGTAATTGGCTATAATAAGTTTGATTGTATATGGTATATTTAAGTGGGTAAGCCATTTTTTCACGTTATAAAGTGCCCATTATAAATTTCTATAGACTTCCAAGAGTGGCAGTTGGCTCTTATTTATATCATTCAACTTGTAAATATTTTTAGAATGATGGTGAGTTGTACTTTGTAAACGTTACAAAGTCGTTTAGCTATATTAGAGGCACTTTGGGCAGAACACCTCTTTAATTTGGAGGTTTACCAGTAGAGAGTTTTCTTAATTACCATGATTTTCTACTGCTGTGGTTAAAGTATGTATTTTCAACAGTTTAGAACAATGTTTTTCTTGTGTAACTGTCTAGAAAGTGCAATTATAGATCAGTTGTGTTAAGAGTTTCCAGTGGCATCAAACACTTAGTGAAGTTCATCTGATTACTAACTCCATCCGAAATATACTCATTTCTGTATCCTCTCGGTATGCAAGTCTTAGCACCTCAAAAGGCGAGACTTCTGAAACAACCATACTTTATTATTGTAGGAGGAATGATCTTGATGATACTTCTAGCAAGGATGCCTAGTGGTAAAGACCTCCCAGAGTGTTTTATTTAAAATTCAATTTAGGCCTTCGAAAAAATCTAGCTATGGAAATTTGAACCCTTAATGAAACCAGGACTGGTATGTGTTAAGAATGGGAAAAGTGCCAATAACTTTCCTCACAATTGGTTCTAAATGATTCTTCACACATGCAGGTAAGTGACCTCGACGCCAACGAGCTGAAGAAAAATTCATTATCAACGATATATTCAAAGAACATATCATATATTCAAAGAAAAACGATATATTCAAACGATATGAATATCAAAGAATATTCATCATCAACGATAAGAAAATATCGTTAATTTCAGAACAGTCAGCACGTTACCGGTCGTTCTCATCATCGATATTGTAGTCCAATAGGCCATGGATCCCTCACACAGAGAAGTGTTCAACTTTAGATCAGGACACTAGATGTTAGATGGTTTATAAACATTAAATGTTTCAGTTTCTGACACTTTAAATAATGATAAAACCATAATGGCAAATAAGTTTGTAGAACTATTTTAAATTTCGGGCTCTAATACAATTATTAATAAGTAAAAAACTCAATAATATAAAAAAAGATCATCTCAGCAAAAATAGTCAATATTTTAGTTAAATTTATTAAAATATTTTGTAATTTATTTATTGAAACTGCACATAATAACTTAGCACGCATCGGGTTTGAACGAACTAATATTAACAAACTATAGTATTCTATTCATAATATATTTTTCCTATTTTAACCGGTCAGAATTTATTAAAGCCGATGAAAAAATTACCATTGTCCACAGTTGGCATTAATTAATTGTCCAGGAACTTCAAGCCATTGACCAATTTTATTGCTGGAGTCCATTACCAACTTTTCCAATGGAATAAATTAGCAATATTTTTTACGCTCACGAAGTGAAAATTTGATTGCAGAATTTCTCCAAATAACCGCAGACAGATTTTCATGTTCTATAAAGTTTGTTTAGTAGCTTCTGATTGGTTTATTTGTTGCACATTCTCCAAAGTAAAGGTCCTTTCAGTAGCTTAACTTAAAGCATTAGGGGTTTAAGTAAATGGTAAACTAGGCATTAATTTAATTTTGAATACTTTTCATAGTACTTTTATTTTAGCCTTTTGAATTAGTTTGTAATAATGACGGCATGGATTCATGCTCCTTACAAGCTATACATCTCATTCTTTATGTAAATAATAGACTACAAACTAACAAGTAAAAGAAACAAATATAAAATAATACTAATACATTTATTTATAACTCAATAAGCGTCGTATATTTGACGCTCTTCTTTTTCACAGAACTAACAGAAGATACAATAATCCTACTTTAAGTTCATAAAACCATTTATTAAAATATTATAAGTTGATTGGGTTCTAAATTAAAATGATCTATAACATAAATATTAATTTAATATGTTATTTTGAATTAAATATCTAATATTTATAGTCTTGATTGCACTCTTACATTGGACCATACCGCTAATACCATATTAACTATATACCATTAAAGTGTTAGCTGATAAATTACAGTAACTCGAATGATAACAATGATCAATGTGACTCGCTTGGTTTTCTAACAGCTATACTGTAATATCGGAGTTTACCTAATATAAAACCAAGATAGCATCTCTATAGTATATTTTTATACTCTCATAAATATTCCGAGTCTGAAACTTCCACAGTGGATGCTAGAGGATGTAGGCTGTGTAATAGATGTGCAGAACGTTGCCGAGGGTGTCACGTGACACGTTTGTTGTTGAAGTAATGCAATAATTAGGACGTAGGAGGGGAAGGACCTTTGTTGTGTTGTTACTGCTTCATACCACCTAATGGTAGGGGGTGGGGGGTCGAATATGAGAAGTAGAGGCAGGTGAAACAGGGCAAATTTGAAGAATCCTTTCCACAACCTTGAATAAAATTAAACTATTTGCTGAGCATGTTGTTCCATTTATTTTTGTAATTTAGCATGTAATTGTACTCAGTCAAATGTGAGTATTCTTCTACAAAAATTTGTTTGCTAAGTTTTGCCGAGCATAAACAATTGTTTACTATATTAAGGAAATCGCCTAATTTTTACAAACCCTTTTGATGTTTTGAAACATATAATATTATTATTAATTAATTAATCTTATTGACTAATATTAAATGTAACGGGTGAACATTTTCCAATGTGTCTTCTGTTATTTGATTAATTAAAACACACACATACACACACGCGCACACACACACACACACACACACACACACACACACACACACACACACACACACACACACACACACACACACACACACACACACACACACACACACACACACACACACACACACACACACACACACACACACACACACACACACACACACGCACACGCACGCACACACACACACATATATATATATATATATATATATATATATATATATATATATATATATATATATATATACTGAATTGAAATTAAAATAATGAATCAGAAAGATAAACAATTAATATAGTGCATTGTAAATAATTTTCATTATCAAGCATGTATCAACTCCAAAAGATAGAGTTTATTTAAGACACGTAATCAGAACGAAAGAGCAAATTGGTAATATCCTCAAGTTTAAAAGACATAAAAGAGCATTACAGTATTTTACTGGAGCACTTAAGGGTAGTTTATCTTATCTTCAATTGGATGAGCTCCAAGAAAAGACTTTTAATCAAAATACATAAGAAAGAAATTTAATCAAAATACACATTTATTACTGTTACTAGAACACAAAAAAATAGTAGAACTGTTAAAACACATAATTTATGGCCAATCATTGAACACTCATTACATTCTGTTTAATATCACTCATCCGTATAGTAACTTATAACTAGTATAGTGAATAAGATTTAGCACTATATTTTTTAACTAGTTTGGTAATCGTAAAATCATTTTAAAATAATTTAATTGAAAATAGGTTAGAGCAAAATGAAATGTATATTTAGTATTAGTAGTTAGTATTATTCAGTGTTATTATTGGTGTTTGTGAAATGTATTGTTATTTCAAAACTTTTCTATTGATTTGTTTTTATTTTTCTACAATGTTATTACCTGCTTATTCATTTCCATGTATAAATTTAATATTGCATTTCTCAGTGTTACAAAATGCCACATGACTAGTAGAAATATATCTGACTGACATGAAATATAAACATTTTCTTCAAGGCAAAGAAAATGTTTATATTTCTTTGCCTGGAAGAAAATGCTTGGAAAGTCAAAACTCATTATTAAATGTTTCAAAGATTTTCAATACAATTTTCTGTTTAAATATAATCAGATTGTAGCGAAAAATTCTAAATACTTTGTATTTTGATATGTCAAAAATATAAAGGTATAAACAAAATTTCGAATGAAAAATATTCAAACATTTATATTCCACTTTATTATTTTCGCTCAATGATGATAAATGATACTATAATTATTTGTTATCACCGCTAAATTACGAGTATTTAGTTGATGTTTTAAAGGGGAAGTTCATATATGAAGCGATTGTTAGTTAAACCTTTTTAATACAAGGTTTTGTAAAATTTGATATTGTGGTTTCATTCAGAGATGAAAAAAAGAGCATTAAAAAAGAATCATTACTAATGTACGTGTATAGGTGGGTGGGAGAGTCACTACCACTGTAACTTTATGGGTTGGTGAGAGGGTTCATACCATTGTACATGTATGGGTGGGTGGGAGGGTCATTACCAATGTACGTGTATGGATGGGTGGGAGGGTAATTATTACTGTATGTTTATGGGTGGGTGGTAGGGTTATTGCTATTGTACGTGTATGGATAGGTAGGAGGCTCAATACCACTGTACGTGTATGGGTGGGTGGGAGTGACATGTTCTCTGAACAAAATTGCCGTTTTTTCGTTATTCCACGTTGTGTTTTTAATGCTGATAGTTTGTTAACATTTATGTGTTAACAAAATATTCAAAACACATTTATAAATACGTGATTTTATCACTAGAATTCTTATAAGTTATATAAGTTTTCCATATAGCCTAAAATATTTTTGCATTTGCCTGACAGAGTAATATACCGAAGCCATGTGTTCATGTTGCCTATCAAAACGATGGCATATAAACCACCAAAATAAATTTCCCGAGCATCGTAAGATGCTATACATATTTTCCATCAGTAGACACGTTTGTTTTTTCACCCTTCAGTTTAGTATTGGTAGTGTAGTAGGTAATTAAAAGACTGAATTCCTGATTTTTATTAAATACGAACGTTAAACTCACTTTCGTATATTTTGTAAATTACAAGAAATATCTTTTAATAGTATGAAACTATGTTCATTACTAAAACAATATCCTTAATATATTGACATTTTTATTTTTATAATATTTTAGCTCTATTAAAGAAAATACAAAAAAAGTAAAGGTAGTAGTATGGTACATCTTGATTAGTTTAATAGTGATTTAAACATAACACGTGTCTATACAATGATTACATAACTTAAATGATAATAAGTTTTTTTAACTACTAGTACGTGAGATTCATTGATTGATACAGGTAACATTGCAAGCCAATGGTTTGCCTTAATGTACTGAACTGATCCTAACAAAGGCAGGTTTAATGGGAGCACATTCATGAAATTAGCAACTTACCGTTACAGAGCTTGGGAAGGGTTGGTCGTAAATTAAAGAGACTTATGGGGTTTACGAGCAATGCGAGGGTCGTACAAAAAGGATCCGTTCAGGTAATTCTACGCAGAGTGTTAATTGTTAAAAGGATTATAAAGAGGTTTCACAATTTTAACCATTAAACCATTATTGATTGTACTTTTTGAAGATATGTGGAAAATGAAAAAAAAAGAAAAATTCATCGAAATGCTAAAGTAACCATGATTGTTACGTTTACTAGTATGTTTAAAGAGAGGTTAATTGTTTTTGTTTGATATTTATTTCAGTACTGTCCTGTTGTGTTAGTATCATGTTGTTCTATATTTTTTTAAAAATTTCTTGGACTATTCGTAGTTTTAATATTGCAGAATAGGAATGATTTACTATATTCAGCGTTCTTCTTCAGAACACTTTTTCTGTATAGTGCAGCTCTTAATTTGTTTGTCAGTTATGATATATTTGATTATTTATCATTAAAGTGAACGGGAGGAGAACATCTAATTATAAAATAAGTCAAGCTGAAATTTCGACATAATTTGAATGTTTTCAATGTAACTGGTTTTATACTGTGTTAAAGCATGAAAATAAAACAATACACGTACTTATTGTCTAGTTTGTAATTGTCATATAATCACAAGCATTGTTGAAAAGAGAAACCATTATAGGATTAGAAGAGAAAAGGTATGACTTTCTTAAAAAATCATGTCATATTACCAATACTAAAACATGTAAACTCTTACTTCCTCTAAAACTTAAAAATAATTAAAATGTTTATCACAAATGACTATTATATAAGTAATGAGAAATAATTTAAACTTAATGACTCGCTTAGCTAGTGTAGGAAACCAGGACCTGGAATAACTATTGACACTGGTGAAAGTACAACACAAATTTATTATTATTACAGCATATCATCTTTACAATCCCTTCCAAAATATTACATATTTTATATATCTTATCCTATGTTACACTATACACCCTTCTCATTCAATACTAGACAATACAAATTATAGATTTATAATCATACGTTTATAAATCTTCAGTCAATTTACTATTAACATTGGCCTTCGATATACAGCCCGGGGAATCAACAATTTCAAGAATATTGTTCACAACAAGCGACAGCAATCTCCTATACTATTAAGTCACAATCCTCTAAATAATTATATAACGTCACATTAAGAATCAGCTAAATAAGTTTTATATGTGCAAATCGTCTCCTCTAACGAGAGAAAATTATATATCCACTAAAAAGCTATACTCAAGAATAATTAATCAATTATTTCCATCAAAATTAACAATCAAACACTAATATATCAACCTTACTAACTATGACAACCTAATCAATTGACCGTACAATTTTAACTTTATTATTGTACAAATATTTTCAAGCGATAAGCTAAATATTCAAATGGCCCTAGTTGCTATCCTTTATCCTTCCTGTAGCCTTAACTTAAAGCTACTATTTATTTTTTATATGTTGAACAACTTAAATGAGAGATGAAAATAAAACTTCTTCAATGATAAAAATGGTGTTTATTTTTCTTCTTATAACTTCAACAAATAATAATAATAACGAAAATAAAAGAGCTTTCTTTATTTAGTTAAAGGAACACAAATAAATTAAAAATCAAAACAAATCAAATATCTTCAGACCAGAACCTTTTTTATTAATTAATTCTTAATTCAAAAATTTAGAAAATTGAAAATATCTCAAAATTGAAAATTGAAATTGAAATCAAATTGAAAATCAAAATCAAAGTTGCAAATCAAAATTAAAATTGCCTCCGGGAGATCTGAAAAGAAATAAATAACCAGCTTTTAGTGACTTGAAACATTTTCCTTTTTTTTTACAAAATTTTTAAACAGAGAACAAAGCACTCTCAGAACTGTCACTAGAAGAGTGACTACAAACAAGAACAAGTTTTAACCGCGCATGCTTGGTGGATCTTACCCTATCTACTAAAACCCTACTGAAAAACCTAACTACAGAAAACTTGTAAAAATTACTTACGTAGCTGTCCTGGAGGTTTTAACCCACAACGTGACCACAAACAAAGCGCGACATACGCACACACACTCACTAGCGACAAGGAAAATTGCCGATCCGGAAAACAAGACTCCGAACGGTTAAAATCGCCGTGAAGAACAAACGTGGTCACTCGCCAAAAGAATGCTTAAAACTGCTCGAACGCCCGCAAACCTTCCACCAACGGACTTACCCCCTCCTTACTCTAGAAGCTAAATCAACCAATAAGAACCCTCTAAACCAGGACAACCGAACAGGTAAGGCCCACCAAACATGTAGACTTCAGAAAACATGTCGCATGAAATTGACAGGAAATTAACAACGTGAATATACTGGTTATTTAGCTAATTTAAATGGGAAAAAACTACTTTTTTATTTGAAAGGGGAAGATTCTGAATTTTTCTCAAAACTTGGAGAATTTATATTGAAAACTTTTGGTAAAAGAACCAAACACCTAAATCTCTCAGTTCTTACAATATTTAACATTTTCTAGACACAATTCTCTAAAATCATTATAATGAGACAATTAACAATTGTTACATTCCCAAGAAGTATCCAATATTTATGGTTTATATATTCAACGATATATTTATTCATTTACTACATACATCTATTTATATCAACTTAAAACAACCACTTATACGGACAATGATCCATTACATGGACTTACGTATTTATATATTTACAATTTAAATTAACAATCCAGACTAAATTCCATCAAACAGTTAATTCTATTTTATCATTAAATTACGATTATTATGACCGTCTCATCTGATTAAATTACTGCCTGTGGGCTTACGCTTTGGTGTAGGTAAACGTAATTGAACCTTACAGAATTTCTTTTCCCCTACAACTTAAATTTTGCTCCCCTTAAACCTTGGAGTTGTTAAACAAATATTAACATACCACTGGACTCGACTTCTGCAGGTATGGGGTGTCCACGGGCCGTAGTGGATTCGGCGTCCTCTTGTCCCTCAGGGTCAGGTGGGCTGGTTAGGTCTGGAGTTGCTTGTAGTCCCTTGGGGGTGGGTGGAGTCGCTTGCAATCCCTTGAGGTGGTTTCTCTGGTCCTCAGGATAGGCTGCAAGTCCCTCAGCTTCAGGTTGGCCGCTCGTGAAGTCCTCCGGGGGTTGATCTCGCAAGGGGTTGGATCGTGGCTCCAAGTCCTCCTCCTAGCTCGTCCCGTGTTTGCTCTGCAGGGCGGGTTGACGAAGTCTAGATAGTTGGACCACCAGGTGCTGGTCCTCCCTATTGGTCTATTTCCCGAAGTCCTCTCTCTTGCCGAACTCTCCTCAGACTCCCTTTTCTTTTCCAACTCTCTCCCTAGTATCTCATTCCCCCTGCCACTCACTGGACATGCCTACAATTTCGGAAGAACCAATTATTATCGGTGGTCCTATTACGGATCACCCTATACGCCCGTTTTCGTGCTGGGCGGAACATCGGAACTTCTGCTGAGTCTCCGTCGCATCAGCATTCATCGGCCTAATTTTGGTGAGTCTCAAATTGTATTATTCTTCTCATCCTGTGTACAGTGCTGACCCTGCTTCCTTGACATCCGATCCCTTGCTTTCTGAGTTAACACTCGCCGGATGCCCTACTCAAATTTTACCAACTCCATTTCCTGTACCGCATTTCCTGTTGTAATATAAACTCTGTCTCATTTTTTTACTGATAATATTTATTTTTAATTTATTATTAGGCCTATTAATACTTATGAGGGAATCTTATGCAAACGTGTAACAGTTAAGTAAACGTCAAAGGTTTACAAACATATGTGTTAAATGGCATAGCTACAATTTAAAAACTATTGTTTTGGAATCGATTTCAAATCCATTTTAATTGTAAAACTATGTTCATAACTTTAAAATATTTTAAATGTGTTTGATTAAGCCATTTAATGTATACATTTATATGGACCGAATACTTATATACTTTATAAATGTAGGCCTCTTTTCACAGAATCTATCGTTGAAATTATAATAATATTAAATATGTAAATTGATTAGTTAGTTTTTGAATCAACATCACTGAATACATATCTGTTGTCTTTACTTTTGTTGATATTTACAAACAAATGAACAAATATAAATAACCAAACATAAAATTAGGTTATGAATGACATCGACATAATTGTTGATATGAATGACAGTAAAATGCGCTCTTAAGAAATTGTCTGTGTATCAAGTAGCTGGTTGGCAGTTAGTTGGGTTAACATGGGTTCATTGAGTGTTTGAATAGTTTACCACTACTCGAATTGAATCGCACTTCATATTATTTTAGTATTAACTCAATGAATTCAAATTTGGTTTTCATTTAAAATGGTTTCTCAACAGTTTCGATTGCATGCTATCAAAAGTCTTAGATTCTTAATTGGTTATTTTACTACTGAGAGACCAATTGCTTTCTTATCACATATTTATTTTTATGTTACGGAACTTTTGGATTCGTCTAATTAAGAACAATTAAACAACTATTTAAAACCTTATTTGATGATATACATATTTACAAGTATAAGACATTTTTCAGTTTAAGTTAAATGAATTCTAATTTTATATATTGATTAATTTTGTTTTGTCAATATTTTGTTGAGACTATATTTATGTTTTATTTAAATCAAAAGAGTATTTAATTTCGATGTGGCCCAGAAGTTTTTAACACAATTCAAACTAGGCGATTCAGTTGTTCCTTATAGAAATACAAATTTTTTGCCGTTAAACAATTGTGTACTGAGAATTATAAATACTATTATTTTAAAATACCAAACTTAAAGTGAACTGTAAATTGAGAAGTGTTTAACTCTAATGAATTTGTTCTGGTTAAAATCTGAAAACTAAAACACTCTGTATTCTCTGAATGGCAAACGAATTGGGATTTTCAATACTTGCTGATCTGTTGACTTTACTTTGGAATAAAAAGGATGTGGAATGAAAGGTCTGGAGCCAAGGTGGACACACTTGTCTCTGTAGCACAAGAACAAGTGTATCGATGATAGGTATCGGAGAAGTGAATCTAATTAGAGCTGTAAAATGATAGGGGTTCTGTGAAGAGGGTCGTTTTCTCACTAATAAATGTTGGTTACAAGTGCTTGTATCTTTTGAGATTTACCTCCCTCAAGTGTAAACATTAAAAAAAACCAGATGTAGCATTAACTTGAGTATATGGCCCTTAAAAGCAGTGTAGGTAGTGAATATATTTTATGATGTTTATTAATTTATTCATTTATTACGATATTTATTATTTTATACATATACAGAACTTTCAGTACACTAGATTAAGGCTCTTAAATATATTAAAAAAAAAAAAAATAAATAAAAATAACTATATGCCATAAATTAATAAAATACAATAAAACGTTATGAAATAGTAACAGTAAATAATGGGGTTTGGGTGAGGATCCGTATGCCAAGGCCGATTTTGTGACATTTTTCGTTTCCACTTTTCCCCAAAAATGTAATCTAAAAGTCATTAGCGAACATATGATATAAGTGGTCGTTATTTTGTAAGCTGGGGTTAGCAAAACTGTTAACCGATCGTTTACCACGTTTATGACGTGATATTAAACTCAAAGTAATAGAATAGAACATTAGGCAGACAATATGATGGTGAAAGTCGTGATATTCAAGTACGTATTTAAAGTATCATTGTAGGTTTAGTTGAATAACTTAAAGGCCGTGTTCAAGCTCAAACATACACTTGTGTATTGATGAATTACATATTTTGAATTATATTTCAACGTAACAACCCTGAACAACCAATAAATATGAATAGTATTAAAAAAGTACAGACCTTTATTAAAGTTCTATAAAAGTCTATAAAAAGAGTACAGTTAATCATGGCAATCCTCTTAGGGTTGTTAAATACAACAGATTCATGTAGATTATACAACTCTCATATTTAAGTTTGTTAATGAAACTAGAACTCTGTGAAAATTTATTTTAGTGCGAACTTAATTTTCATCAGCAATGAAATATTGTTATATAAAAAATATACTTGTACATAAAAGTGCACTAAAGATTCCCAAATTACTTTTTTATATTTTTTCCAAAATCTTTTTTATATTATTTGCTATCTTTTAAAGGAAACCGTTTATTTAAAAAAAGTTACACTGTTGTTATTTTTCGACCATAAAACACAGTAGGGTAACTGCAACCAAATATTAATTTTATGTAAGTGGAGGTAGTTAAATTTTCAGTATTTAGTACATTCGACGATGAAAAAAGTTTAATATAACGTCATAATTGTTTTATTTTGTGTTTTAATCGAATTTAGTTATATTCCAGATATATTCATAAGCAGGAATAAAAATAATAGGTAATATTAGAAATGGGAATCAAACAGATTATCAAGTTAAAAATTGTATTAAAAAAAGAAAAACTTAACTTTGAAAATTTTAAATATATGCTCTAAAACAAATGTGTTAAGGAAATTTCTACTTATTTGTTGCATTATACTGTGCAAGATAAAATATCACAAAACAATAGGGCACTTCTTTTGTTTTTTTCTTTTGTCTTTACACGTACGCGTGCGAAAGAACGTACGTGTAAAGACATCGGAGTGTGAGTGGAAGCGCACCAGGCAAGTCAGTTCAGAAAGTAGTGCTTACCCACACGCTTGTGCGGCCTATGTTTTTAGCTATACACAATTTCTTTTGTTTTTAAAAAGGGCCCTTTTTACTTTCTCCCATTGCGTTGGAATAGAGAAAGTATTGTGACCGTAAAAAAAATCTTTTTACAAGTTGGTCTAAAAATCAACTTTAGGGTCCCCTTAACCCAAAAATATAAACAGTTAAAAAAAGGTTTTGTGTCTGTCCTTATGTGTGTGTCCATGTATTTGTTTGTGTGTGCAACGGATGGATATATTTTTATGAAATATTTTGTATGGTAGCCAATATCTCTAATTGAAATGATATTCTTTTTATTTCTATGGCAAAAATTATTTCTTTGACAAAAATATGGATTTATTTATTTTTATGGATGAACGTTTTGTCATCCATACGAAAGTAGTTCTTAAACTCATCTGGATAATTTTCACGCAATTCTTGTATAAGCGGAATGTCGCCAAACCGTCTGTAAATTTTTACCGACGGGCTTTTTCTTTTTAATGCCCAAGCCACTAAGGCTAGCGAATGCAGTAACAAGAGTAATTTTCGTATTTTCATGTCCATCTAGAAACCGTTTTAAAGTAATTCAATTAAAATAATTTAACATTTATTAAAATAAAACATTCATTAATTAAAATGAATCAGCACTAAATCTAAAACAAACGTTAACACAGCATTCATAAGCTACAGGAAAAATGTGTGCTTTGCACACGCACCAACACATTCCATTTTCACGTGGTTAATCGCGTACAAATCGCCTTTAGTAGGAAATTCGCGCCTACGTGAAAGTGAAACAGAGATTCGCGAGCGAAAGAACGTGTGTTCGAAAAACTTGCAATTTGAGCAGAAAACGCAATCACACAGACTTGAATCGGCGCGCTTTCTCGCGAGCAATCCTGCACACTCAAGCATTCGCGAAAGAAGTACGTGTAAAGGGCCCTACTGACTTTTAACTTTATAATATTTTTGCACAATACTTGAAATATTATCCTACGATTAAATAATATGTTGCGCATCATCATACCAATAAATAACACTTACATGAATAAAAAATGACAAATTGTGGTGCTCAAGCAGTCAAACACGAGAAATTACGTCTATCATATGAAATTTATAATTTGGTAACAAAGCACTGTCACTCATACCTTTAAATTTTAAGTTATATTTGTTATAGATAGACGATCGACCAGTTGAAAACCAATCTTACTTTAATAGTCTAAGTAAAAATAACATCAATAACAATAAGCAATAAATCTTTTCAAAAATTAAAAAATTTAGTCCGTGTTCAATAGCAACTGGAAATATTACACATATACAGTTAATTTTTTATTCAACATTTTTATCCTACTATTACTATATTGATTGTAACTGTTCCACAAATTATGGAAGCCAAATCCCCATGTGGTCTTTCAGCTAACAGAATTACGTCATCGATTTAACGCCCCACCATTATTGTATCAGCTGAACAGCTGAACAGTTAATGCTCAGCCAAAATGTATAACACTAACTTTTTAAGAGATAACAAGTAAACATTTCTTGTAGAATAATGAATTACAATGTAACCTGAATAACATTTCTATTTACAGCCCAGAAATATTAAGAGTAATGTGACCCTCTAAGTAGCCCTAGCCAAATATTAACATTAATGTGACCATCTAAGTAGCCCTAGCCAAATATTAACATTAATGTGACCATCTAAGTAGTCCTAGCCAAATATTAACATTAATGTGACCATCTAGGCTAAGTAGCCCTAGCCAAATATTAACATTAATGTGACCATCTAAGTAGCCCTAGCCAAATATTAACATTAATGTGACCATCTAAGCAGCCCTAGCCAAATACTAACATTAATGTGACCATCTAAGTAGTCCTAGCCAAATATTAACATTAATGTGACCATCTAAGTAGTCCTAGCCAAATATTAACATTAATGTGACCATCTAAGTAGTCCTAGCCAAATATTAACATTAATGTGACCATCTAAGTAGCCCTAGCCAAATATTAACATTAATGTGACCATCTAAGTAGTCCTAGCCAAATATTAACATTAATGTGACCATCTAAGTAGTCCTAGCCAAATATTAACATTAATGTGACCATCTAAGTAGCCCTACCCAAATATTAACATTAATGTGACCATCTAAGTAGCCCTAGCCAAATATTAACATTAATGTGACCATCTAAGTAGTCCTAGCCAAATATTAACATTAATGTGACCATCTAAGTAGTCCTAGCCAAATATTAACATTAATGTGACCATCTAAGTAGCCCTAGCCAAATATTAACATTAATGTGACCATTATAAGTAGCCCTAGCCAAATATTAACATTAATGTGACCATCTAAGTAGCCCTAGCCAAATATTAACATTAATGTGACCATCTAAGTAGTCCTAGCCAAATATTAACATTAATGTGACCATCTAAGTAGTCCTAGCCAAATATTAACATTAATGTGACCATCTAAGCAGTCCTAGCCAAATATTAACATTACTGTGACCATCTAAGTAGCCCTAGCCAAATATTAACATTAATGTGACCATCTAAGTAGCCCTAGCCAAATATTAACATGAATGTGACCATCTAAGTAGTCCTAGCCAAATATTAACATTAATGTGACCATCTAAGTAGCCCTAGCCAAATTTTAACATTAATGTGACCATCTAAGTAGTCCTAGCCAAATATTAACATTAATGTGACCATCTAAGTAGTCCTAGCCAAATATTAAGAGTAATGTGACCCTCTAAGTAGCCTTAGCCAAATCGACGGTTTTCGCTTGTTCGTATTAGATTCATTATAATCCTTTTTACCATCACTTTAAGCCATATTCTCGTTTTCAAATTTTGATTTGTACATTCAAATATAAACTTAATGAACTCATGTTACTTTGTGCAAATTGTCTTTAATTGAAGGCATATCACAGCACTAACTGAGTAGGAATTGTTTATTAATGTTGTTCGATCAAAAACGTAATTTTAAAATAAATTTTCTTTAATTTAGTTAATACAGTGTTAGTTTTCTTATAAGTAATCAATAACTGTGTTGAGGGAAAACATTTAAAAAAACTTTATGGATATATGGCTACATTAAATTGTTAATTTAGCCTTTCTAGGTACATTACTCACTAAGAAACCAAGCAATTCAAATAATAAATCAGTAGAGTAAAATAAAAAAAAAACGTATATTTTTGTAAGTGTAACCAATTATTTTTCTATAATTTACATCTGTTTTGATATTTAGTTGGAACAGTATTTGTAAAATTATCTTTGGCTGAACGAGTAAATTATTAATACGTAAATATTTCGTTAATAGAGTTTACTATAAATTAGGAAGTTAGTAATTTTGTAAAATTTTTGGGCATGTTAGTGAGACAGGCTCTTTGCTACTCCTAGTGAAATTTGTGATAAAGCCTATAATTAAAATTCCTTGAAGCACTCAAGGGTGCCTGGACGAACATACTTATATTTTTTTAAGTGTCTTACTTAAGGTAAAATGAGTAAGTGTAATACAACATTGGTTAAGGAGTTATAATTTAAAACAAGTTTATATGGTTTGCCTAAAGTGAATGAGCGTGGGTAAACAACGTTTATTGCTGTGAGCATGAATATAGTTCACAACGTAATACATTTGTGACAACCTTTTTCAGACAAAATGTTACTTTTTGTACATTAAAATAAACGTTAAGAATATCAAATGTTGGAATATTACTATAGTTAAATTATGTTTAAGGTTCCTGATGGACTTTCAAAAATTGATTATTTCTCCTCGGTTACCTTTTTCCTTTAAATGTTGATATAACTAGTAAAAAATCTATATTATAAATGTCGTATAGTTTTTGGTCAGCTACCGTTATTATTATTCTTATTTTTTTATAATTAAAATTATGTAAAAGCTGAGTTTTATAGTTGGAAAAAACGTCCATAAGTCATTATACTATAATAAAAATTAAAAATAAATAACAAATAATGTACTGTCACAAATATAAATCCAGTCCATCAAGCCATTTAAGACCTGCCTCACTGATTCTATTTATGCTAGCTAATCCCTTCGTAAAACAGCGCAAGGGGCACTCTTTAACTATGTGATCCATTGCTTGGATAGACTCCCCGCAATCACGTGACTGATCCACTATCAATCCCCACTTGTATTTACAGTAGTCTTCCAACTCCATTTCGGAACCGATTCAATAATGTCCACTCCCTACGAGGGAGGTTCATACCACCTACAGATTCACGGATCGTTAATAAGGAACTTATTTCGTCCATCAAAACTATTCCACGTTAAAAAAAAGTATACCTGGCCCAGCAAGTATTGAACGAGAAATTTGATCTGCTCAACTGGAAAGCAGTACGTAGTGGTGGGTTTCGAGATTGGTTCTCTAAGTTGTTCCAACAATATGATGTTGTAGTACATTTGCCCTGGTTTTAATTTTAGCTGCTTTTTTTTGAAGATGGCTTTCAAACGTCAGCGATCGATCGTTCGTTACTCCCAGGTACTGTGGATGATCTTTGTGGTGGATTTTTACACCATTTAGAAAGATGTTTAATTTTCTATTAGCCAGTCGATTACTAATGTGGAATCAGTCTACTTCGGTTTTTTATGGGTTAGGATTCAGCTTCCATGTTTTAAAATATTCTTCGAGGGTGCCAAAATTTTAATTTTGCCACTGGTCTTGGGGGAAGTGGATTGAATAATTTTAGTTTGTTGGAAGAATAGAATGGGGAGCGATCGTGTATTGACAGGACTTTTTTTAACCTCTTGATAACGCAAATAGATAAGTATGGGAGTTAGTAAAACATAATTGGTTGAATTAGTTGATTAATGATACCACAATTTTATCTGCGCAATGTTTTCTTTATTCTTATTAGAACTTTACATTATAGGCCCTATATTGTGTCGTAAATTGTATTTTTGTGTCAACCGTATTAATGGACTGGTTTGTTAAAAAATATTTTAAAAAAATACTAAAAACCACAAAATCCGTTTCATCTGTCGACGAAGACCTCAAATGAAAACTGTATTCATTAGACAATATTTTATATACAACGAGTCTTAAGTAAATATACTTTCACGTAACGCGTGACCAGTGATGGATCATCGGCTATTGATCCTTAGATTAACTGTTAGAGGATAATTTAGTCATAGTGTCTCTAGCAATAATAAGACATCCTTTAACTTGTACCATAACTTAATTAAGAAGTCAAAACTCCTTATCTGTCATGTGGCAAACACGAAAATATTTATTACCCATTAAAAATAAAACAGTACTTTTATCAGTTCGAACTACTTAAGAGTATTTGTCACATCTGTAAGCATTAAACATTTTGTTTTACCAACCTAATCTGAAATGTCCGTAAGACTGTTGTTTACAGCCCCCAAGGACGATCTCTATCAAGTCAAACGAGCTTGTTTTCCTTCAACACTAAAGTACGGACAACGTCTCATCCAATACTCTGTTTACTACCGAATCGATGGCTGTCCACACTTTGAAATCGACACTATCGCAGTTATCCTACCCAACACAATTATACGCTTTCGGCCACAATTTTTCTATTTAGTGAATAGAAATAAATGCATACAACCTCGAATAACACTGATCGATGAGTCGAATCTTCACCATGTTAATGCCAGTCAAGCTAGTCAATAAATTATTGAGATACAAAACTGCTTTCTACAGAGCCAAGTAAATGGTTTGTATTTTTGGAACTCTAGAAATTATCAAGTCTAGATATGAAACTACTTTATACATTAGGTTTGCTGTTAGGTTATATTTGTTAATTAGGTAATCTGTAGGAAATGCTCGCTACAGATTACACCACTGTGTTACTAGGTGTTTGTTGTAAATACGTTGAGCTCCAAAATGTGTAGTTATACATTTAAGTTTACTGCCATTCGACTTGTATGAGAACGGATTGTGTGGTTTTGGATATTTTCACACTATTACAACAAATGTCTTTAAATACTAAAATAAAAAGGTTTAACTAACAGGCACATTCCCCCCAAACATTTTTTCATAATACTAATAATCTAACACTGGTTTTAGTTATGTTTGAAGTATGGAATGACATTTTCTTTACAACGCTAGTTATTTACGGCACTTTGTTGTGAAATAAACATATAGACAATAGCATTTCAATTTTCTTCAAATTATTTCTTTAATTTCTTTGCCTGTTTTGTTGTGTCAAATTAATTTGTTTTTATTTAATAGCTGATTGTTGGTTGTTAATACATAAATTAACTCTATTAGATTACCACTTAAAAAATAAAAGAAAATATTGCAGATCATTTTCCCCAAGAAAAATACATCACCTCCCAAAAATTCATGACTTTTTGAATAAATGGTATATTATATGAAAAAGGGACAAATAGACATACATAGTTTTTTATTATATAACTTGATAAGGTCTTGTTACCATATTTTATGTAAGAAGGATCCTTCATTCAAAAGGTGTTGGTTGACTTGGTTGGTCAAACGTTATTACGACTAATTTTAGAAATGTATGACTTATTTTAGTTGTAGAAAATATACAGTATATTGTATTTATATAGAAACATATTTAATGTTGTAAAACTAGTTTCAAAATTAAATTCAGAAATAATGTACGTTGAGAAACGATGTTAGGTTTTAGTTTTTGAAAATCATACATAAATAAATCAATGATCAGTATTTGTTGTTAGAGTTAGATCTTGTTGTTATTAAATAATTGATTACTTCCAAACGACAATCGTCAACGTCAGTTAGTACTCTTCATCATTCTTAGTTAACCTAGTAACTACCACTTATTAGGTTCGTGTTAACTCACTGTGGAATTACCGGGGAGGAAATGAGCGATATTAAAATGTCATTACACTTGCCTTTGGTTCACGTTCAAAGGTCTCCCCACCCCGTTCTTACCCCTTACTTCTCACTTAACTGTTTTTGATTAAGTAACACAATATATATTTTAATTTGGTTTATATAAACAAAACTAACCCCAAAACAATTAGTAAATTAAAATAAAAAAATATAACTCTTTTATAAACATTTTTAAAATAGTAGAATGTGATAAACATTTACTATAGTAGTGTTACGTCATAGTTTACTATGGTAGTGTTACGTCATAGTTTACTATAGTAGTGTTACGTCATAGTTTCGAACCTCTCATCATCGATATATTGTCATTTTATTCAAACATTATCTACTAAACATTTACTATAGCAGGTTGACTGCCAGAGTATTTTTTAGGAACCGTAGCTCCAGGCCACGCACTTTTTTCCCATATACCTGTTATATATTATGTTTTTCTTGCTTCTTAGCTAAATTCTAACCAAAATGTGTGTAAAAAACTCAATATTTAACAAATACCCAAAAGTGGGCCTCATGGCCTGGTGGAGTAACTAATAAAATTGTACCTGTACCCACGTGCCATGAGTCCCATTTTTGGGTCTCATTGAGACTCATTTTTGGGTCTCAAGGTTTAGGCTTTGAAAAGAAATTATTTAAAAAGATACACATACCAGTGTAAATAATGCTTTGGAATTGATAAAATAAAATTATAAATTAGGAATACTGAAGGATCAATCAACTATCCAGTAAGGTTAGTTCAGTGTAGGTTATAACTTAGAAATCATCATATAGCAAAATATTTTTTCAACAGCTGTTTTTCAGTGTAGCCAACATTTGAAAACTGAATAAAAACTGCAAGAAGTTACATGTCAACAAATATAGGCTTAATACATTCACGTATAAATAGGTAGTAAATTAGAACAGTTTGTAACCATAAAAACTATAGAAATTAAAATTATAGCAAATATTTAATCATCTACAAATTTACAACTTTGAAAAATTATAAGTCTGAAACCTGACATGATACATTCAAACCACACATAGCGAGATGTCTTGTGGCGCCACGACTACATATTCCACCGTTTAAAACATTGATATTGAGACTCAAAACGGGGCCACATAATATTTTGTGACAGTCTGCATGAGACCCACATCTGGGACTCATGGCGTGGAGTGACATCTTCGTGAGACCCATTTTCGGGTCTCATGGCAGTCAACCTGATAGTAGTGTTACATCATAGTTTCGAACCTCTCATTATCGATATATTGTCATTTTATTCAAACATTATTTAATAAAAATTTACTATAGTAGTGTTACGTCATAGTTTCGAACCTCTCATCGTCGATATATTGTCATTTTATTCAAACATTATCTACTAAACATTTACTATAGTAGTGTTACGTCATAGTTTCGAACCTCTCATTATCGATATATTGTCATTTTATTCAAACATTATCTACAAAACATTTACTATGGTAGTGTTACGTCATAGTTTCGAACCTATCATTATCGATATATTGTCATTTTATTCAAACATTAGCTAATAAACATTTACTATAGTAGTGTTACGTCATAGTTTCGAACCTCCCATTATTGATATATTGTCATTTTATTCAAACATTAGCTACTAAACATTTACTATAGTAGTGTTACGTCGTAGTTTCGAACCTCTCATTATCGATATATTGTCATTTTATTTCAACATTATCTACTAAACATTTACTATAGTAGTGTTACGTCGTAGTTTGGAACCTCTCATTATCGATATATTGTCATTTTATTTAAACATTATCTACTAAACATTTACTATAGTAGTGTTACGTCGTAGTTTGGAACCTCTCATTATCGATATATTGTCATTTTATTCAAACATTAGCTACTAAACATTTACTATAGTAGTGTTACGTCGTAGTTTCGAACCTCTCATAATCGATATATTGTCATTTTATTTAAACATTATCTACTAAACATTTACTATAGTAGTGTTACGTCGTAGTTTGGAACCTCTCATTATCGATATATTGTCATTTTATTCAAACATTATTGTGCTTGGGGATTGAACACTAGAATATAATAAGTATATTTTCTAATGCTTCAAATTATTTTTATAAAAAAACTAATTTAAAGTTGGTGTTTAAATTAATTGATTATCGATATTTAAATTGTGCCCCTAGTTTTAAAATATGTAAATGAAATACCACTCACTGACTCTTCATAAAATCTCTAAAGTACTACGTCCATTTGACTATAAAACGACAACAATGTTGATGTATGATTGAATTGAAATGTTAAATTAGTCACACAGTCGTGTATAAAGGCAAAAGGACGATGTATCATGACCGTAGGTAGTGAACAGTTTGATTTGTGATGTATTTAGGAGTTTCGTTTAGCCTATAAATACGTAAGTGAAATACCACTTACTAAGTCATTGCCATACATAAGAAACAATTAGCATGAAATAGACTTACAGGGAAAATAGTTTGAAATTTCATACTTAAATGGTATAAAATACTAAAAGGTACTTTAAAAGAACAATTTCTTCACCATAAGAGTAACATTTATACTGGTTGAGCATTTACTTTAAAAAGACAGTTGCCAAATCAAAGGAATACAAAATATTTGTATGGTTATTTTTAGTGGTAACCTCAATTGCCGTGTAACCACTGCACAATATTGTAAGTTAAACTTATAAAGTGCAAATGTAGTCATGAATCAAACCAAGGCTGAGGTGACCCGAGTTTAGTGAGTGACAGGGTTGATATGCGAAGTGTGCAGGAGTGAGCAGTTTCTAAGACCTCTAGTTATTATTATAATAAAATTGACAGTTCGATTTTCGTATTTTTTAAATCTTGATTTTTCAAATTGAAAGCCAACAAGCTTGAAATTATGATATAACATTGTTTTCACTTGAAACAGCTTTTCTGAAAGAGCGTATACCAATGGCATTAGGAAGCCAAAATACCACTATATCCAATGTTTAACCAACATTGTTGTTGTCATTTGAAACAATTTATAAAATATACCAAAGTTAATTATTTATTACAATGAAATGTATTTGTAATGCTTGAAACGAATGGAAGGAAATGATACTCTTTTGAAAATCTCTGAAACTTGATACTTTTGTAATACAATAAATAATTAATACTCGTATAATATATTTTTAAATATTTTCAACCGTCCGATACCAAGTTATTTTAAACTGATGCACGAAGAACTATTCACACACATCTAAACTTTCTCATACTTTATTTATTATAACCTTTTTATTTAGCCCAGTTTTAATCTAGGTTATTTTTATATTTGAGGTAACTTTCATTTAAATATCATCAAACATTGATACATTACTTTTTGTTTGAAATATTTTATGAACTATTTTTATGAAAATGAGTGAAAGTATGAATTTTTGATTTATTATTAACATTTGATAGTACAAACAAGTCGAAATTGTACAATCATTTACAAAGATATTACAGTAAAGAACTACATAGACTATTCACATGCCTCTCTGTTACACACAAACCGTATCGTATTCAACCTATATGGTTGGCAATGCAACATTATCTAATGGCACAGAGGTGTTTCCAATAAATACCAGATCCCATCCCCTACTGCGTTCACCGGCCTATTATCAGTTAACTCTCTCCATTTCTATCGACATTTTATGACTGTCATAGTGATCGTAAATATGACGTAACTTCTGATTTACGTTTGTCCTCAGATGCACTGTAGTTACACTCAATGACATTGAGTTACTAAATAATTAAAAAGTTCATTGTTACCATTCAAACTGTAAATATGTATTTACAATATGTGAATTTCAGTATTAAATTTTTTTTTTAAACCACAATAACAAAACATGATATATTATTATTAAGTGTCCATAGTATCTTACATTTTTCCTGACAGTTTAAAAATTATGATTTTAATATTCTTAATAGACCTGCATGGCATATGCCTTTTACTATTACTACAGCAAATATTAATGGTTTTTAAGTTGTAAAGAAATCTAACGAAATCATAACACCATACTACAACAATAGCACTGTAGCCCAGTCATCAAAACATTTATGCCTAACAACTAAATTTCCTCACAGTCCCAATAATAGTGCCAATTTGTACGACGAAAAGTGGCCTAGTTTGTACCGGGGCCACTTTTGTATTTGGGAATTATATAGCGGTCCCACCCACCAGACATTGGTTGAATTTTATTTTTATGTTTATATGGCTACGAAACTTATGTTAGTGAAATATAAAAATATAACTGCTGCTAAGAAGTTAAAGTAAAAATGCTCGAAGAATTAAAAGAACTCAATAAATTTATTACTTCAAGGACGTTGTAATAATCTGGCACGTTTCAATTCATGCTTTTGTTTTAACATTTGAAGGTTGATACCATAAATACAACATTTATTGGATTTAAATGGCCGAATGAATGGAACTATAATCGGTTATTTGAAGCTCACAATATCTCTTCATAAGAGAATGTTGAAATTGTCAGTCCCTAGAACAGTAAACAATTATTTGATGAATGCAAATATTTTAATACGTCTTAGGTTGATATCACTAGAACTACTAGCAGTCTAAATGTAAGGACACTTGTGAATGTGTCATATTTACGCAAGTTGGTTTTACTGTAAATATACAGTAAGTCATGGTTTTCATTATTAACAACAATTTGGCATCTGACAACCTAGCTGATATTGAGTTAAAATTGCACGATTTATCAAAATAAAGAGGTTAGGTTAACCTGAATTAGTTATAATAACATTTGACTGTTTTCTTCTGAAATTGATAGTGATGTAAGATTTTTACATTAAGTAAATACTATATTGTGATCTAAAAATGAACTTTACATGTCTTGTTGATGATTTATGTGAGAGTCCATCTAACCATTGCCTATTACAATATCGTGAACATCCCAAAGCAAAGAAGTACAACACCTGTATGGATTTTCGTAAATTTACATATGGCAAATTTAAATCCAGATTTTTTAAACTAAGAACTGAAAAATGATTTAATTGATTTCCAGAATGTATACTCTTGCTAAAACAAATTCTGTTACGCAATAACGATTACTCTATGTGTCCAATTAGTGAAAGAGAAATAGGTAGTTGGATATATTAATCAACGACTGAGAGCATTACCGTATTTTACTGGAACACTTAAGGACCATTCCTCGTTACTAAACTTGGCCGAGCACCAGGAGAATAAAATTAACGTTATAGGATAAAATACAGCTCAACTAATTACACTCAGGCTCTTGAATAGTTAAATTGGTTTAATTTTCTTCATTTAAGGTGAAAATATGCCAATATTTAATCGAAATTTGATACAATATTGATTAATCAAAAAATAAAAATAAAGTAACCTAGCAAATTGCAAAATGCCTAGCTTTGCATACCTTTCAACACCAAAAACAATAACCTAAAACTTTAATGATTAGTTCAAATAGCAAGAACCGATCTAGGAACTCTTAAACTGAGTAGATCACATTTCCCACTGAAAATAGTTTGGACAGTATTTTAGTTTAAATCGAACAGTAATTTGAATGTGTTTGGTGCTTAAAATGAAATTGTCAAAATACTTGACATCAAACTGTGAAATGAATCGTTCAAATTATTTTGTTCTAGACCTTTGTGATCACTATATTTCCGTATTATGAACCACAGTGATGAACGTCACTGCTCTCTACCAAGGTATATTTGGAATTACAGTAAAGTAAACTACTTATAGAATATTATGGAGGGGTAAAGTCAGCAATCATAATTTCCTGAACTGTTCAAACCTCAATTTGACTTAGATGTTTTACAATTCAGAAAAGTTTCTTCTGAAATATGTTGATATACCTCTGCTTTCCATAAGGATGGGTTATTATGGTTTCCCATGTCTGGCATTTGGCATGCGACTTAGGGGCAGTGTGCAAAAAATAAATAAGAAAATGATGGAATAGGCAAGCCATAGGAGCATTGACAAGAAATACTTGATAGAATCAGCTTTCCTAACAAAAGTGTACACTTACTTTATCAATATTATCATTATATTAGCAGTGAAATTTTGTTAAGCTTGCCGTAAGCAATATATGATGCAGTTTTATTTTGAGCTGTATGTTTTTTGGTAATGTTTGAAAAATATTAAAAATTTACATTAATTTCTAACAAATTATGTGATTTGCATGTCCTCTGACATGCTTATCTTTATCCAGATAGTCATTTCGTAATTACTTTAAATCACTTTATGTTTGTAAATTAGGGTTTTCAAATGTTCTACATTTAAAAGAAGCCACAAAAGACTTGTGATGCAATCCTGAAGGATGCCGTGGACCTTCTTTACTTTCTTTCCTATTTTAATGACATTACCCATTATTACCTATATTTTTATACTTACAATACGTTAGTTTGATAAAAATATTACTTTATAATTTTCCAGTCTTATCAGGATAATTGAATTTTGCTATCCGGAATACAAATTGTTTGATGGTTTTTTTTTAGTGTTCTCCGTTGTTTTCTATATTATCATGGTGTATACAAAGAAACAATTTATATACATTGTTGTCACACAGCTATTTAAGTCAAGCCTGTATACATATTGCCTTGCTAGTATGTATATTTCTGCCTATTGTTACATTTAATAGTTTTTATTTCCTATACATACGATATTAATTGAAGACGAACAGTAAAAAATAATTCAACATATATTTTTTAGTAGAAATTTTTACTATAAAACTAATCGTATGTAAATCTATAATGATCTCTGACGCTAGCAAAGTATTGTTAAATAAATATTCGGCAACATTTATTTAACAAAAAATTCCTAATGACGTTCGACAAAGAAACTAAAATTGTAATATTAAAAAAAGCAATTCTACTTGAAATTATGAATTTCCATATTTAAACTGGTTATGGAAGAAAATATTTTTACAGAAAGAGGTTACATATATTTAAAATCCCTTTGTCGTACGTTTGACTTTATATTTGTTCTTCCATGCTTTGCTCGAGCACCAAAGCTTGAGAATATGCATTTCATAATGCTGTAATGAAGGACATTTGGAGCCAAACAAAATAAATAGTTTACTTTTTTTATTGAATAAAACGCTTATTAAAATGTAGTGGTGACTTTACATTCCTAAAATGAATGTCAAGAGTTCAAACAGCCTTCAGATCCGTGAAGTGAAAACAATGTAGAGGGATCGAGATATATGTACAGATGTGAAAAGCTTACTGCAGTCTTCTAAGCAATAAATCATTATTATTAATTTTATAAATTTATCTATTTCTACATAAAGTGGAAATCCAATTGAAATAAAAATAATTAAAGACACGATATCATTGAAAGTTAGTTAATCACAGTCCTCTCTCTGCTGGCTCGTCACATCGGGATCCCAACTTTGAAACTCTTTTGTTTACAAATCTAAAGTTACAAACCGCATCTGAACCCATCTCACAGAGACAGGCAAACTCATTTAGGTTGTTTCAAATGATTAAATCTTGAACTCTTGAGTACAAGCTTGCTTCTAAAATAAAAATAATTTGGAAACTCAAATAAACAAAACATCTTTATAATAATTGTAATTATTATGGGCAATTTTGAAACTTCTCTTGACTACCAATTAATTATTTTCATATTTTATTGCGAAGCAAATAATTTTATAATATATATCAGTTACTTATCTAAAGATGTTATTACAGATCAGCTAGCCTTTGTGTGTATTTCTAGTTAGTTCTATTCTAGTGTGTATCAGCTAGCCATTCTAGTTAGTTTCAGTTTAGTTAGCATAGTCATATAGTCCAATTGTATTTTATTTATAAATTAAATTAATTAGAAAATGACATTATTTTAAGTAGGAGTATTATCACTTTAAAATCTGCCTTGCCCAAAAATAAGTTTCCACAGTGTAGGTTGTGTATAATTTAGCAAATCTCATACAAATAATTGAAACACGTGTAATTTACAAAATACGAAGTTTATTTTATGTAAAAATGATTAAATTTAATTGTTACGACCTGTTTTACAAGTTTCTTACTATCTTAAATATGTTACTGGTATAAGTACGTCAGCTACGTTCAATTACGTATGACATATGTTAGTTAGTCAGTCTATGTTGTTTAAGTAGCAATATTTTAAGCCTGCCAGAAATATGATGCAAGAAAACCTAAATACAATATTTGTTCGCACAGTAATATAATGAAATTTATTACTGTGCGAATTACAATATACATTTACAATTACAGAATACAATTACAGAAATACAATGAAATCTAGATTGTAAATATGATTGTTTTATAGTTATAAATATTAAAGCCTTGTGGTTGTTGGTATCAGTTTTATGGTATTAATACAATTATTATAAATTTTCATACTTGACTTTAGAGGGACTTACTCCTAGCTGTAACAACAGAGGCAGTTCATAGCAAAGTACTCCACAGTCAAGATATATAGTGCTAGGTTTCCCTTTGGTTGATACAATTGTATCTTGTCTAATGTGTAGAACAGTGGAGGTAGAGTGAGTGTCATTAGATCTACAGACGGAAAGTGCTTCAACTATGACGGTTTATGATGAAAAGAGAACAGTTTAAGGTCAATTAGAAATATAAAAATAAAATTATAAATTCCAAGATGTTTCCACCTATTTTGGCTTGGTTTTCAGTTATTCAATATGATCATGATCATAGGGAAAAAGTTTTATAGTTTTCTCTGACCACACATTCATTTCATGTGTTTTTAAAAAGAATTTTTGATAGGTTTTACGACGGGTTGAAAAATAAGAAAACCTAATTCATATGAATGAAAGGTATTAAACAGACATTATTTCTAGAATCAATTTATCCAGGAAGACATAATGGTCTTCGCAATTAGTTGTAAATATATTCACGAAACTTTATCTGTTACCAGTCTCTTGCTAATGAGTTCTCAATTATACGTTTGTATTGTTAAGTTCTTTTGTGTTCAAACGAATTTACAGAATTATGGAAACCAGCATATGACCTCCCACTAGGTTTGAATTTAATAATATTTAAATAAAAACGTTTTTATCATTTAAAGAGATTTTGTACTAACATTATTTGAAGATAATTTTTTATTAAAACTTTATGTTATGAATAAGTAAACATTTTCAAATGTTTAATGAGAACTTACTTCATGTCACTTTCTAGATTTTTCCAATACGTTTTCACTTTACTTTACTTTCAGTTTACGTATAATGATATTCTTTTTGTATGTAATATAATATAAAATAAAAAATACAGTACAGCTAATCAAAAACTACAAATTTAGTATTCAAATTACAAAACGTAAGTAAACAATGAAATTACGAATCTATGAAAGCTACAAAGTATGCATTTATCGATGAGACATGAGGACTATTAAGCAAAAGGGTTCCTCGTATACAGGGCGAAAACTGGAATAACGTGTTCCCCGAGGCAGTCTGGAGATTGGCTTTACTTACTTTGTTGTGATTGTGGGGATTCAGCCTTAAGACGTGAATGTACGTGTAATAGTTAATGGATCTTCTCGAATATGACATATCACTCTCAGACAATTTCGATTAGATATAAGGACATATAGAGTACAAGCTTTAAACTTTTATTGATGATGTCGATAAATGAGAATGTCTTTCATAAAATATTGAAGTAGATATTTCTCTTGGTTATACTAAGTAAGGTTAAGTCAGTTTACGATTTGATTGGGAAGGTGCTTTTGATTTGTATACATTCCCTCGTCATTGATGTTATGAAGACGTTATATATCAGATCTGGTAGAATAGTTAACATTAAAATATTAAATAAACCGAAGAAAAGCTCATAATAATGTTATGACTCCTTACCTCTCCCACCTTCTCATACTCAACATCTACTATATAATGAAGGATGGCCACTTTAGCCGAGCTGTTTACCTTTATTCCCCTTAAATATTGTAAATACCCCCTTCCCTGCAGCATTATATCTAGAACGTGATGCACTCAGAAGCACATTAGCCTCTATGCATTTTACACCACCGACAGATCTAGGATCTTCAGTTAACAGCTACTACTGTTGTGAGATAATTTCTCAGTTTATATTTAAAGCTTATTGTGTTATATAAGATGGTGAATATTGAGCTAGAGAATTAGAAACAAATCTCCATATATAAATATATTTACAAGCTAGTTATTATCTCAGAATTTTTATTTTAATTTGAAATGAACATTCAGTGCGTTATAATGAAATACTAAAAAGAAAGGATGTGGTTCCTTAAATTCATTGAACTAAATGTGATTTTAATCTCTTTTTTCTTTGAAATTTCTTTTCAAATTCAGCCCATATACACTAAAAACTATTAACGCAATTTAAATACTGTTCGAATAACGTTAAATATTTATATCCTATAATATTAATTTTAGCTACTGTACTGTGTTTTGTTTGACCATTAAAGGTGTAAACTAAAAAGGCTTATCTTCCCTCCCCCCTCAGATCTTATTACCTTTTCTAACTGGTACCTAACTTGCTTTTTATGTAACAATACAGGGTTATCTCACGGCACATGTGCTTTTTCGATCCTCTTAAGTATTTCCTCCCACACACATTCGTCCATTATTATTGTATATACGCATATTCTACATATTTAATAACAAATTTCCAAATAAAAAATCCACTCTCTTTTAATTTTAGTCAAACTTATTTTGGTAGATAAAAAGTACAATAAACAACGAAGAAAGTAGGTGAATGAAAAATACTACAAAAATCCAGTTAATTAATCCAGATTAACAGAGAGCTACAACTAATGAAAATATAATACAAGGTTTTTGAATCTTCAGTAAAGGAATGTCATCCCTGACACTACAATAGTAAGATAGAAGAAAAAAACAGGAGGTCACATCCAATAGTGCGCCGAATGTTTATCGAGTAAGAAAATTGGGCTATCGAGTAGTTAGTTTTTCAGTTAGCCGTATAAATTACGAGCCAGCACTGTTGTCAGTTCCTTCCCTCATTCATCCCAAAATCCTCAAGTATAATTGAAATAACTAATACTAAATATTTATAAATAATTACATAAGTTTTAATAAAATGTAAGGCGTTCGATGTGGCCATAAGGAGGTAACCTCTGTTTTTTTCTCTCTGCAGTAACCTAATAACCTTGAATGTTAATTGACAATTGAGTTACTTTTAGGGTGGATTGGCTAAACTAATGTTAGTGCAATTTTCAATTAATAATATTTAATTTTCACATAGTGGGTCATATTAATTTGATTATGAAAAAGCGATAAGGAAAACTAATATTAATGGTTGAATATACTCAATTTGTTATTTAACTAGAATCTAAATTTTCCGGTGACAACCGCGTCAAAGTACTATCTACAGTATTTGCAAGATAACCAGACGTTTCGCCCATACTGTGATTTGGCATCCTCAATGGTTTCTCTGAGACTGAGGATGCCACTGTCATTTGTCCACTAGCCAGTTGCTAATAAAGTCAGTAAATAACGAATGAATTCCCCAAAGATACATTAAAAATATCGTTTTGGTAACAGATTTTTCCTACTAAAGTAAGTTTATAACCTATTCCCTATTTTTTCATGTAAAATGAATCTTCTGGTTGTTGTAAACATACTTAAAAAATAACTTATTGTTCTGTATCAATGAACTGAGCAAATTTAAAAAGTAAACGATTTGTTCACGTGTCTTTAGCTAATATCATCAGTGATATTAGATTCTAATCATAATTGAAAAGAGCTCCTTTATGGTTTGTTTAGGTACAATTAATAGCAAGTGTAGATGAAAACGGTTTCATCGGCAAAGTTCCATTTAATTTGGAAAAGAGGATTGAACTGAGTTTAGATTTTGAAAGTTATTGGTGTTTTAAAAAGGTCCATTTATCGAGTGTGAAACGCTCACTTAAAATTTAACCTTTAAATAAAATGTATTATGAAATAAATGACAAAGTTCCCTCCCCACCCACCCTCCTGTATGATGATGATGATTGGTTGAATCTTATTTTAGTCTCCTCCTTCAAATGGATTTTACTGAAAATTGATAGTAAAAATACTAAAAGTGAAATTAATACGCAAACTAGATATATATATATATAGAATATATATAGAATATATATAGATATATACAGTATATACAGAAGACTCTGTAATGTCTTCTTTTTTTAATGTCATTTTTTTTCTGTAATGTCATTAACCAAAAATACTCTTAAGAATCTAGCCAGATCTAAGTCCCAAACATGTGAAATTCCAAAATGGGGATAAAAAAGCTGTATAAAAACCATAAACTGTAGTTTTATACACCTACCACAGTTCCTTAACTACCCTCCCCTCCTGTTCAACAGCTGGGAGTTAATGTAATGCTATCCCCTTCCGCAGATGTACTCTTCAATATTGCAACCCAGCCCCTTCCATCCAACTCCTCCAGAATGTTATGCACTCAGCGCTGCATAGTCATTAGCCTTTGTGAAGTAATCAAGTTCTACAAACTGTAAAGCTGTTTGGACATCGCGAGGTAATCAGTTACTTTTGGATTTATAATTTTACTAACACTTTTCTCTATGTAATCCAAGCCAACATTTGAGAATACCTGGGTAGACATGAGACATTCAATATATCATTTCTATTATTATTAAATAATATACTACTTACTTGAATAAACCTTACACCTACAATACAGTTTTAGTTTTTTTACATCCAAATTAAACCAATTAGAACAACTAACTAGTGGTTTTAACTTAAGCCTATTAAATTATACACAGTGTGGAAATGAGAGTTGATAAAATGTCACATACATTTTCTCCCCACAGAAACGGATCAAAGCTTTTCAGTCTATGTCATTAAAGTTCATGCAATGTGTTCAACAGAACATTTGAATAAATACGTTTATAATCATTATGAAATAATACACGAGTTAACGTTAAACATTTTTATTAGTTGTGTCATTAAACCCAGATAATGGTATGAAAAAAGTGACATTGTGTTTATAATATTTACCATATTACGTATGTACTAGAAGTATTAATATAAAATATTAACGGATGTATAATATATGAATTAATACTTTAGTACTTGAATAAATACACTGCATAAGAACATATAAAAGATAATAGGATGTTATGTTTCCGCTAAAAGGAAACGTAGAATTAAACCGCTCGCTTAGTGGGAGTTACTACAATACCTTTAATTAATTAAATTATTTGGACATTATATTTTGTGCTACAAATAATCTCAGTTATAATATATTTTAATAAATAAAATAACGAATTTAGTATAGTATAATATAAATAAGACACAACTAACGATTGGACCTGCAGAAAACAAGACAGTTACTTAGATGAACATCCACAGTGTTTACCTTATTTAAGTACATCAACTCGAAACTGCTCTAGAACTCCAACAGGTACCGGGCACTTAAAAATGGAGCCAAACACCGAATGGGCAGATGTTCCCCTAGCAACTAGGTATAATCTAACCCAATGGTCTACTGCGATCATACCCCCCCCCCCCTAGACCAATTAGAAACCTTCCTCTTTGTAGGTTTTGATCGACCCTGAAAGTAAACATCAAATCAAAGTTGGTCAACCTCCTAGTGCTCCACCCGAAGGCTTATAATATAGCTAAACATATAGTCAACTTATCGAAGTCAACCCGCCATTCATCTGACAAACATGTGTTTACAAGGTAAATGAAAAAAAAGAGCCAACTGGCACCCCTGGACGTCTCCAGAAATTTCACGAAGGAAGAGATAGACAGGGTTAGTTCCGATATACCAGCAGGGAAAGCAGCCGGTCTTGACGGTATATTTGTGATGCATGCTGGTAGCTAAGTGAAACAATGGCTTCCAAATGTCTTCAATAAGGTAGGTACTAGCTACTAAAATTTCCCAAAAGCATTTAAGCGTTCAAAAGTAGTACCTGTTCTGAAGCCTGGCAAAAAACGAGTGGAAAGTTATCGCCCTATGTCTCTTCTTAGAGTTTGTTATAAGTTGCTGGAAAGACTGTTATACAACATAATATCTCCCATTCTTGATTCTAATGTTGATCAGGCTGGTTTTCGCCCTGGCCGAAGTTGTAGCGGCCAAATTTTGGCTCTGACATAATTTATTAAGAATGGGTTTGAAAACAAGTTAAAATATCTGCAGATTTTGTTGATTTCACAGCAGCTTGTGACACTGTATGGAGACCATGTTTGTTATTAAAGATCTACAGCCTCCTTCCCTGTCCCATTCTTTTGCGACTTCTGGAGTCAAGTCTTATTGCCAGGCTAATACAAGTATATCTCGGTTGTGAATAAAGCTCTTTTAGACAGCTGGAGGGTGGCCTTACTTGCTCTAATTTTATTTACGTGTATACTGCTGATATCCCAACTATCAAGTGTGGAAAGTAGCAGACGATAATAATTTAGCTTACTAACACAAAGACTTCACAACCACTGAAGTCATTAAAACACAAATCATCTTGCAGCCATGCAAGAATATTTTAGAGCCTGGAAGCTGAATCCAAACCTATCAAAAACCGAAGTATCCTGCTTCCACCGAAGTAATCGACTAGGTAATTGAAAATTAAACCTCTTTCTAAATGGTGTAAAACTCCACCACGATTATCATCCACAGTACTTTGGATTATCATTAGATCGACCACTTCCGTTTAAAAGCTATCTTCGAAAAACAGCAGCTAAATTAAAACCGTGGCAAATGTACTAAATCATATTGCTGAAAGAACTTGGGGAGCTAACGCACACATACCGAGCACAACTGCTTTGTCGTTGGTTTATTCAGCTGCTGAATACAGTGCTCCCGTATGGCTAAATAGTGCACATACAAAGGCGATTGACATCCAACTTAATAGGGTCATGGAGAGCTATTAGTTGCAGTCTCGTGGCAATTTCACTACCTTGGCTCCCGGTGCTGTGAAATATAGGTCCTCCAGACATAAGTCAGGAGGCACTACTTAAGTAATTCAATAAGATGTTGAATGCTCCACTCCTCCCCATTACCTAGGATCTCCCACGTCAGAACGGTCGCTTAAAATCTCGAAACCCATCTCTACGTACAGCTTTCTAGTTGAGCAGATCAAATTTCTCAGCCAATACTAGCTGGGCCGTAGCGTGGAACAGTTTTGATGGAGGAAATAATTTCCTTATTAACGATCCGTAAATACCTGTAGGTGGGATGAACCTCCCTGAAGGGTGTGTACATCGTTGAATCAGTTCCGTATTATGACACTAAATTCAATGTTAATATCAGTATTATATATAAGTAGTTAACAAAGAGATCTACCGATTCCCCAATATTTTTATTATTGATTACATTGGTTAGTTAAAAAAATACTAAACCATTTACTTAACAATTTAAGGCTTGTTCATCATTAAGAGTCCCTAACAATTTAATGAAACATATAAAAATAGGATCATATTTTGTTTAGTACTTTTTATAGTACGAGATGACTGTAACTGAAAATATGTAGTTACGTTAATACAGGTATTCGTTTGTTATTCAAATATTCATGTATTTATAGCAAGACATGCTTTTACAACAACCCAAAACATCTGCTTGTCTCTGTCAGGCATTTCGTACTTGAGGTTATTAAACAAAGTGCCTTAAATTTGTGGATCCAGCTACGATTAGTCTCAGGTATTCTCTTGCTCATTACGAGTTGAAATTGTGTTTTCAAGTGATAATTAGAAAATCAAGTTTCCATTAAAACTAATACATTTTGAGACATTGGATTTTTATGATAAAACTTAAATCCAATTTTAAATAAATCCAACAATAAACTCTTAACTGTTAAATATATTTGTATTTTCTTAAACTTTCAATACATTGTACAATTTTGCAACTCCTTCATATCTGCCCCTTAATTGTAGTAGGTAATCCATTTAATTATATTCTTTCACAGAATATTTTAAACAAACTTTTGTAATTGTAACATTTTATATCTACTTTAGTTATAGAGATCTAAATTATAATTTTGGGTAAAAGCCTCAATCAATAGGTGTTAAGCTGACTGCTTCTGATATTTATTTTTTTAAAAGTCGATTCTCAAAATAATACTCAATTTATTGAGACTAATTATACTTAAAAAATACATGGACTATTTAGAACTGTGTCAAAATTATATAACACATATTTTACAGTATTTATCTATAAAATATCGATAGATAATGAATCCTTGTACTGTATTTAACAAACAGTATACATCTATGTCTTTTAAGACGTTTCATAAAGCGTTAAATTTCATAAAATTTAAAAATATTAAAACGCTGTTTAGTTTAATTAATTATATTAAAATAAATTATAAAAGGACAATAATAACCCTTTACGTTTAGTTAAATTCCCCTTAAACAACAGTGAATATGATCTCGTATTATTTGTTGTTTTATCTCGTATTATATTGTGCTTTTATAAATATTTTTGTAATCCCTCTACTGTTTACTACTTGGAAAATAATAATTAAATCTTCATTGAACTGCTATAACGTTTTTGAAATAATTTTGTAACAGTTCCATCTAAACAGTGTCACATTCACAGTCACGTGTGAATTTAAAATAAAGAGAATGAAGGGTCGGTTATCATATTCTTCAGATGGTAATCTGATATTGTTAAACATGTTTACGAGGCCCGAGAGAACGAGTCGTAAATCAGGGTTCGTATGGTGTTGCCGATGCATTGGAAGAATACGAAACGTGTATCCATGATTGTTAATGGACTCGTGGGTTTAGGGTGGGATGGGTTTGCATTTAGATGATATACAATCTGCAGCCTAAGTACCTAAGTACGGCCTCAAACATACAATATGGGTAGAAGATAGGAGGGATGTATCGTTAACAGCCATTGCTCGTCTGTGGCACTTTTAAGAGTGAGTAGATTTTTCTAATCTCAATCCACAACCTGTTTAACATGATTAAAATCAGTATAATCGTTTCTCTGCTTGAATTTTTAGCAGACGTTAATCACTAAATGTGTGGTGTTAAGTTATTGAATACGCCCGTAATCTGAGATAAAATGGTATTGATAGAATATTATTATCAACCCAATTGTTTGTAATAAATAATATTTTGGACTAATGCATCATCAAGTGACGAGCAATGAACGAAATACGATTTTTATCATTTCATTAAATTAATATAGATTTAAATATATTTTGTACATATTGTCATACAGATATTGTACTGAATAGATTCAAAAGTGAGGAACTAAAAATAAAATTTAGTTCCATTTATATTCTGAAACATTCAGACCCTGGAGACAGTTAATATCTCAGTTTGTATGAAATCCCAGAGAAATAGGGATTCCAGCTGGGTGAAGAGGCTATTGTCTCAAATGACGATTAATTACTGTGGTTTTCGTCTTGTTTGCAACATGATTTACCTCCTCCATTTAAGAAAATTACAGGACCAACATTTCCACGCCTTATACTTAGTGAGATTTCAAATATGTTGAAGATTACCACCTTTGTGGTAATTCTAATCATGATTTTTCAAAACAAACTTTGCTTTGAAAATATCAAACTTAGAAAATAAAATTCACAATTTTATTTACAGCTTAAATCTTTGTTTATATTTACCCAATACTTAGGCCCTTATTAACAAATTATTTTCGACGAAATTTGTAAAGTAATAAGCAAAGAATTAATAAGTTGACATAAAATGCTTTGAAAAATAAAATGTCCTAAAGTAACAATTACATTATTAGTTAATCGACAACTGTTGGTGATGAAACTCCTAAATTATTATTAAGGATATATTGCGAATACAAATGTATCAGTATTAAGAGAATGAGGTGTTTTTCTGAGAGTTGTTTATTAGCTTAACGGAAACAATTTTATGCTCCACTTTAAAGCCTAAACTATTTGAATATGATCTTTGTTGAAGTTATCAATTAAAAGTGTATTACATTTATAATAATTTTACTTTCAGTCATATGAGATTTATTTTGTTATAAATTCGTTACACTAATCATATTACTCCCAGATTTATTGGAGAATATTGACTCTAATAGTACAAAGAGCTAATCAATCAATTACAGCAAATCAAACAAACTAATAAATCATTCAAAGTAGGTGGAGGTGAATTAGTAATATACTATTTATTGCGTCAGCTAAATTGGGGTTTAGGAAGTTATCGAAGCCTTAAGCAGTGTAACCTCTGTTATTTGTAATGACACCTTTCACTTCAATTAGATAGTGACATAAGAGCTCACGATTTTTACCACATTAAAAACCACACATTTCAATCATAAAAAATAGTAATAAAAATAAATATAATACAACATAATATTTGTGATGTTTACTTGGTTGAAACATTTATACTTTTGTTTAAACATCAGTACTTGGTTTACTATTTTTCATTTAAAACACAGAACTACACTTAAAACCCAACGTAAATACATAAAAATAGTTAGGTTCTTAACTCAAGTAAGTTTGAGTTTGAAAAATAATTTTAACATAAACGGAAAACAATATTTTGTAGACTCTACTCCGATAATAATCGCATGGTCAAGACAGTGTCCTGTCAATCGCCACCAACGTCCCAGGCAGGTTATAAAAAAGGTTTAAATAATAATTAACGATTTTTAAATTGATTCCCATCACACTTTATCCAGGCTTTGGACTGGCTATTTGCGATAGGTATTGCATATAGGCATGTTTAAAATCAGCGATTAGCTTCGTCAAGTTTTTCAGCTAAAATAAAGCTTCGTCAGTCTTAAATAATAATATTTACATATATTTACAGTAGGCCTAATACATTTTGTATTTGAGGAGTTTACATTTTTTGTAGATGTGAAATAGTCTTCAGGTAAGCGAGAATTTCATGGTATTCTTCATATTTTTGTATCGTTTTCTCCAGCGTTTCGTCGAGATTTGTGTAAATAGATTTTCTCCTTTTGCCTGCCATGTTCAGCTGAGCTCTTGTTAGGGCACAGGCTGAACTCTCGGCTTCTTTCTTAATGCATCTGATTAGGTCCTTGACTCGTGGATTCAGTGTTCCAAGTTCAGAATTGATTCTGTTACGCCAGCCTTCCAGTGAATTAGTTGTTCGATGGCGACTTCTGTAACAACTCCAAAGATCAACTGGAATTTGTTCGTTTTCAAGCCATTGCTCGACAAAATAATCAAGAAATCCAACTAGTTGTTCATTGTTAGGTGCTTTTGAGTGTATTTCCTGTATTGAGTGTATGTATGGGATATCCTCAGGTGGAAGAAATGCACATTTGAACGATCAGTTTTACCTCTTCATTCTTCATGTATTTGCAAGCAAGTTCTAAATGTTGCACTTTCCTACACAGACACTTTTTCATATGAAAATAGCATCCTTGAAGTTTTACTGAGCAAAACACCTCTTTCAGTGCAGAAATTGCAGCCGACTCGAAGTCAATAGTCACAGTCGCTGGTTTCCATTCTGGTACGGCATCATGAAGAAGGTGGAAAAGACGGATGTAGGTATCTTTCTTCTTGTTTGCGAGTAGAGCGAATATAACAGGGAATATGTTTGTTTCACATTTGGAGCTTCCAAAGTCTGCATGGATTGTATACATTTGTGCAAACTGCTTGCTACAGCTCTTGAATATGCCATCCATAAAAAATCTTGTTTACTTTTCAAAGCTTCTATCCTAGTTTTCCACTAAAATTAATTATCCTTTCTCCATCTTTGTCATCTTTCAATAGAAAACTGCTTCCATCAGACATATCCAGCACATCCATGTTCAAACAAACGTCATCCAATGATTCTGGTTCTCATTGAATACCTTGTGCCTAGGATCTGTGGCGATATAAAGACCTCTTCATCACTTGCTCTGCTGGCATCTCGGTAACGAAATTGTAGCCTCTGTTGTGAAGATCCCCCAACTGTTGTGAGGATATTGCAGAAATTGACGTCTCCTCATCACGTGCTTTCTTCTTCGTTCGATTGACGACCTTCAATACTTCTAAACGAGCTTCATCCGGGGGTCCACATTGGTGTTCGCTTGAACGTTGTACGGAACCCCTCATAGTGGGCGCAGGGCTTCCCATGACTGTTCGTTGACAACTCGATATTAAGTTCGATAACTATCACTAACATTTGCTATTACAACACTGTTGCTAAGATAAAACTACTACCAAATATAATATATCAGTGTAAACTATTAGGCTACTAGTGCACATACCAAGACTTACATCATTAATGATAGTGAACAGAGGTCAGAACTTTTACAACTGCTCGGCAGACTAGTGGAATTCGGCTTGCCGGTCATTGCCATCGTTGTGAGGGGGAGGGGTTAAGGGGTTGTCTGCCTAACGGCTCGGTTAGGTAAAACCCAGATTTGTCACACATGTTTCGTTGGTAGCGATTGTCACAGGTGGCGATTGACACATATTCGACAAGACTCGTAACCGAACTCCTATGTTAATTAGGTGCTATTTACTTAGCCTAACCGGATGGTTACATGCTAAAATGGTCACAACTCCTTAAATTATCCCAGGAGCTGTTTTAATAGTTAATTCTAACTGAACCAAATGATACAAAATCCGGATAATGAGACAAGTTAAAGACCCAAACCTAAAACTCGACACAAGGCCTCTAGATGTGTTTGTAGTATCTCAAAACCGATCTTTATTTGTTTTCCTCAACTTTAAAATCAGTTTATGTCTTTAGTTGCTTTAAAGATAATTGTATACGTATGTGTAAAATATCATATGTGGCCGACTCGCATCATTTACGGTTCACCTTTAAATATCCCCAACAGTCAATATAGAAAGTTTGTTATTTTGTGTATTCGTGTTTCATATCATAGTGATACATTTATTGATATTCACTTCAGTAATAAATGGTTTACTTATAGGCCATATAATAGTTATTATTAAAAATAATAACTCTTATCCACATAGGTGGATAAGATTTATTATTTTATAAAAATAAAAACATATCCACATAGGTGTTAAAGAAGGTCTATAGTAGAGTCTAGTAATGTTTAAAACCAGCTTTAAAGAATAGAAATACATTTATTGTGAAGACATTAAAGGAAACTAATTAAAAATCAAAATAAAATAATCCTACATTGCATTCCTCACTATTTAAAACACAATTTAGTCAAACGGATGCCCATATTAGAAACTCTGTAATAATATTTTAACACTACGACAATGATTCGAGGTACTACTTTATCGCTTAAACTGTGTATATCACATTGTCTTGGACGTAACACTCTTAATGTATTTAATAAATCTTTGGCACTTCATCTCCCAATAAAGTGTATCGAACACTAGAACGATGTAAATATACTTCAATTGTGAAGGGAGTTCACCCTTATTGAGTTACGTAACGCCGGAGACATCTCAGACATACCCCAATTGCTGAGCTCCTTTGTCTGATAATCCTAAATGCAAACCACAGCTGATCCCATCAGACAAGGCAGACAATTCCTTGAGCCCTTTTGTTCCATTAAGTGGAACTAGAGTTACTTAGTAATTTAAATATGGTACATCTTCGCTTTGTTTTACTATACTTTCAAAGTAACGGATTTATGACAGGATAGAATCTATATGTAACATATAAATTACTCAAAAATTACCATACAATTGTTTAGTTTAGCTTGTACACAACGATATAAATTTAAGAGATTTGAGCTGAAAGTGAAGTAAAATATTTATTACATGGTAGCAAACCATTTTAAAAGATTTAATCGCTATTACTAACATTAAGAACACTTACGATGGAAATAAAAAATTAGCTATATTAGTTTGTTACATTCCTTATTTTATTTTGGCACAAAAGTTTTTAATTTGGTGTTTATGAAATGCTTTACAATACATTTATGTATTTACTAAAGCCTATAAACAAAACTTAAAGAAAACAAAAACTAAATTCATAAAGTTCAAAAAGAAAACTAAACAAATTAATGTGACTGTGTAAAATAAGAGTACACAAGAGAATATTTCAATAAAAAAAATATACTTTACGACCTCCATATCGATCGTCAACACCGTATGACTCCTGATTGACGACTCGTCCTCTCGGGCCTCGTAAACATGTGAAAAATACCAGAATACCAATTGGAGAAGATGAATAATGCATATAAAGTCACAAAAATTAGAAATGTTAAAATTTTTCAATGATACTCTAGTACTCTAGTGATTGAATTGAATATACATCTCTAAATAGTAACACTCCTTAGAGTGCTTACAATAAAAAAAATACCGACGATGATTCATTTAATTTTAAATGTGATAAAAAACATCATACATATTAACATACCAATGCCATTTCAGTAGGATACCAGCACGAAAGCATACATTGTACTTCAATTAAAATGTATGGATGATTTTTGTTTGAATGGAGATCAATAAAATTCTCAAATAAATAAATCAATAAAATTATAAATTCGCAAGCTCCCCTAAAATCTAATTGAATTAACCATGTACAGTAAATAATTGAGTTCGTTCCGATTCATACTGCCTGGGAGTCAATTGGGATGACTCAGTAAGTAGGATTAAGGTTGATTGACAACCACTACGTTATTTAATTTCAGTATCATTTGTTCGAAAGTGTAAGTGATCAACAAATTGGATAAATCCATGACAATATTTATCCATAAATGAAATGGTTGGAGTAAAGCCATTTCGATGTGTTGGTCAGTAATATTCAACAAGAAAAAATATACTTGAATTACTTACTAACTAGTACGAAGATAATAGACAATTTAGGTAACTTTTAAATAAGACTTGATTTAAAATCTACCACTTAAAAAATATATAAAACTCCAAAAACAATAATAACTTCATGTCATATAAATTAAAACAACATTTCTTTAGAGTCATGGTTAGGTGAAATTACTAGTGGAACAGTCTATATAAATTAAGCATAACGGTTATTCATGATTATATACTGTTATTCACGTTATTGTATAAGAACAAAACAATTAGAGTAAAGATACTTTATTAAGACTTCTAAGACATAACTCTGGTCTGTTTTAAGACGTACAGACCTACCTGGTTTTATTTGATATAAATATGACGTTAAGGTAACGTTTATAGTAAGGCTCGCTTGATGATACAATAATAATATTAAAAGAATATTATTTTGATACAAATTTAGAAATAAAAATTTAGGAGTTGGTAAATGACTCTGTAAATATTGAGGAGTAAAAGAATAATAAATATCCACCACAGTAAGATTGAAATAAGTGTACATATTTACGTGTTAAATATTTGTTCATGGTCATATACTTTTAAAATTAGCAGTTTACATCATGGTCTGATGTTCAATAATGTTTACTACGTTATTTCCACTGACAATATTTATTATCTGATGGACTAAGTAATCGATATTGTGTGAACTACCTTCACTGAAACATCCTTAGAAGCAGTAAATTATTTTTATTCATTTAATATTATATGCTGGAAATATAAATACTACAGTTCTTAAAAAAGATATTGAAGAGGAATTAATGTATTTTTTAATAATAGGGAAAATATGTTTGCCTTGATAATATTCAAGAGCGAGGAATAGAAATAATAAATGTCTGGAGGTGAGGTACCATTCAATGTCAGACTAAGTTGGAGTAACTGTAATCGCCTTGAAAAGTTTGAATGTTCTTCAATAACCCACTGTTTACTGCCAACATTGCCATGTTGGATTCAGTCTCAGACAACCGACACCTTTGATTTGTAGGCTGAGATACTTTGATCTTTAAACAGTTTAAGTGAGTTTTCCGTCAGTTTTCGTTGTAATAATATATTGAGGTTAATCACTGAAAATAAAAATACTAATCTCAATTAAATAATACGTTTCTAGATTCATAGTTGTATACAAACTTTTAACGTAATTACTATGGCAACGTTTTTATATGGGTAGTGCATCCGTAATTTTGACAAATCCCGGAACCAGTGAGAGGAACGACATATTGTTTATTTTACACACACGCACAGTCTCCAATGTACAGATTAAGTGTGCTTAAAGCTCTCAGAACAAGAGGAGTTGGTTTGTTTCAATGAAATAAATCCCACATTGAAGTGTAGTACATTGCTTCAAGTAATTGATTGACTACACTCAAAATATCCTAGAGTTGTCTAAATCATACACATAAGTATGGCATATGGTATCTTATAGTAAGGTTAGACATATAAAATTAAGTCATATTAACTTAGGCTTATATAAAGCAAGAAAATATTTGGTGAGCAATGGACTTTTAACACAATACTATTATTGCAAGATTAGCAACAGTGACTAAGAAAATATCACCGTGTTTTACAGTGTCCTTGATATTCGGCTTTTTTTTAACTTTACCGGTAAACTGGTTTATACTAGCCTTTGTGACAAAATAATATCAACAAATCATTGTTTGATAAATAAATGAAAATGTGGCTATTTAAATGTCGTTCAGTTAGTAATCGGTAGAAGATCTGGAATAAAAATAAGGCTGCTCTTGAAACGTAAGTTAACAAAATTATATCATTAACAAATAAATGCCAAACTACAGACATATATTTCAACTAAGTATAATTACAGAATATAAAATATTAATTATGAATACTTTTATTATGAGGGTAGAAAACGTTGTTTACTAAAATTGAATACCATTATATTTGTCATTTAGGTATTGTGGTATTAATTTTATTTATTTATTTATTTTTATTGTATTACTGCTGAACTTACTATCATTATTTACCGCACTACTTTAATTAGATAAAGAATGGTTTATGATACATCCGAATGATGACTTATAAATGTATTGTGGAAACTGATACTGGATATATTTTATTGTTATTACCGTAGTCTTGTCAAGGCCCACTATTTTAATTCTAGAATATGTCACTTTTACATACACTCTTATTAGCGCTGAAAAGGCGTGGCTTGAAAATATTTGAAAAGATATTTGGTAAGTTTTAAAATCGTTCGCTTACCAAATACGATGAAATCGTGTAATTATTTTAAATTATTATCATTTTTAAGGCAGTATCTATATATTATATACTATATTTAATTAGATTTTAGTTGTTTGTACAAAAGCGATGCAATAACCACACAGCCCACCTCAAGTAGATAGATATTTAATTTACATAACTGTGGAGGTACAAAATAAACACGACGTACCAAATGGCAAAGCACGTGTCTTATCAGACGGATGATAGAAAGGGATGGATGCTTCTCCTCTCAACATACTCTATCATTCTCATAAAGCCATCATCCTCTCTGACTGAATCTAGAATAATATAGTAACAATCTCTTCGTTGCTTTGATGATTTCTACGTCTATTAAAAATATATTTCGAATAATTGTTCAAAATAATAAAGTCAGTTTTACCTAATTATGTATACAATTTTCAACTAATTCATTACTAAATAAATAGTATAACATTTTAATATAATAGATATTCTTAACTACAGGCAAGAACGGATAAAAATAAAATGAAAAGCTAAGAAGAGAAAATACTTTTTATTAGTATATTTATTATTTTCTAGTATACGCAGTACTGAACAAAACTAATATAAGATTAATTAGTTTATTAGATATAACGTACCGCTAATAGTGAAAACGGATTTATTGAGATCATTGCAAAATAATAACTGATTTAGTGATCTACCCTGTGATGAAAATAGTAAATGTATATAACAAAATAAAATGTATGAAAACGTATTCAAGTATAGCCAAATGTATATTATTTGTAGTCATTAATATTACATATATGTTTGAGTTAGATTCTGGGATCAGATATTACAGGAACTTTTATTATTTTCTTTTTAACAAGGTAAATATGTGTACAGTATTATTGTGGGTGAAATGCTTTATGTATGTAGAGTGAAATGCATCGTACGTATAAATACGATAAAATAAATATAATGCTTTTATGTATACAATCAGTCTATTGATGTAATGTCTGTACATTACTACACTTAAATAAACTTATTTATAATTTTATTTTATAATATTTATATCATGTTAATAAGAAGAATCAAACATGTTAGGGAACATTCACATTGTGTTCCCTACAGATTAAGACACTAGTTCTTGAATTTGTTGACAGTAGATTAATGATTAGGGTGCTCTATAAAAGAACTATTAATCAATACATTTCGCTTTAATATATAAATAAATTATAGCTATTTTAAAATTGTAATACTGTGGTATTTTATTAAATATGTAATTAAAGTTTTGTTTGTAGGTGAGAGTGTGTTCTGGAGATGGGCAATCCAACATGTATGTAACCTTAGTGTGATGCTAAATGACTTATTTTAATTGTTGAAATTTACTGTCTTATGCATGCAACATGTTTTTAAATACAGTATTTTACATAATGGTTTGTAAAAAGACAGATAACTAGAGATATATGACTATGATGTTGTAGAGATAATAATCCAAATATTGTACTTAATTGTGCACATTTGCACAACAATAATAATTTTGTCAGTTTTTCCTCGGAAAAAAGATTATAACTCTGTTGTTCGACTAAGAGACGTTCGACTATAAAACCAAATTTAGATATTATATACATTATAAATAAAATATTTTTTTTTAATTAGCATAATACGTGTTGGTATATATTCTTTTGTGAATCCCTCTGGTCTGAGGAAGGTGAGCGTGGTTCACCGAAATCGATCACCGTAGTATTCGTGCATTTTGTATTTGTATTGTAATATATTTGTACAATTTGTGCTTATATTGTAATAAATTTGTGTTGTGTGACGTTTACTTGTACTATAAAATATTTAAGTGTGGTGAATACATTATTCTACTCGAGAATAAATTATCCTCTATGAAGCAAATACTTCATCTTTGGATACGTATATATTTAAGAGTAACTATCTAATGTTCTAAAATACAAAATAAATAGACTAATATTAAAAAAATGTATTGTTTTAATATTGAAAATAAATCTGTTTGATCTTAAGTATACTTTTATTTCGGTACTAGATGTTTTATTATAAATTATTAAAACTCTAATTTAGGATTTCATTTCGTTTACACTGAGAGGAAAAGTAACTGTAGTGTTGAGTAATTTCTATACCTTATCATTACAATTCATCGTCTATAAATATGAAACCCTTACCATGGTGAATTTTAGTAGTAGCTCTGAAATAGTAGATACAAATCCTTAATATCTTTAATACATATATGTAAGTAGATATACTACCTTTCTGATGACTTTCCTTCTTAATTTAAGATATTATTAAATTATATACAAAATTATATAAATATAAATAAACATATTCATATTATATAATATATCCAGTAATACTAAACACATTATATCCTGATAAATTAAATCTATCCGTTTAATTCAGTAATTAGTACAAACGAATTATCCTGCGTAGAGTACATTTATATTTTAATTATTAGTTATATTTTAATTATTAGGAATACGTTGTATAAATTATTTAAGAATCAGTGTTTAAGATCGACATTAGAGATGTAAACTTGTGCCGGTGGTTTGATGTTCCTAGAAACGACAACAACTCTCCGAATTCTGCAATATTTTCTCTAGAGAGATCCTCTGGGGATCATGAATACTTTATGAATAAGACATTCTTTACCTTGAATGGGCATAAAAACGTCTCATATTCCCACTTAGGATTTGATGTATTTTGAACTGAAAAATCACTGATGTTGGAAAATGTTGTAGATTCAATATATGTTTATGTGATTTATAGGCTCAATAATACGAATTATTTTAATCTAATTAGGTGTACCAATGCTTCATACCAATGGTAAAATGAACCAATTAAGATACTGAACCAATTAAAACTTTTATATTGATCATTTATATTTTGTAATGTTTAAGTACTGCACCACCTATGTAAATTATTATTTATTCTAAAAATTACATATAAATAAGTATATACTGAATCAATAATATACTCGTCGTTTTTAGATAGTGTTAGAGGCACGTTTTAATGAGTTGAGAACCACCACTGACGAACAATGTTTCCTGAAACACAAGCCCATTTGTATTTAATGATTTTATTTATACAAACTCCTAAAATGAAACATAAACGCACAACATATTGGATGTTTCATTAATTTCAAAATGTTAGTTATGATATTAGAAAAGTACTCCTACTTTTATAAATTTGTGTAATCTGAATATTTTAGTTAAATAAAGAATTTCATAAAATTCTGTTGGGTAAAGTAGTTGGTCAATGCTTAGCTTCAAAAGCTAAATGTTCTCAGTTCGATCCCAATCAGAGTAATATAAAGTTTAAAAGGAATCAGCTGATAACCACTAGTTGTTTGGTTTTCATAAGCTATCTGTTAATGACAATTTGTAAGGAATAGTCAGTCTTAGTTTGTAACAATTATTAAAATAGCTCATATACTCTCTTCACAATCATTCGAAATGCGTACCCAATCACATTTTGATATCTTAATAATAAATAAATAAAATTACGTATTTCCTATTTGTCTTAAATTTTAGTTGTAATATACTCGTATGTCATTTATTCGTTAAATTTATAAAACAATATTATTTTTAAATTAATAAAAAAATCAACCTTCTGAAACATAAAAAATCAGTATTTAACCAAATAAAGCATTTAACTGTCGAATATTATGTTCGTAGATTTCCTCTTTCTTGTTATTTACTGCATTAAGTGTAATTTACAGTACAGTATATTACATAAAGTGGTGGGTAGTGTTGTGGTTATGCCAGGAATACAATGGCAGACGTCCTTAATAAAACGTTACTGTTGTCCAAAGACTGGGGGAAGAATAATTTTTAATTAAAGTGTACGTAAGATGGAATATGTGAAAACTAATTTGTACAAGTAGTGTCTGACTACGAATTTTCAATTTAGTATGTTTTTTATAGGTAATTATACCAATATAGGGTCATAGGGAAGACGCTATAAACCTTCCCAAGTTTTCAATCAGCTTTTATTACTTTTATATTCATTATTAGTTTTTTAAATAAAATTTACATAAACAGACAATAAACGAGTGTTTATGTAACTTATTTCATATACGAATTTATCGGTTTGTACATGATGGTAATAATCTTTATAATAAAATGTACGGGGAAAAATAAAGAACATTGTTTAGGTACATTTAGTTATATTGTAGTTAGTTGAAACCACATAGATGATCACTTTTAGGTCTCACCGTCACATACAGTTAGAATCGAGACGGACTGTTGTAACTCCGAAGATCTTTGTAGTGGGGTTAGTTCATGACGTTGAGTTTATTCTCCGTCATCCACACTATTGGAACTGTACACCTATAATTACTTCTAGAAAATGAAGATAAATATAGTCTCAACTCAGTTCACTGTAGTACAGTGGTAAGAGTTCCTAACTTACCACTGTACTACAGTGAACTGAGTTGAGACTTTATAATTATCTTCATTTTCTAGAAGCTATAGGTGTACAGATCCAATAGTGTGGATGACTCAGCATCTTACCTAGAGTTAGTTATACTACTGTTGTTTTACTCAACACAAACCAATTATTAGGTCTACATACATGATCAATGATCCAGGTTTACCTCTATTTAACTACTGATACTTTTCAATTACACCTCACAGTTTGTGAGTAATATTATTAAGTAATAATGTAAACTTAAAATTAATTTATATTATTACTTCAATTTGTAGTATTATTTTTATATGAATTAGAAAATTTATGCATGTATTTTATTACATTTCCCCTTTCATATATTCCAGAAACTTGATATTTAATGTTGATCAACCTTACATTCTACCCTACATATACCATAAAATGTATACTATTATATTTTCAAGTTTGTATTTGAAATTTTTATTTAAGTTCTTTACCTGATTTGTTATTCTTCATATAATCACTTTAATAGATTGTTAAATAGTAATCAGCTGATTGAATAAAGGTCAGCTGATTATCATCTTGAAATGATCAACAGTCAATATTAACTTTATTAGTGTGTTAAATGAAAATAAGAGTCTGTGATCAGTAGAAGTTAAATTTCTCCATTATTATCTATCATAGCACACACAAAAAACTTTATTATAAAATGTTCGATAGTAAAACCTTTTATACATTTTATAAAACGACCTAAAATTATGGAGTAACCAGCCATTGTTGTTGTTTTCATGTGAACTTTAGTTCTTGTTTACGTTTCATATGTGTTGGAAAACCTTTCAGGAATACGTTTTCTCCGTTATTATTTAACTTAGCTGAACAGACTTCATCTTAAATTTTTCATAAGCCCTTTTTCATGGTTGGTTATATTTGTGTATTTAATATAAAATTTAAGGGTTTTCAGTTATTTAGATTAGAAAACTTATTATGGCCACCATTTTAAAACTGGAAGTGATAGTTATTAACAAATATGTTTATTGGCCATTGTTATACTAGCAGGTGCGTACAGTCTTAAGGAAAACCTTTATCAACTTTAAAGATACAATTATTTTAGTAAAAAACAGACAGACATACAGAAAAATAAGCGAGATAGAACTAAGCTTCACTGGAAATTTGTTACATACTTTGACTTGAGAAATCAACTGGTGAAGTTTGATCCTGTAATTACTGGTCCCCCTATATAATGAAGGATGGCTACTTTAGCCGAGCTGTTTACATTTATTCCCCTTAAATATTGTAAATACCCCCTTCCCTGCAGCACTATATCTAGAACGTGATGCACTCAGAAGCACATTAGCCTCTATGCATTTTACACCACCGACAGATCTAGGATCTTCGGTTAACAGCTACTGCTTTGAGATAATAACAAGGTTCATATTTTGACGTTATGAATAAAATAAAAATGTTGTTTTATTTATTATATTTATCTTTATATCACTAACCAAATTATAATATAAATTCATGTATGATGGAGTGATAGTAAAATTTAGTTATCTTAAAATACTATTGTATATTAGTAGTATTAATTTAGAAAGTGGTAAGTTATGAAAAAATCAATCTTAACAATTCGTGATTAGATTTTAGTTCATCTTCTTGATTTATAAGTTTCTTCGTATATAATATTATATTCCTCATATTTCTGAATATGAATACGTTTCTGTATTGGAGTTGTATGCAAAATTAAATAAATGACTTTAAATTTCCATTGATTAATTCAGGATGTACCTGTAAATAAAAACTATTGAAGTGGCAGATTTTAATAAAAGTTAAATTTAAAAAAAGCTCAATATAAACCACAATAATCTTTATGTGATATGGTTTTCAACCATGGAAGTACTATGTAGTCGTTAAGGTAGTATCAGTAACTGAAAAACGCTTAGTCAAATATACCATCAGAATCAATAAGGAAAATCCCATATTGCTGGTACAGTGGGTAAGACCTATTTGATTAATACACTGGATAGTAAATAAAACTTTCAGATTTCAGCTTTAAAAAAATGGGAAACATTTAAGGATATTTCACAAATCAAGAACTGAAAGATGTGACAAAATAAATTAATACACTTTTGGTTTAATATTTTCCCACTTTTTATTGTAATTATCCGAATAAAAATGATTTATTAAGGTATAAATCCTATCATAATGTTATGAATTTATATTTATATAAATATTCTAACTAAATCGATTTTAAATCGAAAATTGGAAGATAGGATATGAATCCTTAAAGTTTTGGTACCGTAATACTGTGATTTGTTACCTTGTTTTTATTTTAAATTTTCTGTTCATATTCAGGTCACTTACTTAATATTAGGTACATTAAGTCGTGACTATCACTGAAATTTAAATATCGTTTGAAGTAAACACTTAATATTTTAAGTTATATAGTATTAAATTAATTTTTGTAAAATAACTGACAGCAATACAAACTTCACTACACACTACGTAATATAGTTGCAGTTGTAGTGCAATAACTGACAACAATACAAACTTCACTACACACTACGTAATATAGTTGCAGTTTTTATTTTACGAAAGATATGAACTAAAAAAAGGTTTACTCGCAGAAACAAATCTCATTACCTTTTCTTACTGGTAGCAAACTTACATTATATTTAGCAATCCAATGTTATATAACATCACAGGTGCTTTTTTGTTCCTCTTAACCGTCACCTTCCACATATTACTGAATATAAATATGGTAATTTAAAAATATTTTAGTAAATTATAGTACAGTATACAATGAAATTTCATGACCTGCAAGGGTAAAAAAATACCAAAGAATCCAGTGAATGAATACAGATTAACAAACAGCTGCAACTGATGAACATGCGAAAGGATATTTGTGAATGTTCAGTCAAGTGGATGTGTTCCTGATACAACTGATGAACATGCAAAAGGATATTTGTGAATGTTCAGTCAAGTGGATGTGTTCCTGATACAACTGATGAAAATGCAAAAGGATATTTGTGAATGTTCAGTCAAGTGGATGTGTTCCTGATACAACTGATGAACATGCAAAAGGATATTTGTGAATGTTCAGTCAAGTGGATGTGTTCCTGATACAACTGATGAACATGCAAAAGGATATTTGTGAATGTTCAGTCAAGTGGATGTGTTCCTGATACAACTACTGAGTACTCTGAACAATCTGGAATAATGATTGACCACTGTGGTGCTTTCAAGGTGGATTGGCTACACTAATAATTGTGTCATATTCTTATAATATATTACATTAGTTATAATGTGATGTAATGCTAAGAGAAGGATGTTATTATTGGTTGAATATATTGGATTTGTTATGTATAATAGTAGTTAATTAAGTAAATAACGAAGTAATCCCTGAAAGATACCTTACAAAAACATTTTTAGTTAGATATTCTTCCTACTGAATTTAATTGATAGCTGCTTATACCTTATTTTTCATAAACAATCAATGTTGCTGCAAGCATACTTCCAAGAATAACTACATATATAAGAAGAACATTGTGTTTAAAATGTGTCTAAGGTTCAACATATATAAGTTGAACATTATTTAATGAACTGAGCAAATTTTGAATAATTAGAATATTTTTCACAATCTTTCACTAATATTGATTAAAAATTATGGAATTTATGATTTTTTTAACGAGCAGTTACAATAAGTGTAGAGAAAAAGGTTTAATCGACAAACATCTACTCAGTATAGACAACTAAAGTATACTGAGTTTAAATTAAAAACACTCGGTGTTTTAGGTGAATGAGTTTTAGGTGTTGTAAAAAGAGAAGGTCAATTTAACGAGGGCGTAACGCTCGCTTTAAATGCCTGGAATGAGGTCCAGTAATGGACGAGATTCCAATGTAATGTGAACTAAATGACAAGGCTTCCTTTCCACCCATACTCCTTTATGAAGATGATTCAACTCTTATATTTAGTATTAGTCTCCTGCTTCAAACAAGTTTTACTAAAAATCTATAGTAAATATAAAACGCGTAATAAATACGTATTGTTTTTGTTTTATATTTGTTACGCAATGATATAATTGGGTAACAAATATATCATTTTTGTCTAATTTCATTACCTAAATGAACTCCCAAGAATATATCCAGATGTAAGTCTCACAATACAACATTCCATAAATGGGAATAAAAAAGTTTGCTGTCAGTTTAAACCACACTAAAGAGCTATATGATGAGTTTATCAGAGTTAGGCAATAGCAAGATTTGTTTATTCGTGATTAAAAATAAAATCTAACACGATAAATTGCACAGTAAAAAAAAAAAAAAAATCAATCTGAGTCGATTTTGGAACTTTACAATAATTGAGTCAATACTTTACAATACATTAATTTGAAATTTTAATGGGATATTTATGTTTATTAACCATTAAAGAACTTAAAACACAGATTAATGTACACTTCTTAGTTGTATGAATACCAGTTTTTACCCTGGTAATAATACAATACTCATACAAACACTAACGCCACTAGAGAACAACATACGGTAGTTTTGTAGACAGTTCTCAGCTGCATAGTTATCTTATCCTACCCTATTAAGATACACTAAGTATATAAATAAACACTTATGCCATTAAGTAACTACAAACTGTAGTTTTATACACCCCTTTCAGTTCCTTAACTTCCCTCTCCACCTGTTCTACAGCTGGGAGTTAATGTAATTTTATCTCCTACCGGAGTTGCACTCCTTACACAGCTCTTCAATATTGCAGCTCCCCCCCTCCGCCGCCCAACCACTTCGTCAACCCCTCTAGAGTGTAATGCACTTTTCACTGCACACTCATTAGCCTTCTTGAGTAATTTACTAACAACTGGAAAACTATATGATAATGTAGAAATTATCAATTGCTCCTGTATTTGTTACTTTTCTGACACTTTTTTTGTACACGATTTAAATCAAAACTTTTAATTTTAGAAAACCTGAATTGACGTAAGAAAAATTGATAAATAATTTATATTAGATCTATTATCATTAAATTTTAGAACTACGTATCAAGATATATTACAACCTGAGACAACCAATGACGACAACTAATAGCGGTTTTTCACTGAAGCCTAATAAATTACTGTGTACTTAAGGTGGAAATATTACGATAAAGCTTCACAGCACATTGCTCCCCTGTCTTTGTCGTTAAATATCATGCGATATGTTGAGCACTGGAATAGTTACATTTACAATTAAATACTACACTAGGTAAATTGTTGATGTTTGTACTACACATGTTATTATATCCAGATAATGGAAAGAAAAATCAATAATGTGTTAACAGAATAATATTGAACATAATACGAAGGCCGTAAGAAGTTGAATCATTTAGTACAATAATGTTTGAATAACATATGATTTAATACGTTATATTTGAATAAAAATGATTATTAAGTCTATACTGTATATTGAATGTTAGTATCAATAGTACATATACATGGTTATTAGTTCACTAATACTTTGTTTTGTGTGTAGATTGGTTAATAAATATAATTTTTAGTTAATTCAATTTTTCCTTTCCGTTGAATATCCACTCTAACAATTGAATTAAACATTGGATGGTATTTTGTGTAGTACCTGTCATGACACGAGATGGGTGTTGCTGAATATATTGTAAACCCGGACTCAACGTTAATACACGTATCAGTCTGTTCATCTCTTTGTGTTTTAACAAGCATTTACAACAAACCAAAACATCCACTTGTCTCTGTCAGACATTTCGTATTTGGAATTAGTAAACAAGGGGGACTCAAAGTTGAGATACAGCTGCGATGGGCCTCTGATATTCTCTAGGCTATTAAGAGTTTAAAATATGTTTTAAAGTGAAAAATACAAGAATAGTCATATCCTTTAAGTGTTAAAAAAACCAATTCATTTAATGAAAATTACTTCAATTGATATCCTTTAAATTAAATTTTAAGAAAATCCAGAGTAGAGTAATCAACTGTTAACTGTTAAAAATCTTTATATTATGACGAACTATCAGTTTTTTTATAAACGTTTGGTAACTTCTTCATAACTGTTCCTTAAATGAAAGCAGGTAATTTAATCATATTCTTTGACATAGACTATTTTGAGTGGACTTTTTAAATTGTAAAATTTCACATTTATTTTAGTTTTTGAGAGCTAAATTATGCTGTTGGGTGATGACTAAGTTATAAGATGTTGGATTTGCTTTAAATCAATTCAAATCAACACTTATTTCACTGAGAGGCGGTACATAATTAAAAAAAATACAAATGTTATTGAAATAGTAGGCACATGGGCTCGTGGCCTGTGCGTGCCTACGAGTTCTATCCTAAATATTAACTATATACAGAATTACCAGCCAATACATTAGAAACATGTAATAAATGAAATTTGAAAATATAAATGAACACTCTACTAAAAAACAAAAAATACTAACATAACAAAATAGAGTAAATTTGATACACAACATAACTAGACACTAATTTGCATTTAGACTATATAAAATAAGAAAATAGTGTGGAGCATGAGTTTAAATAAAAATCATAAAGGAGACAATCTACAAAATATCAATATACGGCAGGACTTTAAATATTATTCTATCGTTTATAGAGTTCAAGAAAGTGTTACAAGTTTAGTCACGGTAAATGGGTGCAAGGAGTGACTCAGCCCACTGGTCTACCCTCTCAATGGGCTGACAATCTGTTCCACCTGCACCGTTACTACTAGAGTGCAGCAACAATTGAAGCTCTGCAGGTGGCTCGCTCATTGGCCGCAGGGCGATAGGTACAGTTTTAGTTTTAGATAAATGCATTGTTAAAATATTTTCATTCAACCAGATTTTAATAATGTTCAACTACCTAGCAGCTAATTCAAATACTTGGTTCCAGGTCTTACCTATGAATCCTACCTTATCGTCCGAATAAATCTTACTCTTTATAATCTTACTTGATATAATCAATTTATCTATATTATTGATATAAACTAATAGCAAGGATCCTAGAGTACTTTCTTGAACAACCCCACATGTTATTTATAATTTAAAATATTAAAACTCGATTTATTGAGACGCCAAAATATTTTGAAAATTAGACAAACAATTTTGAACTTGTTAAAATGTCTCAATTTCATTTTAATATTACTTATCCATCTTATATAGATAGATCACACTTGGCCATGTTGTATTTAAAGTCAGTACGCATGTATATCCTAAATAATATCTTATTTTACAAACATTTACAAACTTTGTAAAATTGTCTATTTCACTAAGATTTATTAAAAGATTAAATTAATTGATAACTCATGTGTTTTGTTATGTTCCTCTTAAACAAGAACGCCTAAAGTATCGTGTTTTTATCGATATTTGTGAATTAAACTACTATTTCTTGTTTGTAAATTTGTATACACATGTTTATTAAAGTGATGTAATATTTAAAATAATTTTTAATAGTCAGAGCTATAAAGTAATATACAAGCACTGATTTTGTAAAAAAACTCAAACAAAGAAAAATGTTAATAAGATTGGTTATCGTATTTTTCAGATGGTAGTCTAGTTTTGTTTAACATATTTACGAGGCTCGAGAGGACGAGTCGCAAATCAGTAGTCGTATGGTGTTGACGATCGACATGAAGGTCGTAAAGTGTCACGATGTATCGTGTGAGTATGTAACGTGTATCTATGACGGTTAATAGACTCATGTAGATGACGTACAATCTGCAGCTTAGACATAGAATATGAGTTAATAGACTCATGTAGATGACGTACAATCTGCAGCTTAGATACGGCCTCAGACATAGAATATGAGTTGAGGGTAGGAGGGGTGTATCGTTACCAGCTATTGTTTTACTGTGTTACTGTTAATAGACTCATGTAGATGACGTACAATCTGCAGCTCAGACATAGAATATGAGTTAATAGACTCATGTAGATGACGTACAATCTGCAGCTTAGATACGGCCTCAGACATAGAATATGAGTTGAGGGTAGGAGGGGTATATCGTTACCAGCTATTGTTTTACTGTGTTACTGTTAATAAACTCATGTAGATGACGTACAATCTGCAGCTCAGACATAGAATATGAGTTAATAGACTCATGTAGATGACGTACAATCTGCAGCTTAGATACGGCCTCAGACATAGAATATGAGTTGAGGGTAGGAGGGGTATATCGTTACCAGCTATTGTTTTACTGTGTTACTGTTAATAGACTCATGTAGATGACGTACAATCTGCAGCTCAGACATAGAATATGAGTTAATAGACTCATGTAGATGACGTACAATCTGCAGCTCAGACATAGAATATGAGTTAATAGACTCATGTAGATGACGTACAATCTGAAGCTTAGATACGGCTTCACACATAGAATATGAGTTAATAGACTCATGTAGATGACGTACAATCTGCAGCTTAGATACGGCCTCAGACATAGAATATGAGTTGAGGGTAGGAGGGGTATATCGTTACCAGCTATTGTTTGACTGTGTTACTGTTAATAGACTCATGTAGATGACGTACAATCTGCAGCTTAGATACGGCCTCAGACATAGAATATGAGTTGAGGGTAGGAGGGGTATATCGTTACCAGCTATTGTTTGACTACGTTACTGTTAATAGCAAATTGATCTGTCAGTTTTCATCCACACAATTTTTACACACAAACCATCTTAGAAATGCTTTAGCAACAATTATCGAACATTTTGTTAAACTGAAATAAAATAGTATTTATAGAACTCATGCATTTAACTAAATATTTGTAATGGATAAAGTCTAGGATAATTGCAACAAAAAGTAACAAACGACGTATGAAACATGTTGAAACTCACTATATTATAAATATAATAATGATATTTCTATACGAGTAGATTGAAATGAATTATTTACAGATCTATTGTATTGTATTGAATAAATTGAAAGGTGTTTTGGAAGAATATGTAAAGAGTATATATCTTGTGTAATTATGATCAATATATTACCTACGTCTTAGGTGTGTATGTACTATCATTGACATTGTCGGCACTAATGGTGCAGTGCTGTAACCCAGCTACTTGGGGATAACGTGTTGAGGAGATTATAGGCGATAGGTCAATACACGCCAAAACACGATCCAATACTGAAATGGTATCCGCTCAACGGTTGCCATCAATGTGGATACTACCATTAAGGTCTGAGGTGTCTATGTTGGATGGTAGTTAAGTTTCAGATGTTGTTTAGGTAAGAGAACAGTTTCAGGCTTGTCAGTAAGCTGAAAATCAGGCCAAAACTACGTGGATCGGATTACACATAGGTAACTAACTAAGTGACTATTAATGACTATTATGGGCTATTAATAGCCTTTCTGAGGAACAGTCGACCTTCTTGAAAAACAATGAGTAGACTCGTTCATCTACACTCATCTCTCTCATTCGCCCCTCATATTCATCTATATCTTGACGATCGGCGTCCTACTAATGAATATTTGTTTGTAAGATTTTAAGGTTAATTTCAATTTATTGCTTCACCAAATAAGTTAAGTGTAAGAATGTTTTGTAATAACCTAGACTAAGAAATATAATGAGGACGTAATTGAAGGGGTAAAGATGAGTAGTGATATTTTATATCATCCAATCCATGTTTACTTTCTGTTAATACAATATTTGAATCTAGCGCCACTTTCCTTAAAATAAGTGGCGTAACCTTAATTAGTCAAAGGATATTATTATTTTAACTGATTGGTACCGTTATCAATAAACGAGCCGACTATTATTATTATATGTTATAATATTAACAGAAAGATTAAAAGTAAAGGTGATTTAAATTATTTTTAAAATAATCAATACTAAATGATGAACAACATGACAATTTATGTTAGGATACTTTTTACTTTATCATAGTTAAATATATCGTACAAATTGATTTTTTTTTACCAGCTACATATAATATATACTTATCATCTTCATATGCGTACTAAGGTAATTTTAATAATAATGGGTTCACTTCTGAACTTTTAACCCTCTATATAGATTTAAATGCTTTGGTACATTCAAGCACTACAAGCAATTGGTACATTCTAGTATTAATATATACTGAACTGAGAATTTAGCAAAAAGTAAGTATGTGTGGTAAACCACTTTACCAAATAAAGAAATATTTTTTAAAACCCAAAAAAAAAAAAATGTAGAAGATAAATCAGGAATTTACAGAATTTATTGCAATAACCTTAATCAAGTGTACCACAGACAAAACAATCGTTTTCGCCCACACAAAAAGAAATATTGAAACCAGATTAAGAGAATACAAAACCAATTTCAAGTATGGATAGTAACAAAATTAGCAATAGTCGAACATTCGCTAGACGAAGGACACATTTTTACAAAATATGAAGTTCTAAAACAAGTTTGGAGCAATCAGTATTTGGATGCATATTAAACAATCTTAATTAAAAATTATAATAAATTATCTGTAAATAATGAACCTCCCCTGATTAAAAAAAAATTCCTGGTTTATATTTTTTAATGAATCACAAATTGAATAATAATTAAGAAATAGATCGAACTTATAAACTTGTAAACTTTCTTTTTATTAAAAAAATTACGTTTCATTACAAAAGATTAGTAAATATACAATAATATGCAAATTATGACAGGAAATGTTAGAGGCTTCTAAGGCTAAACTGTTTAGAGGTTACTTTTAAATACGAATAAATAAACTGAAAGAAATGAAGCATTTGGTTAGTTGGTAATTTGTTGGAACTAAAGTAACATTTCTCTCAAAAATATATAATATAAAAAACTAAAACATAATAAAAACATTATTGAACTTGATTTCATTAAACAGTATCAAGATTATTAGATTGTTAAAAAAAATTACAAAATAAAATAAATGAATATTTACAATGAAGTACAATATTATTCAAAATTACAAGATGACTTTTATATTATAATCATTTAAATTAACTTAAACGGCATATTAAAGTCTTACATATTGAATAAGAAAATATATTCTTGGTGATCCTTACAGTTAGTTATTTGGAAGAATCCGGTCTTGTGTTTTCAAAGAAGGTAGACAGAAGCAGGTGATGCATGAAGCAGAAATGCATAGACAGAAGCAGAAATGCATGACCAAAGGTTTGGTTTGGCAAGTATGGTGTTAGATGTAGGATATATACATTATTACATGTCTATGATGATCGACCAATGTGCAATGAATTAATTATTCATAAGGCTTGACATAAAGTTGAAGTTTGAGGCACTTATATAATAAACCAAATGTAGGCCAATTGGTACATTCTAAATGGATTGTTGCATATTTTGTGTTAGGAAAGGTTTTTCATTACTAACAATATTTCTAGTACATCTTTATAAGATTCCAAACATAGTATTTAAACAATCAGATACAAAAATAATGATAAACTTTGTCATTAAGTAGTAAACTAAGTAAGACTATCTCTTTACTCCCTATATTGTACAATATATACAAAATATTATCTAAAAGGTCATTTCTTGAGATCATGATATCATCATCCCATGTTTTTAAACATTTAATTTTATCCGTATATAGACTCGTAAAATATTGCTACTATAAATTTAGTTCCGTTTATATTCCGAAACATTCAGGCCCTTGAGACAGTTAATATCTCAGTTTGTATGAAATCCCAGATAAATGGGGATTACAGTTGGGTGAAGAGGCTATTGTCTCAAATGACGATTAATTGCCATGGTTTTCGTCTTGTTTGTAACATGATTTACCCTCTCCATTTACGACAATTAAAGGACGAATATTTCCATGCGTTGTTATTAATACTTATGGCCTGCTTTATATTTAGCAAGATTTCAAATACGTTGACGTTTCACCTTGTACTGATTCAAAAGGTGCTGTAGCCAAGGAACATTCCATGCTGAAAATCTCACAAATTAAGGAAAATAAGCAATATTTATAGAAAAAATCTGACATTGATTTTTATATATTATTTTTTATTACATCGCATTAGGTCAAACTAATTTGGCGTTAATTTATAATATAAATAGTACACTTATTTTACTAAGTATAAGAATAATTAAATTAAAGAGTAAAATGTTATCAGTAATTTAGAAAGTTCATCTTTCTATGTATAAATCAAAAATCAGTATTGTATCCATTCATAACTAGACAGATATTTTCGATTATTTGGAAAATTATTTTACAGAGTTTTAAACATTGTAAACATGTTAGATAACAATAATGATTAAAAAGCAAAAATAAACCAATAATGAATTTTCATAAAATAAATTTGAAAAATAAATTTTGCTACGAAGTAAATGAGCTGTTTCTTAATTGATGCCTGTGTACAGTACCATTACTAAATTATTAATGAAGAATAACCTTCAAATAAAATATATCAATATTATGAGAATACCCACCCACAGAAATCAAATTAAAAATACTTGTATATACGAGAGCTCTCATATATCGCAATATACTGTATATTTTATTGATCTAAACATTTTTGTAAAGTATACCTACAATTAGTTAAAGGGCATATCAATGGTTAAATTAATAATTGAAAATCCTTGGATAACAATAATTTGAATTTTGTTTTGACGTATTTATACTCATCCATTTAAGCCTTAAATTCTTAAAAAAAAATATACGTGTATTTATCAGACATGTGATTGCGGAGCTGGATTTAAAACTATGGTCCACATAGTTAATGAGTGCCCATTGCGTTCTATTTAGGGGGTATTACCAGTTCTTGTTTTAATCTGAGAAGGAGGGGTTGAATAGTTGTAATGGTAATATTTTATTAAGCGTAAAACATTATAGTATGTGACCAAGTTGTACCAGTTACTGTTCGTATTTAGATAACTGTTATAACAGTTTATCAGTAAACTTAGAAAGATATTAGCAAAGGAAATAAGAATAAATAATTGTCTTATCACTCACAATATTATTTAAAATAAAACATATGTGTGCAGTGTATCGATGTTAAAGTAATACTATAATACTAATGCTTAAAACCATTTTCAAAGAATTTAAATTTATTTCTTTTAAATAGAGAAAACTAATTAAAAATCAAACTAACACATTTATGTTAGGCTTTCCTTACTGTCTGGTAAAAAACTCCGTTAAACAGGTACCAGGAGATACAAATCGGAAAAACTATATTAATATTATTAGACAAAGTTAATGTTTCAATGTATTAATTATACCCCTGATATTTATTCATAACCTAACTATGGACGTATGAGTGTGTATTTTATGAATCGTCAGGTTTCTTCTCCCAATAAAGTGTATCGAACACTAGAACGTTGTAAATATACTTCAATTGTGAAGGGAGTTCACCCTTATTGAGTTACGTAACGCCGGAGACATCTCAGCCAGACCCAAATTGCTGAGCTCCTTTGTCTGATAATCCTAAATACAAACCACAGCTGATCCCTTCAGACAAGGCAGACAATTCCTTGAGTCTTTATGTTCCATTAAATGAAACTAGATTTTCTCAATCATTTAAATACTGTGCATTTCTGGTTTGTTCTACCTTACTTTCAATGTAAGTGATTTGCTACGGGATATAATCTGTATTTCATTTTTAAATTACCGTCTGCTCAGTGTATATAGTGGATTAGTTTAAGCTATTTACAAAGATAATAAACCTTACAGTTGAAATGAAAATGTAATATTGTTAATTGAAGTAGAATATGCTTCGACTTTTTTTAAATTTAATGACCGCTAAAACGGTAACAACAACACATATTGGACAGTAAAAATTGTGTTTAATGAATTAATAACGTTTTTAGTTTGTTTGGAATTTAACTTTAGTTAATTTCGCACTTATTAAAGAATACTTTGTAATATACCTTAGTTACAACGTATATTATGCCACCGTAGTGTACAGGCGGGTGGGAGGATGAATGCCACCGCAGTATTGTACGCTGGACAAATCCGCGTTCATTCAAGTCTGTAACTATTTATTGCTGTTAAAAGTCTGTAACCTTATTACGACACGCAGAGTAAAAAGAGCAACTCACTGTTAATATGAACTGGTTGTCAAACTCAATGAAATACGAACGTTTGGGTGGATAACATTATTCTAGAAACACCATTATGTAGCATTTTACTCATTTACTCTATGACACTACACCATGTGCCATAGATTTATTAATTTATAATAAAGATCGAACAAGATGAAACAATCTTACTGTTTTTTTTTTTTTTTTTTTTACGTTATGAATGGAGGAAACTAACAAAATTCATTTTCTGTTAACAGTGACACAGTCAAACAATATACCCATGTTCAATGTCTAAGGCCTTATCTAAGCTGCAGATTGTACGTCATCTAAATGTAAACCCATTCCACTCTAAACTAACGAGTCTATTAACAATAAAGCTTACAAGTACCGTATTCTCTCATACATCGTAACACTTTACAATCTCCATACGGCTCGTCCTCTCGGACCTCATAAAGATGATAAAAAAGACCAAACTACACCTGAAGATTAAATGTAATAATTTATATAAATACATAGGGTATTTGAAAAAGGTGGCCCGATTTTAAATAGCTATATTTTTCGTAAACATGGACTTTACCCAAACATATTGGGGGACATTAAAATACTAACAAAATGAAATTACGAAAATGTATCAGAAATGTTCAAGATGTCCTCCGTTTGCAGCACGGAGAACATCTAGTTGTATTCGTTCTAAACTGAGCGTAAGGAGTATTCTGTTACTGTAAGCGGTAAGGTGAACCAGATAATGTGCGTATATGAGGACTCGAACATTCTAATTAAACCATTGACTATGAACGACATTGACCTAAAGTGTACTCTTTTTACAGTTCACATACCAAGGTCTATGGACCCCACTTTTTCAAAACAAACAGTAAAATGAGCTTAATATCTGGCGATGCTACTACGTACGTTGTTATTCTCCCGAATCACTGTTCACATGGACAACATGATTGAGCACCACCTTGTTGCTCCTCGACGTACACAGTTCCCTCAATTACATGTTGGATAGGGCGTTCCGGGCCACATGACCAGACTTCACAGTCTTGGACTCCTAGGTTCCCTGAAAAAAAATCACATAACCTGCGGGGATAAGTTAAAGAATGTGTTTGCTTCTTTAGCTCATGATAAACTTGAAAACAGAATATCAGCTGCAGTAGCTTCAGTGACAGAAGACACCTCATTTACAGCTAGGGACATACAGAATTCAGCTATCGACTAGCTATCATCCGTGTTATAAACGGAGGTCATATGTAACATTAATGATACATTTTCGTAAACCTCATCATTTTGTAAGTATTTCAATGTCCAATATGTTTTGGTGGAGTCCTTGCTTCTGATAAATATAGATATTTTAAATCGAGTCATTAATTGGAAAAGTCAAATTATTTTATTGAAAATAGTTCTCTAGTGGTCGATTGGAATATAATTCCCTAAGTTTTAAGAACTAAACAAATATTAACGATAACTAATTGTTCTTTTCATTAGTTAAACACTTTTTAAATCTATAGATCATAGATCATTAAACTACATCACACATCAAAAACAAATATAAAAAAAACCTAAATAATAATAGTGTACTTTGAACGAAATATAATTTTAAAATATGATTTTTCTTTTAGTAGATATAATTTGAACCCACTTGAAATTCCACTCCCTACAATGAATATAAATGAATGATGGTCCAGTACATAATAGAATGCATCCCAATTGAAACTACCCGGGAGTCCCAAACACCAATTTCACTGACACAGTAAATAACATTGTTTCGCCACTCCCCTCCCCTTGAGACCAAGTTATTTTATGAGATTATCGTTTGTAACAAGATTGTTGGTAATCAAAATGAATTGATTAGTTCGTGTTAACATTTTATAGTAAAAGTAAAGCCCTTGCGAGCGACTGGTCGGTAGATATACATAATTTAATTACCTTATAAGTAGAAAACATACCATAGATAAATTAGATTTATTTCCAATAGGTATAGTAACAAGCAGTTTCCTCAAAACCTATGTAATTGTAAAAATATGTTAACATCTTAAACATGAAAATATGTATAAAAGATTATTATATACAGGCCATCCATAAGTAATATTTTATGAATTTTATGGCACTTAAATATCGTATTATTTAAAAGTTTATAACCGCAAATAATGATAAGTTGCAATACATTAATAGAATCTTTAAATAAAGAATATATACATACATAGTTAAATATCAATAAACTTTTATTTTGAAGGCGTCTATTTTTATATAGTGTCTCTTATTTTTATATAGCGTCTATTAAAAAAGACTTACCATTAGATTTATTAGATAGGTTATTTTTCTCTATAGAAACTTGCAGGCTCTGAATGCTGCAATATTTCCACGAGATCAATCCTCTTATGGTCGTTAAAATGTCTACCTGAATGTCAAACACTTAACCTCTGCTGGATATAAAAGTGCATTATTTACCTACATGATTTGATGAATTTGTGCACAAACATTTCACCCGATAGTAGAAGTTTAGTTGTCGCTCAGGTGGTTGCCTTTGAGTTATTAAAAAAGGGCGGGTATAGTGATTTGATAGAATGGTGGTTATTGATTGATTGTTAGATTATGATATTTATTTGATTGGTTGATGTGAGAGTTTGGGTTTGTGATAATATTGTGAGAGGTAGTTTATGTTAGAGGTAGTCGTGATGTGTGTTAGGAAAGGGGCTTGACATTTAGCGTTGTAGAAGGTATATGTTGTAAAGGGATGTAGCCTTGTGAGAATAGAGAGAATGAATATAGCTACAACTATGTGTAGGTTTTGGCGTGTGGAAATAATATTGAATATTAAAGGAAATGTGCATTTAGGAGGTGAATAAGGGGTTTTTAGTTTATTGGTTTGAGAGTGGAAAGATAGCGGAAATGTATAGTTTTGAATTTATTGTATGATAGAAAACAAAATATGTTTTATTTTAGTTAAGATAGTTAAAATTAATTACAGCTGCACACAGAGGTAAGAAAGAGATGTCATATGGCATTGTGTGCTAGTTGTGTTTGGATTAGATTTATTTATGTATACCATGCGATGATAACACCTTGTCAGTCTTTATTCCCTGAAAATCTCAAGGATAGTAATTATTACTATATGATATATAAAATAAGTGAACTATAAAACTGCCACTTATGCGTTCGCTGTGGTCATAGGAAGGGACCCATGTTTCTTTTATGTCTGTGGTTTGGAGCACATCTTTTTAAGGTAGTAAATCAATTTTAGGTTATGTTTAGAAAATCAATATATCAATTCGGTGTTCACCAATTAATTGTTTAAACCATTGTAACGTTGATTCCCAAACGAATTAAATACAATCAAGGAAGTAACGTATACGTGGTTGGATCCAGGGACGTACCTAGGTGGTGTGGAATGTCCCGACCAGTGTTTTGATTTGGAGGTAGAAATTATCCCTCCTGGAGGCAAAAAAACCCTAGTTATCCTTTAATGTAGCGAAAATATCCCTGCTTCTCTCTTCAAATAAAAGCCAGCTTGCTGATATAAATAGCATTCTTGCATAATAATGAACAAAACTAATCGATAATGAATATAATATTAAACAAAATTATTCCTCGCTTTTATTTAGTAGTGACAATAAGAATTATTTGATTCGAGTAAAAATGCTTTAATATTGGCATTATTTTAACTTACCAATTAAAAAAATAATTAAATATTCTTATTTAATGGATGGATTAAATAAAATGAAGATGTATTTAGTGGCAACTTAACAACTATAACTTGGGGGTATTTTTCTTCCCTAATTAATTGTGCTATTCATGTCAAGGTTTGATTCTTCTTCACTGAGCTTGAAACCTGCCACAATATATTTAGCTAAATTGTTTTTAAACCAGCCAGATCATGAGAAACATATTATATTCGTACAAGTCAAAAAATAACAATAACTTCACTTCCTAAGTATTTAAATAATAATGCTACGGCAACATGGTTATTTTAGATTATTAGTGTAACAATCTATATAAACTAGACATAATTAATTTTTTATTTATGGTTATATACTGCATATTATTTTGTAGGAACAAAACAGTAATAATAATAACTTAAGATGTTTTATTATTTCAGCCCTTTAAGGAATATTTCTTGCATTCTTAAATACACATAAGCTTATCTGATTTGACACAAATGTAACGTAAATTAGTGTTCAGAGTAATCCACATTTAAAGCACATGGCTTGCTTGATGATCAGATCTAGAGTTTATGTGAGATATTAACAAAAAAAAAAAAACTATTATATTCTTATGCTTAAAAACATCAGTTTGTAAATAACTCTGTAAATGTTACGTAGTAAAATCATTAACATAACTAGTGAAATGACTCTACACATACTTATATGTTTTGTATTATTTCAGGGTCCTATTTTACTGAATATATTATCAATATTCCATTATTGTCAGATGTTTAAAAAGTATTACGATCGGCAATATTTATCAATATCATGTACCAAATAAGCGGTATTGTGTGTACTACCTTTACTGATATCACGTTTAACTTAGAAGCGATCAATTAATCTGATTCATTTACTATTATATTATTTACAAATAAGTTTAATATTTTTTAAATCATAACTAAGCTAAAAACAAATGTTTTTTATATTTTTTTATTTTTAAAGGAGAGGCCAACCTCCTTTACCTTACTCTGTCCATTCCTCATAGACTATTGATCTGTGCGAGGAACTTAATCAGACAGAGTAAGGGGATGAACTAGTACAGTAGAAGGTGAATATTACTGATAAATCTTCTGGTCTACGCCGGATTCGAACCAGCGCTAACTCTAACCAAAGCTCAAAGTCCTGACGCCTTAGACCACTCGGCCACCGGCTCGCCCTAACCGAAAAACGAAACGCCTTAACCGAAAAACGAAAAATATTTCCTGATTCAGTGTAAACCTCTACCCTAGAATACTGTGTCATACGTGGTTGCGTTTTTCGCAAAAACCTTCAAATATTTCAATGGTCCCCCCTTTGGCACTTTTTTGAACAAAAAGCTTAATTTTTTAAAGTGATATTATAAATATACGCTCTTGTTCAGAATGTCATACTAGTAAGGGAAATGTGTCAGAACAGCCCATGAGACGTCGAGAAGGCAAAATAAATAGGACACAAAGTCTGTCAACAAAATTGTCATAAACGTACGCGTTAGGTTGCCTCTGGAGGTTTTACTGTGGGAGTTGCACCAAAACGAAAGAAAATTCCTAATTCAGTGTAAAATTCTACCCTAGAATTGTCTGTCATATATCAGGATTTCCGTGTTTGCATTTTTCGCAAAAACCTTCAAATCTTCCAATGGTCCCCCCTTTGGCACTTTTTGATGAAAAAGCTGAATTTTTAAAGTGAAATTATAACTATACGATCTTGTTCAGTACATTTATCCCTTTTGTTTTTATAAATGTACTGAAGAGAAAACTTATATTGCCAATGTAATATATAATAACAAGGCAAAATGTGCTTGATAATACTTAGGAGTGAATGTTTGTGGGCAGCGGGCGGACTAACTTAGAGGAACTGTAATCGCCTTCAGCATACCAGTGTTTACTGCCAACATTGCCATGTCGGATTCAGTCGCAAACAACTGACAGCTTTTATCTGTAAACTGAGATACATTAGAGGATATAATCTGTAAGTTAGGGTTGACGTAGGAATTTGTGGTCCTTAGTGTTAAGACTATTTTAGTAAGTTTTAAGGTTGTCAATGACTTAAAGTTGTCATTGAGACCTCATGGTATTCATATGTTCTGGTTAATTACAGAAAATAAAAACTACTAATCTCATTTTTAAAAGTACGTTTCTATAATCATAGTTAGTACCAAACATTAAAAATAATTCATACCAGGATGATTTTGCATACTGCATTCGTAATTATGACGAATGCCAGAACCAGTGAGAATGGAACAAACTACTGTTTATAGTAGTAGCAATAGTTGAGTGGAAAACTGCAAGCTTGGTGGCCCGCAGTAAACTGCAAGCTTGGTGGCCCGCAGTAAACTGCAAACTTGATGGCCCGCAATAAACTGCAAGCTTGGTGGCCCGCAGTAAACTGCAAGCTTGGTGGCTCGCAGTAAACTGCAAGCTTGGTGGCCCGCGGTAAACTGTAAGCTTGGTAGCCGTAGTAAACTACAAGCTTAGTAGCCCGCAGTAAACAGCAAGCTTGATGGCCCGCAGTAAACTGCAAGCTTGGTGGCCCGCAGTAAACTGCAAGCTTGGTGGCCCACAGTAAACTGCAAGCTTGGTGGCCTGCAGTAAACTGAAAGCTTAGTGTCCGCAGTAAACTGCAAGCTTAGTAGCCCGCAGTAAACTGCAAGCTTGGTTTTCCGCAGTAAACTGTAAGCTTGGTGGCCGCAGTAAACTGCAAGCTTAGTAGCCCGCAGTAAACTGCAAGCTTGGTGTCCGCACCGCAGTAAAATTCAAGCTTGGTGGCTCGCAGTAAACTGAAAGCTTGGTGGCTCGCAGTAAACTGCAAGTTTGGTGGCTCACAGTAAACACTCAGCTGTCTAAACATTCCTATTGTGCGGCCGAAGATCAGTCGAGCGTGAGTAACTACCCCTCCCCACGGATTACCTGTTCATTATTAGGCTCAAACATAAAAAGCTAAACACGTAACCACTTGGTGCACAATGTTGAATGGTAGCTTATCTTACCCCGCATGCTATAAACAATACAACAAAGCTTCAATGGTACTTGTACGACGCTTTATTCTAATTATAGACGCTGTAAAGCACAAAACAAACGTTATAAATCACTTTACGTTACAGTGACTATAATAAGAATGAAGCGTCGTACAGTTACTAATCAAGCTTTGTTGTATTGGTTATAGCATGCGGAGTAAAATAAGCTATCGTTAAATTTTGTGCACCAAGTGGTTACGTTTTTAGCTTTTTATACTAGAGCCTAATAATGTACAGGTAAACCGCGGGGAGGGGTAGTTACTCACGCTCGACTGATATACGGCCGCACAATAAAGGATGTTTTGACAGCTGAGAGTTTACTGCGGGCTACCAAGCTTGCAGTTTACTGTGGACACCAAGCTTGCAGTTTTCTGCCGGCCACCAAGCTTGCAGTTTACTGCGGACACCAAGCTCGCAGTTTAATGTGGGCCACCAAGCTTGCAGTTTACTGCGGGCCAACAAGCTTGCAGTTTACTGCGGACACCAAGATTGCAGTTTTATGCCGGCCACCAAGCTTGCAGTTTACTGTGGATACCAAGCTTGCAGTTTACTGTGGTCCACCAAGCTTGCAGTTTACTGCGAGCCACCAAGCTTGTAGTTTACTGCGGGACACCAAGCTTGCAGTTTACTGCTGACACCAAGCTTGCAGTTTACTGCTGACAACAAACTTGCAGTTTACTGTGGGCCACCAAGCTTGCAGTTTTCCAGTCAACTATTGCTACTAATAGTAGTATAGGCGTTATACACACCATGAAATCTCTAATCAACAAAGTACAGATAAAAGCTCTCACAACAAGAGGAATTGAAGCGATACTTGGACTGTTTAAATAAATAAATTCTACATTGAAGTATTTTAAACTGCTTCAAATGATAGATTGACTATATGAAAAACAGTTTTAATATATATCAATAATAATTTTTGAACTTTTAAACTTTACTGTTAGAGAAATTGGTTTAAAATTACCTTTGTGACAAAATAATACTAACAAATCATTACTAAATGAATCAATCTTAATCTATCACAGAAACAGTCATTTCTGGTGATTTCTGCAGAAAAGTTAGCCTCAAGTTTGGAAAAAGGATTAAACGGAAACTAGGTAGTATCCGAAACGTTCTTATCAATTTTATTCAAGCACTTTTCTCAAAAAGTGAACTTTCCACAGTACAAACGTATTACGATAAAATGTAATTATAGAATGTAAAGTATTGTTTGCAAATCCCATTTATCTGAAAGTGGAAACCGTTCCTTGTTGAAATCGATAAAGTTATGTGTATTTTTGTAATACTTTTTTGAAATATATTTTTGTTGTGTGGTGTTCTGTTGTTTTGTATTTTGTCAAACGTAACATTATTATTTCACACACTACTACCACGAGTTAAATAATATTTTATGATACATTCTGAATCAGGACTTAAAAAATGTATTATAGATACCAAATTATAATTAAATTTTAAATTATTTTGCCAAACATATTTGATTATTCTTTCTTTAAAACTTATGAGGACCAATATTATAGTTCCAGAATAAGTATTTCATACGTAAATAGGAAGATAATGTTATTGCCAAAAAGTTGCATGTTGAAATATGCATCTTTTAGTAAAAAATCTTTCACTTAAAATTATTTTATACCGTTATTATTCTTAAAACAGTGTGTGCATATTATTAACTATACTTATTAAAATTTTAGTTTCTTATACAAAATCGATGTATTTATCTACCAAAGAGCCCATCTCAGGTAAATAAATATATGATGTATACAACTATGGGAGTACAAAATAAAATTATCGTACCGAATTTCAGAGCACGTATATTATCATATGGATGGTAGAAGAGGATGCTTCTCCTCTCAACACACCCTCATATTTTATAAAGCCATCATTATCCAATTATCTCTAGCTCTGATTTTAAAATACAGTCATATAGTAAACGTTCATGATTGATGACAAGCCTTTTAATAGAAAAATGTATACAATCATTTTAAATTTAAACTAAAACGTATTTGGATTGTTGCACTATATGATAGTGAATTTATTACTATAAGCGAGAGTAAGAAATTCACTATCATAGAAGGCTATGGTATAAATGAGGCTGCTGGATTTTAAAATCTGGTGCTTTAGAAAAATATTATGAGAGAGAGAAAGGAAAGGAATGAGGTAGTTTTTGTGGAAGCTCAAGAATGGATACAGTCAATGAGAATCATTAAAGAACAGAGAGCCAAGGTCGTTGGATATGTACTGTGACATGATGCGCTTTTGATAAGAGTAATAAAGAGAAAATTTAGGGTTGAAAATAAAAAAGGGGGCCCCAGCTGGACTACATAAGTCAGATTACCAGAGATATGGGATGTGAGACATATCGCCAAGTAAAAAAATCCGGTGTAGAGAAATTAATGGAGATTTGCTGACAAATAAATTTAGGGTTGAAGTACACGGAGAAGAATCTATAAAATGTTAAAATACTTTGTACTTTAAATAAAAATTGATACAAACTAAAAAGATTATTAATAATAAAATCACACAATAAATTAATTTATTATGATAAAAAATGGAAAATAATAGTTTTTTGAAATTATATTTTTTCTTTGAAAGCTTTTATAGTATGAGATACGAGACAGTTTACCGGAATAAGATACTAAAGGAACACTTTTGTCATTATTTATTTAATATGACAATGAGTATATTATAGTTTGGAAATTACCTTACGTTATGTTTGAGTGAAATTTTTGGTGCATATAAAAATGATCCTTAATGTCGTATTAAGTTGTCTAAATGTATGTATAAAGTTATTGCATATGCTCTTTACGATAATGCATATCGCGTAATTGATTTTTGCAAATGTTGATGTTATTTTAGCAATTTGGGTTCTACGTATAAGCAGTAGTATTAAACCATAAATGTAAGTTTGAGTAAATAAATCCATTGAAGACTTAATCGTCAGACTTAGTGGACGTACAGTGATTTTGACCCACCCTCCCAACCGTGCACGTACAGTAGTAATCACCCAGTGGCCCACCCATACACGTACAGTGCTAATGACCCACCCGCCCACCCATACACGTACACTGCCAACGACCCAACCACCCAACCGTATACGTACAGTACTAGTGAAAAACGGTTACGGTACGGTGGTACAGGCACATACACATACAGTTCAACTATAATAAAAAACAACATAATCATGTTCGATTTATCTTAATAAACTATAATAATAATATATAAACTAAACTTAATAAACTATGGGTTATAGTAGTTATACGTAATTTTACTATCATATAGTTAAGCTCAGCTGTATACGTTTAGAAGGTTAGATACATACTACACAAAACCTTCTTGACCCATCCGCCCACCCATACACGTACAGTAGTATTGACCCATCCACCCACCCATACACGTACAGTATTATTGACCCACCCGCCCACCCATACACGTACAATAGTAATGAGAATTATACATTTATTTAAAATTAGTACTTATTCAATAATTTTAAAAATATGTAACTAAAATCTTTGTATGTAACTTCAATGCATATACCTACCTAGGTATATGCATTGAAGTTGGGTAGTCAGCGCATTTCTTACTGCCATTTACAAAAATAAAGTTTAACTTATAATGCATTATTTATATTCAATTGAATGTTGAAAAGTTCTCGCAGTTACACAAATACATATTTTATACAAATATATTACAATCCCGTAGGTCAAAGAAGCCATTTTCAAATTAGCAGAAAACTTAAAATGACTTATGTTAATCCGTATTGTTCATGATGGATTTATATTTTAATAGTGACTCAAAGACTTTTTACTCACGGTATTATTTTAATTTACTTAACAGTTTTCCCGCTAGGACTGTTTAATAAATTATTAAACTAAGAATTTCTGAAAATTTCAGTGCTCCTAGAGGGAAAACGGTTAAGAATATTAAAATAATACCATGAGTAAAAACATCTTAGAATCACTATTAAAATCTAAATCCATCATGCAAAATACGGGTTACCATAAGACATTTATAATTTGCCCACTGATTGGAAAATGGCAACTTTGAACTTTAATAAATTGTTATTAAAGAAAACGCCTCTTTCATTAATTGTTGAAATAAGGATTTCTGAAACTTTCAGCACTCCTAGCGGCAAAACGGTGAAGCATATCAAAATAATACTAAGAGTAAACAAATCTTAGAATTAAGAGCAAACAAAGTTATTATTAAAACTTAAATCCATATTGAAAAATAAGGGATCCCTTAAGAAATTTCAAAGTTGACCACCATATTGGAAAATGGCGACCAAATTTTAAAATTTTACGTACGTAATTTTAATGAGTATAAAAAAATTGGGAAAGTACTGTAAAATCAATATTTTTTGAGATCCCAATTGTGGCCACATTGAATTGATCATCCTATAGGCCTATATATTTATAAAGATCAAATAAACTTTAGTAAATACGAGGTGGAAACATCTCTGATTATTGTATCATCAAAATAATTTTAATCCGTTAACTTTTTTCTCAAAATCCTGTCTTTACGTTTTAGTGCTTAACCTAAATAAATGGTTGCACATCCAAAGAAAAATATTTGGATCCAGATACCATATTTAGATACTTACGCATTACTAAAAAAAAAAAAAAAAAATAATAAAAAATTAAAATATAAGTATATAGAAAAATTTCTTGTAATAGTCAAGCATTTTATTTACCTCAGTGTATGAGCTTAATAAACTATAAAAATACTTTATTTTTCAAAATAAATCTCTTCTTATACGTAATAATACGTTGGAATATAATGATTAATTATGTTAATGCTGTCTTATTATTTTATTTCAATGTTGAAAGTAGCTATGTTGATCCCCTTGAGTAGTTTTATTTGCATGCCAGATATTTCAAACGTAAATGAATAAATATTCTCATTACAAAAGTCTTTAATAAATTAAAGTGGATAGAGTACCTCTTTTGAAAATTTTGTAAATAATGCTCTTTAATATAAAAAAACACATACATATTATATAATGTCTCCACCATGCGTAACGATAACATATTTTTTCCGATAGTGTAAACGTAGCCATTTAATGTAATAACTAGTCCACACATTTTGTGTTACATACACTAAATTAAAACCCATATAGATACATTTTAATTGGCATTACAAATACGTTGTGTCAACTGTTTAAGGCTCAGCTAAAAATATCGAACGTTAGAGATGTAAACTTGTTCCTGTGGTTTGATGATTCTAGAAACTGCTACAGTTCTTAGAATGTTGCAATATTTTCACGAGAGGGATAGGGCCATGAACACTTTATGAATAAGGAATGCTTTACCTTCAGTGGTTATAAAACTGCCTCATATTTCCACTTAGGATTTGATATATTTTGAACTCCCACAGTGCCGTAGAACACTAAAACATTATAGCAGAGCATTTGTTTCCAAGTAGTGAATATTTTACACACTTGGAAACAGTAAAATAATCCAAGTGTGGAACAGTTTTCTTACACCTGATATAAGTCTGCCCCATTATGATGTATACGTTAACGACTTGAGTTGTTGTTAAAGAATTGTGACTGACTTTGTACACAGACGTTTATCCAATGTAAAGTGTGTATGAGAATGTCAGCTGATGTGATGCTTCATAGTGGAGCACTAGTGTAGTCCCATGTAAATGTAATGAAGTTCAAACTAGTTAGTTATGCCATGTTACTGATGTGATGCCCAATAGTGTAGCACTAGTGTAGTCCCATGTAAATGTAATGAAGGTCAAACCAGTTAGTAGTGGCATGTCACTGATGTGATGCTTCATAGAGGAGCACTAGTGTAGTCCCATGAAAATGTAATTAAGTTCAAACTAGTTAGTTATGGCATGTTACTGATGTGATGCCCAATAGTGTAGCACTAGTGTAGTCCCATGTAAATGTAATGAAAGTCAAACCAGTTAGTAGTGGCATGTCACTGATGTGATGCCCAATAGTGTAGCACTAGTGTAGTCCCATGTAAATGTAATGAAGGTCAAACCAGTTAGTAGTGGCATGTCACTGATGTGATGCCCAACAGTGGAGCACTAGTGTAGTCCCATGTAAATGTAATGAAGTTCAATCTAGTTAATTATGGCATGTCACTGATGTGATGCCCAATAGTGTAGCACTAGTGTAGTCCCATGTAAATGTAATGAAGTTCAGACTAGTTAGTTATGGCATGTCACTGATGTGATGCCTAATAGTGTAGCACTAGTGTAGTCCCATGTAAATGTAATGAAGTTCAAACCAGTTAGTAGTGGCATGTCAGCTGATGTGATGCTTCATAGAGGAGCACTAGTGTAGTCCCATGAAAATGTAATGAAGTTCAAACTAGTTAGTTATGGCATGTTACTGATGTGATGCCCAATAGTGTAGCACTAGTGTAGTCCCATGTAAATGTAATGAAGGTCAAACCAGTTAGTAGTGGCATGTCACTGATGTGATGCCCAATAGTGTAGCACTAGTGTAGTCCCATGTAAATGTAATGAAGGTCAAACCAGTTAGTAGTGGCATGTCACTGATGTGATGCCCAACAGTGGAGCACTAGTGTAGTCCCATGTAAATGTAATGAAGTTCAAACTAGTTAATTATGGCATGTCACTGATGTGATGCCCAATAGTGTAGCACTAGTGTAGTCCCATGTAAATGTAATGAAGTTCAGACTAGTTAGTTATGGCATGTCACTGATGTGATGCCCAACAGTGGAGCACTAGTGTAGTCCCATGTAAGTGTAATGAAGTTCAAACCAGTTAGTAGTGGCATGTCAGCTGATGTGATGCTTCATAGAGGAGCACTAGTGTAGTCCCATGAAAATGTAATGAAGTTCAAACTAGTTAGTTATGGCATGTTACTGATGTGATGCCAATAGTGTAGCACTAGTGTAGTCCCATGTAAATGTAATGAAGGTCAAACCAGTTAGTAGTGGCATGTCACTGATGTGATGCCCAATAGTGTAGCACTAGTGTAGTCCCATGTAAATGTAATGAAGGTCAAACCAGTTAGTAGTGGCATGTCACTGATGTGATGCCCAACAGTGGAGCACTAGTGTAGTCCCATGTAAATGTAATGAAGTTCAAACTAGTTAATTATGGCATGTCACTGATGTGATGCCCAATAGTGTAGCACTAGTGTAGTCCCATGTAAATGTAATGAAGTTCAGACTAGTTAGTTATGGCATGTCACTGATGTGATGCCCAATAGTGTAGCACTAGTGTAGTCCCATGTAAATGTAATGAAGGTCAAACCAGTTAGTAGTGGCATGTCACTGATGTGATGCCCAATAGTGTAGCAATAGTGTAGTCCCATGTAAATGTAATGAAGGTCAAACCAGTTAGTAGTGGCATGTCACTGATGTGATGCCCAACAGTGGAGCACTAGTGTAGTCCCATGTAAATGTAATGAAGTTCAAACTAGTTAATTATGGCATGTCACTGATGTGATGCCCAATAGTGTAGCACTAGTGTAGTCCCATGTAAATGTAATGAAGTTCAGACTAGTTAGTTATGGCATGTCACTGATGTGATGCCCAATAGTGTAGCACTAGTGTAGTCCCATGTAAATGTAATGAAGTTCAAACCAGTTAGTAGTGGCATGTTAGCTGATGTGATGTTTCATAGTGGAGCACTAGTGTAGTCCCATTTAAATGTAATGAAGTTCAAACCAGTTAGTAGTGGCATGTCACTGATGTGATGCTTCATAGTGGAGCACTACTGTAGTCCCATGTAAATGTAATGAAGTTCAAACCAGTTAGTAGTGGCATGTTAGCTGATGTGATGTTTCATAGTGGAGCACTAGTGTAGTCCCATTTAAATGTAATGAAGTTCAAACCAGTTAGTAGTGGCATGTCACTGATGTGATGCTTCATAGTGGAGCACTACTGTAGTCCCATGTAAATGTAATGAAGTTCAAACCAGTTAGTAGTGGCATGTTAGCTGATGTGATGCTTCATAGTGGAGCACTACTGTAGTCCCATGTAAATGTAATGAAGTTCAAACCAGTTAGTAGTGGCATTTTAGCTGATGTGATGCTTCATAGTGGAGCACTACTGTAGTCCCATGTAAATGTAATGAAGTTCAAACCAGTTAGTTATGGCATGTCACTGATGTAAGGTTCCATAAAGTAAAATGATAATTGAACATTATTTTTTATTTGTAAAAATAATGTAATGAATCTGTTGTTAAAAGCCCCATATAATATATTTGTATTTTTAGATCTTATCAATTTTGGAAAAGAATAAAATAATCTGTTTATGCATGTAAGATTATGGTGATCTTTAAACATAAGGGATATACTTTTTCACAATTATTGAAAGTTTAGTTATTTTTTGAAGTCTTATAATATTTTGTAAAATTAGCTGTATGCGTTTTTAATAATTAAAATCAGTTTTATTTCTTTTTTATTTGTAAATAACAAATTAACGTAAATTTAATACCTTCCAAATATAAATACTTCTATAAATAAGTCTATATAGGGTGCCTATTATGTCTGGAAACACCAAAATATATTTTTTATTATTCAAAATTGAAAATTTATACTTTTTACAATCGTGATAGGGATTATACACCTACTTTTGGATCAATGTTTTGTCATTTCATACTACTGTGGGGGACGTCCTGTTAAGAGTACAGTATAGTGAATATGTCTTTGGAAGCCTAAACCTTGTGATACATAATTTTGAAGGTAATAATTTACGGAGTTGAATGCTACGAACTTCATCTCTAAGGAATCCTATATCAGAAAATAGAGCACTTTGAATATTAAAATCTTCTGATATACATCCATTTGATTATAACTTCTTAGTCAAACTGAAGAATGAAGACAGTTCAATCATTTACTTTGACTCAAACTGAAGAATGAAGACAGTTCAATCATTTACTTTGACTCAAACTGAAGAATGAAGACAGTTTAATCAATTACTTTGACTCAAACTGCTGCTAAATGATTAGTGTTATTACTTTTCTGACGTCATAAGTTATTTAAAATTTTTATCGAAATTGATAAAATTATTCATTTTTTACACAATTCTATAGTTATAATAACTAGCAAAATTTTTACCAATAAAACGAGCTTAAATGAAATTTTTGTTTCGTATCAATGCTAAATTTAAAAATAATTAGCGTAACACATTATTTAGGCAAGATCTAGATAAAAAGTAAATTGTCGAATATCAGAAAACTGTCAATACTCAAAGTGCTCTATTTTCTGATAGAGTGATTCAATAGACATGCAGTTTGTGGCATTAAATTCAGTAATGATGTAGCACAAGGTATAGGCTTCCATAAGAAATATTCCCAATGCCCTCAACAAGACCAGGACGTCCCTCACGTTAGTGTGAAATGACAAAACACTGATCCAAAAAGTAGGTGCCTATTCCCTATCACGATAGTAAAAAGTTTCAAATTTCTATTTTGAACAATACAAACTATATTTGGGTGTTTACAGACACAATAGACTCGTGTTTAACATCTTGAGTTTTACGCATTGAGTTTTAAAACATAAACAACAGTATATTTTATGGCTCAGTAGTTTGTCACAAATGAGAATATAATTATTCGGTATAGTAAGTGGAAATTATATTTATTTATTATTTGTAATAAATTACAAAAATCTAAAATGTATGTAGTCAAAAATACAAGATACCACTTAAAGTACCTCATTATTGAAACGAGAGAGCTACAGACTACAAAGAAAGCATGAGAATAACGCCTTAAGCAATGAAGGCGATTAAGTAAGGGAATTCCTCGTATACAGGGCGTAAAACCGGAATAACATGTTTCCCGAGGCACTCTGGAGATTGGCTCTACTTGGTTGTGATTGGGAGGTTCAAGCAGTGACGAGAATACATTAAGACGTGAATGAGATACCAAACGGATCTTTTTAGGCCAATAGTGATAAAGATAAATATAAACTGCAAGCCGTCATTCAAGACGGCAATAGGTAAGAATGTACTTTGAATTGTTTTGGAATATGTACTTTTATCAGCTATGTTAGGGTACATTTCGTGAATTCAATTTAGTTTAAAATTCGTTAGGTTATGTTTGTTAGGTCATATGTTAAGTTATATACATTTTTAAGGTAATATAGTTTTATATTTTATCTGGCTCCTACATAACATTTCTGACACATCATAGAAAAGTTCCCTCTGGCATTCCAAAAATGGCATCAATCACAGACTCTTAAATTTGTATTATTGAAGCTGGATCATGAATCAAACTATCCTATGATATCTGTTTTAAATAAAAGTACATAATTTGTTTAGTAATTATTTAAATAATCAAATTAAGTGATGATAAATTCAATCTGTTAAGATGCAATCAGGGAGAAGCCTTTCCTACATACATAACAATGGTGTCTAATCATAATTCATTCCTTTGTCATGAGATTATTGAAATGTTATATATTGGAATAGGCGTAATACAGAATACATGAACGTTACATCTTATAAATAAATAAATATATATATATATATATATATATATATATATATATATATATATATATATATAAACTCATACTAATTGTTAGGTTTTTTTTACCTCTTCCACCTTTCCATAATGAATATACATTATATAATGAAGAATGGCCACTTTAGCCGAGCTGTTTACCTTTATTCCCCTTAAATATTGTAAATACCCCCTTCCCTGCAGCACTATATCTAGAACGTGATGCACTCAGAAGCACATTAGCCTCTATGCATTTTACACCACCGACAGATCTAGGACCTCCAAGTAACAGCTACTACTGTTGTGAGATAATACCTAAGTTTGTATTTAAATGTTATTAAAATACAATGGGATATATTTACAATGACTTTCTCTTTATATGATTTACCAAATTATTTCATGAATTCGTGTTTAAAGGTTTAAAGAGAAAACTAATTTAATTTACTTTCTTGATAGTCAGTAGGATTATGGTACTTAGAAACATCATGGCCATAAATATTCTTGATATTTTCCCGTTAAGTCTCCATAAATATAATTGATTTTTAACATTATCAAAATAAAATATCATATCTACAAAATATATGATTCTTTACAGTGTTATTACTCATTTATATACTAACTTGATTGTATTTATTTGTGTTTAATTGCTATTTAATATGTTTTGAACTGAAATGCAAGTCTATATCCATAAATTAGTGGAAAATATACAATCTAAAATAATAATATTTATGGTTATTCATAAAAATTTTTTGATGTTAAATACCAAATATATTTAACATCAAAAATTAAAAAGTAGGCGTAAGTCTTGCAGTTAATAGTAAGAAGAACTAACTATTGTGTGTTGCCAACTAAAGTAGTTAGTGAGAGCTACGACAATGACTATAAAACATATTGTGGCAACCTTAAAACAAATGTATTGATTTCTGGACCGAATATATTATGTAATTTGATGTTTTATAGTTATTATTTTAACAAAATAATTTTCAATAAAAGAAGGATACACATAACAATAAAAAAAAATATAAATAATTATAGTAAACCTAATACAAAAATCAATGAGAATACACTTATGACAATTAATGACTTATGTTTAGTTATATTATTTTACCAAAACTTCACTCGCCAGTTCACGTGTGCCTACCGGACTATGCGTGAACTTTATTCATCAAGTGAAGTACCGACCTTTGGCTCAGTGGAGACACTAACCTTGGGCCTTGCCCTCCGCTGTCGGAAGCTTAGCCACTGAGCCACTACGCCGGAATCTTCATTGACATATTAAAATTTATTAAAAATACGAGTATGAATTGTTTTTAGAGTCATATTTTTTTTTGTTTTATGAATCCAAATTCCAATAGGATAATAGTGGACGCAACCAATGTACTTATAAGACTTGGCGGGTAGGTGTACGTGTATGAGTGGGTGGGTAAATCAATACCACTGTACCTGAATGGGTGGGCAGGTGGGTAAATACCTCTGTACGTGTATGGGTGGGTGGGTGAACCAATACCACTGTACATGTATGGGTGGGTGGATGAATAAAAACCACTGTACTTGTATGGGTGGGTGGGTGAACCAATACCACTGTACATCTATGGGTGGTTGGATGAACCAATACCACTGTACTTGTATGGGTGGGTAGATGAACCAATACCACTGTACATGTATGGGTGGGTGAATGAACCAATACCACTGCACTTGTATGGGTGGGTGGGTGAACCAATACCACTGTACATGCATGGGTGGGTGGATGAATAAATACCACTGTACTTGTATGGGCGGGTGGGTGAACCAATACCACTGTACATGTATGGGTGGGTGGATGAACCAATACCACTGTACTTGTATGGGTGGGAAGATGAACCAATACCACTGTACTTGTATAATTGGGTGGATGAACCAATACCACTGTACTTGTATGGGTGGGTGGATGAACCAATACCACTGTACTTGTATGGGTGGGTGGATGAACCAATACCACTGTACTTGTATAGGTGGGTGGATGAACCAATACCACTGTACTTGAATAGGTGGGTGGATGAACCAATACCACTGTACTTGTATACGTGGGTGGATGAACCAATACCACTGTACTTGTATGAGTGGGTGGACGAACTAATACCACTGTACTTGTATGGGTGGGCGTGTGAGTCAATACTTGTATTGGAGGGTGCGTTAGTAGTTTTTTATCTAACGATTGGTAAATTCCAAAGTATACAGATATAAACGTCTGTATCAATAAAACTTGTGCGTGGATAGGCGTGTGCATGCGGGTGGTTGAGCCAATATCACTGTCCGTGAATAAGGGCGGGTGAGTGGATATATACCACTGTCCGTGTATGGGTGGGTGGGTGGTCGAGTACTATTGTACATTATTGGAGGGTGGACGGGTAAATTCCTCTGCATTATTTTACTGTAAATTAAACGAAAGGGATATTTTAGCTCAACCCACTACTTATAATAACAGCCCACTACATCCATTTCACTGCATATATCAACAAATGGCTTGCAGAATTAAATTAGTAACTAACTGGTTTGAATCAAATAAAGAAAGTAAGTTCTAAATCATTTGTTGTTAATACTTGCAATTTTGAAACTATTGGTTACTTTTGTAGAAAATGTCGTGACTACCAAAAACGTAGAATGATTAGCGTATTTACAATGATTTCTACTGACATTTTAAACTCGGAATTTGGAAACTTAAAGCTTGGAATTTTAGTTTTGAAATTTATAAGTTTGGGTGAGTCTAAACCAAAATTTGAAATGGTTTATTGAATGTGCTGAATTACTATCGAAACGAGAAATATGAAAAATTAATTGCAACAAATGTAATGCGAAAAAAACTTGGAGTGAACAAATTAAATGCGAAAAATTCGATGAGGAATAATGTTCAGTGAAAAAATGAATGTGAAAAATGACCCTTAATCAGAATAATGTTTGAGTATTGATAATTTATGACTATGGAGGATGTGCTTATTTTAACGACAATGTCACATAGTAATTACATAATTACTGTTAATTAATGTTATTAGCAATTATGATTAATGTTCAGTAAATCTAATTTTACTATACTCTTCATACTGATTACATTTAGATCAGATAAAAACATAATTATTTTAGATTTGGCTCTTTTTCTTTAAAAAATTGTATATTAATAAAGCACATTTATTCAGATATAACTAGTAACTAATAAGTGTATCGACTATAATATTGTTACCACCATTGGATGAACCTTTCAATCCGAACTGAACTCTTATTCTTCCAATCTATAAAACCGTTTAAAATATGATAAAGCAACGTACATAATGCTATTAATCACTGTGCTAAACTAAATTAGAAAAAAAGAGCACATTTTAACAATTTATCCAATGGTGGTCCAACAAATTATTAGCTAGTTATATCTGAATAAATGTGCTTTATTAATATACAATTTTTTAGAAACAAAGCCAAAATTAAAAATAATTAAGTTTTTATCTGATCAGAATTGAAACAGAATAAAGAGTAGGATAATAACATCCTATTTAGTAACTTAACATTAATCAAAATTGTCAAATAACATCCTACTAATTATCATTGTCATTAAAATAAGCATGTCCCCATAGTCATAAATTATCAGTTGCCATTTATTACATCCTATGCCAATGTCGACCTCTGTAAAAGATAGGTTTCAGCAGTAAACTATTAAATTACACACAGGGTGGAAATGAGAGACGATAAAATGTCACAGCACTTGCCTTCGGATCACAGCAGCTCCTCTTAACCATGTCTTTATGGTTTAACAACATAAGTTGATACACGTAAGTAAATCATGGTAAATGTAAAGTAAATCATGGTGTATCATGGTAAAATGTTAGTTAACTGCTTATAATTTGTTCTTGAAACAGATAATATATTTTTATACACGTGTGAATTTTTTTTTATGGTAGAGTAATTATTTTGAAATGAGCATACATGATCAAGGTCTTCCATTAATGTTATTCATTATACATTTTATTACAACAGGTCATCCGTTTATTCCGATCAATATACTGGTAACATTAAAAAAAAAAAATAATCATAAATCCGAGTCCTTGATCTATGTTCATATTATTTCATTATTATTTTATATATTCATAATATTATACACACATTTTGTAATCTTTTCTAGGTTTTTTGAACATTTTAATACTTTAAAAAAACCTAAAATGCAAATCTTAATCTTTATATAACGGATTTGCATATATATGATATATGAAGCAGTTCTGTGGTCTAGAATTGTTAACAGTTTAAATTTGGACAGCTAAAAATAACATTTTATGGCATCTAACACATTGTCGGCTGACTAAGGTTTGACTTTGTTACCGGGGGTAAAATTAATTGTATGAATAAAGTTTTGTGTTTAAAAAAATTTCACTCACCAGTTCACATAGACCTACAGGCCTGTGAGTGAACTTTATTCAACGAATGAAGTACCGACCGTTGGCTCAATGGGGTTTCGAACACTTGACCTTGCCCTCTGCAGTCTGAAGAATTAGCCACTGAGCCACCACACAGACATAATTTATTAGTGGTAGTCATTTATTTACTATACAAATTTATTTTACTGGATATATCATTTATGGAAAAATATTGTTTTTTTCATAATCACCCACATAACTATAAATTATTATAGTACGCGCGCTGAAGGTCCGGCCTCCTGGCTGGCCTACTAGTCATATAAAAACATCGACTCTGAGCGAGGCGGTCACAGACAGATCGTAAAGGGTGATTGTTTACGCGTTTACGGAGAATTTGTATTTTGGTATCTTTATAATTAGACCAGTATTTAAAATAAAAACATCAAATAGGTTAAGGTTTGAAAGTTAACAAATTAAAACGTATATCAATATCAACTATTAAATATTTCATAAAAAATTATAAATCAGTTAATAACTTTAATTGAAATTAAATAACTAAGAAATATATACTTCTTACTGTCACTAAGAAAAATATTTCTGTGATATCCCGTATCGTTAAAATACATATAATTTTTATTTAAATTGGTTTAAAATAAAAATGACGAGTTGGGAGTGACTCATCAGTTTTATAAAACTCATGGACTGTTTTTCTAACGACACATTTGTCGACACATCGTCTAGTTCTGTCGCTGTTGTTTTTCTCTTGTATTTTTTGGGAGTTGTGAACGAACACTCTCCTTCCGCTGAAGTGTCCAATAAACACTATTCAAGCCGAATTTCCTTTATAAGAGTTTTTGAAATGCTACATGCAACTGCAGTTCGATCTAACGATTTTTTACGGGGATTCGTTGTTCATCTCTTAATTTGGCCTCATTCACCATGAACTCACTTACTCTCCAAATAATTTCCCTAGTCTGACTTCTAGTAATTTTTCCTTGGGCTACTTTAGGAATAAAGCGAGCCATAGTTGAGGCAGGAACCACTAACGGAATAAACTATTTAGGATTTACGTTCACTAATTTTACAACCTTAAGAGTCTGCAGAGGCTGTCGGCCATGTTGGTTTAAATCTCATTAGAACGATGTTTTTTTTCGAACCGGACAAATGATCACGCGTGTCAAAATTTAACAGTTATTTTTAAACGGTCTTTTCCAACCAAACAAATTGCATTTGATCAAGAGTGAAATTACTCGTTAAACTGCTTTGTGGATTCATAATTAGTTTAATAGAATAAATATAAAAATTATTTAATTTGAAGTTTTTATTTTCAACTATTTTTGAAAACTAGGCGTATGCATTCATAATATCAAAAGCAAACCCAATTCGCAATATGATAGCATTTTAAATGACACCTCATACACAACGTTTGGTAAATAAATAATGATAAAAATATGGATTCAAAATAACGTTGTTTTTATGAGAATTAAACCAGTATGGCTCTGCAGACTCTTAATACACTTAAGGGACAGAAAAAAAAGGAAAAACAACACAATCTGACTTATTACACTACAGTAGTTTGATAAAAACAAACATATAACCAAGTACATAATTGTTTATCGTACACTGAGTAAACATTCCTAACACGCTAAACCACAAGCAAATATATCGCACGCAGTCTGGAAACGTACTGAATGAGCATCCGTAGATAACAATTAACGTAACTTATTTTAGAAGCAAGCGTGGGAAAGTCTGACAGTAGCGAATGTTTCCAGGACTGCAGGCATATTGGGCCCTCCACCCGTCTCCTCCCTATCACCGCTCGCGGGCTCGAGGCCAGACCTTCGCCGCGCGGTGTATACTTTATTTAAAATACTGCATAAAGAAAATGTTGATTAATATTTTTACATTAATAAATTATATGTTATATTCTTGGTTGACTGAATGTTAGTTATTGTGTTATTTCTATACACAAAATACTTATTAAATATTAGTTAAACTCATAAAATAAAAAAAAATTCTTTTATCTTCCCAACCGGTAGCTAACTAGCCTTATATGTAGCAACCCGGTGATATATTAAACCACAGCTGCATTTGTCCTTCTTTTAAGTATTTCATGTCACACGCGTCTTAGTGAATACACGCACATGCTACATATTTACTATGAAGCCTCCATATAACTTCTTTGTAACTGTTGTGTTCCATTGTTTTGATTTTTTTGTATTCAAAAATATTTAAAAAAAATTTAAAATACAATTATTTTAAGTAGGAAAGATTTATGAACTATAGTGATGCTTGCATCCTGATTAAATGTCAAAGTTATAACTGAGAGAGTCATTGAAGTTAATAATTGAAAATGTCTGAAAAATTACAATGAATGTAAAATCCTGACAAACTTTCAAGATTCAAGATTCAAGAGCTTTATTTGTCATTAAATAATAAAACATATCATAATAGACAACGTCAATTACAAAAATTAGCAATTAAAATCTACAACAGGCATAAATTTAAATAGTTTCATCAAATCTTAAATCCGTAAGATTATGCTCCAAGAAATCATTCACTTTGTAAAATGGCATAGAAAAAAACCAATGTTTGAGAATATTTTTGAATCTTTTAAATGATACGTTTGAGGCAGAGTAATGTAATTTATTAAAAAATTTAAGTTGCATATAAAGATGACTTTCTATTGATTTATTTAATCTAAATAATTTATTTATTCTATATATAATTTCTAAATATAATTTATTTAATCTAAACTTGAAAGCTACAACTATATAGCATGAGAGAGGCGATGAAGGAGCGTTTTTTCAGTTATGTGACAACAAAAGCAATATCAAATTATTCTAAAAAATCAAGAATAACTAGTGCTCGTTGTGTTAAAGAGTATATTTATCGAAATGTAATGATCATGACTAAATATTAAAAGCGAGATAGGCAGTTTATGTCAATTTGTTTCACTTTGTCCGATAGTAAGTCATTATTTATGTTGATAGTAAAGAACTTTCGCAAGGATAATTGCAAATATGTTGTTGGTGTGTGACAACCTATCCTAATTTTACTTAACACCTATATATAAACACACCATTACTACACATAATGATTTACATATATCAATATAATTATGACTTTCAATGATTTTATGCTTAACTACCTCAATAAATTGTTATGAAATATTTTTCAAAGTAGATAAATGAACTATTTACATCATTTATCCGTATTTATGAACTAAGCAACTTTTGAAGATTAAGTAATATTGGTTTTCTGTTTTAGTTAGATCGGTAATGGCCAATATCAGAGTATGGTATTATATTTAAAAGTTCGAAGGTTTGACATATATGACAATTAACTGCGAGCATAATAACAGGTATGGAGAGGGAAGATTATTCATCCAAACTTCCATTTTTATGTGAAAAAAGAAGTGAACTCAGATGACAATTTACAGAGTTAGTGACGTTAAATCAGAGGGCGCCTTTAACGGGAGTAAACCGAACGTTTTAAAGGCCATAAATGACGTCCACTAATGGGTGACATTGTTTCAAAAGAGGCCTTTAAATCAAACGTACTGTGAATTAAATGTTTGGAAAATCGGGTATTTAACTCCCCACCCCCACTCATTTATGGATTTTATGCAGAGAATAACTACTTTCTAAATCGGAAAGAATGCATTTATTTATTCTTAACACGCCGATCGTCAACATATGAGGGAATATGGATTACGAATGGGTATCACGAGTGTAGATGAGTAATTTTTACAAACTAAGGCCGACCATTCCTTAGAAAGTGTCATTAATTAATAGCCCAATGGCAAATGAACAGCCAATGGTTATCAGCTGATCCATTTCAAAATTGGCGGATCGAACTGAGGACCTTAGCTTATGAAGCTGGGCTTTAATAACTACCGACCAATTAAATTTAGTTATTTTATATAATTATGTATCTTATAGAATATGTACTGATGTATAATATTTTAAACCAGATATAAACTTTACCAGATGGTATTTGTTTACAATTTGTAACATGTGTTGTTTTAACTATTGTATTTAATAATATCTATATGCAGAGTATGTTTCCCTTTGCTATTAAAATGGTTCTTTTTAAAAGTAACAGTTTTTATTTGATATATACAGGTACCCTGTACATATTACAAAATAATATGTTCTAAAAGATTAATATGATCTATTAATAGCGTACGTCCCGAGGTACACTGCTAATTGAGTAATGTTGCGTTGTTTGAATGGTTTTACTATAAAGATTTAACTGAATTGTGAAAGCATTGTTTTGGAAAATATATCATAGGCTTCTCAAATAAAATAAAAATAAAAAAATAGCTCATAGAAGTGATTATTGTTAGGTTGACGAGTAGGCCTATTTGAGATAACTAGAAGGCGAAGGTTAGCTAGGGAATATTTCATATATTTAAGTCACTAAGGGAAAATTAGTATTGCTCAGTTGTTTCCTAATCCTTCAAGTTCCAAATATTACGTTGGTTACTGTACATTTTATCATACCGAATAATATAACCGATTTTGAATAACGTTAGATATTAGCTTGTTAAGGTAAAGAAAATATATAAACTAACAAATTAGCCTTAAGGAAAAAGCAGCAGATAGTTTAATAGACCCACCTTAGCCCTCTAACTACCCTATCCTATTCTTAGAAGGTATACAAAACATGAAAAAATATATTCCATTATAGAAGAACACTCAGTAGTTTCAGAGACACTTCTCCATTCCATAGAAACCATTTCATACCCTGCTAATGTACATATAATATAGAAACGAACACTACGTCTTACAAACCATAAACTGTAGATTTGTAGACTACTACACTTCCTTAACTACCCTCCTCCAGCTGGGAGTCAATGAAATGCTATCTCTTACCGCAGTTGCACTCCTTACACAGCTCCTCAATATTGCAGCTCCCTCCTCCCGCCTATCCACATCGTAAACTCCTCTAGAGTGTAATGCTACCTCCTACCGCAGTTGCACGCCTTACACAGTTCCTCAATATTGCAGCTTCCTCCACCCACCCATCCACATCGACAACTCCTCTAGAGTGTAATGCTACCTCCTACCGCAGTTGCACTCCTTACACTGTTCCTCATTATTGTAGCTCCGTCCCCTGCCCATCCACATCGTCAACTCCTCTAGAGTGTAATGCTACCTCCTACCGCAATTGCACCCCTTACATCGTTCCTTAATATTGCAGCTCCCTTCCCCCACCCATCCACATCGTCAACTCCTCTAGAGTTTATTGCTACCTCCTACCACAGTTGCACTCCTTACACAGTTCCTCAATATTGCAGCTCCCTTCCCCCACCCATCCACATCGTCAACTCCTCTAGAGTGTAATGCTACCTCCTACTGCAGTTGCATTCCTTACACAGTTCCTCAATATTGCAGCTCCCTTCCCCCACCCATCCACATCGTCAACTCCTCTAGAGTGTAATGCTACCTCCTACCGCAGTTGCACTCCTTAGATATTTACTCAATATTGTAGCTCCCTTCCCCCATCCATCCACATCGTCAACTCCTCTAGAGTGTAATGCTACCTCCTACCGCAGTTGCACACCTTACACAGCTCCTCAATATTGCAGCTCCCTCCTCCCGTATATCCACATCGTCAACTCCTCTAGAGTGTAATGCTCCCTCCAATCGCAGTTGCACCCCTTACATCGTTCTTTAATATTGCACCTCCCTTCCCCCACCCATCCACATCGTCAACTCCTCTAGACTTTAATGCTACCTCCTACAGCAGTTGCACTCCTTACACAGTTCCTCAATATTGCAGCTTCCTTCCCACACGCATCCACATCGTCAACTCCTCTAGAGTGTAATGCTACCTCCTACTGCAGTTGCACTCCTTACATAGTTCCTCAATATTGTAGCTCTCTTCCCCCATCCATCCACATCGTCAACTCCTCTAGAGTGTTATGCTACCTCCTACCACAGTTGCACTCCTTACACAGTTGCTCAATATTGCAGCTCCCTCCTCCCGCCAATCCACATCGTAAACTCCTCTAGAGTGTAATGCTACCTCCTACCGCAGTTGCACACCTTACACAGCTCCTCAATATTGCTGCTCCCTCCTCCCGCCTATCCACATCGTCAACTTATCTAGAGTGTAATGCTATTTCCTACCGCAGTTGCACACCTTACACAGCACTTCAACATTGCAGCTCCCTCCCCTGCCCATCCTCATCGTCAACTCCTCTAGAGTGTAATGCTATCTCCTACCGCAGTTGCACTCCTTACACAGCTCTTCAACATTGCAGCTCCCTCCCCTGCCCATCCACATCGTCAACTCCTCTAGAGTGTAATGCTATCTCCTACCGCAGTTGCACACCTTACACAGCTCCTCAATATTGCAGCTCCCTCCTCCCGCCTATCCACATCGTCAACTCCTCTAGAGTGTAATGCTATCTCCTACTACAGTTGCACTCCTTACACAGCTCTTCAACATTGCATCTCCCTCCCCTGTCCATCCACATCGTCAAATCCTCTAGAGTGTAATGCTACCTCCTACTGCAGTTGCATTCCTTACACAGTTCTTCAATATTGCAGCTCCCTTCCCCACCCATCCACATCGTCAACTCCTCTATAGTGTAATGCTACCTCCTACCGCAGTTGCACTCCTTACACAGTTCCTCAATATTGCAGCTTCCTCCCCCCACCCATCCACATCGTCAACTCCTCTAGAGTGTAATGCTACCTCCTACCACAGTTGCACTCCTTACACAGTTCCTCATTATTGTAGCTCCGTCCCCTGCCCATCCACATCGTCAACTCCTCTAGAGTGTAATGCTACCTCCTACCGCAGTTGCACCCCTTACATCGTTCTTTAATATTGCAGCTCCCTTCCCCCACCCATTCATATCGTCAACTCCTCTAGAGTTTAATGCTACCTCCTACCACAGTTGCACTCCTTACACAGTTCCTCAATATTGCAGCTCCCTCCCCCCACCTATCCACATCGTCAACCTCTCTAGATTGTAATGCTACCTCCTACCGCAGTTGCACTCCTTACACAGTTCCTCAATATTGCAGCTCCCTTCCCTTACCCATCCACATCGTCAACTCCTCTAGAGTGTAATGCTACTTCCTACTGCAGTTGCACTCCTTACACAGTTCCTCAATATTGTAGCTCCCTTCCCCCACCCATCCACATCGTCATCTCCTCTAGAGTGTAATGCTACCTCCTACTGCAGTTGCATTCCTTACACAGTTCCTCAATATTGCATCTCCCTTCCCCCACCCATCCACATCGTCAACTCCTCTAGAGTGTAATGCTACCTCCTACCGCAGTTGCACACCTTACACAGCTCCTCAATATTGCAGCTCCCTCCTCCCGTATATCCACATCGTCAACTCCTCTAGAGTGTAATGCTACCTCCTATCGCAGTTGCACCCCTTACATCGTTCTTTAATATTGCACCTCCCTTCCCCCACCCATCCACATCGTCAAATCCTCTAGACTTTAATGCTACCTCCTACAGCAGTTGCACTCCTTAAACAGTTCCTCAATATTGCAGCTTCCTTCCCCCACCCATCCACATCGTCAACTCCTCTAGAGTGTAATGCTACCTCCTACTGCAGTTGCACTCCTTACATAGTTCCTCAATATTGTAGCTCTCTTCCCCCATCCATCCACATCGTCAACTCCTCTAGAGTGTTATGCTACCTCCTACCACAGTTGCACTCCTTACACAGTTGCTCAATATTGCAGCTCCCTCCTTCCGCCAATCCACATCGTAAACTCCTCTAGAGTGTAATGCTACCTCCTACCGCAGTTGCACACCTTACACAGCTCCTCAATATTGCTGCTCCCACCTCCCACCTATCCACATCGTCAACTTATCTAGAGTGTAATGGTATTTCCTACCGCAGTTGCACACCTTACACAGCACTTCAACATTGCAGCTCCCTCCCCTGCCCATCCTCATCGTCAACTCCTCTAGAGTTTAATGCTATCTCCCTCCTACCGCAGTTGCACCTTACACAGCTCTTCAACATTGCAGCTCCCTCCCCTGCCCATCCACATCGTCAACTCCTCTAGAGTGTAAAGCTATCTCCTACCTCAGTTGCACACCTTACACAGCTCCTCAATATTGCAGCTCCCTCCTCCCGCCTATCCACATCGTCAACTCCTCTAGAGTGTAATGCTATCTCCTACTACAGTTGCACTCCTTACACAGCTCTTCAACACTGCATCTCCCTCCCCTGTCCATCCACATCGTCAAATCCTCTAGAGTGTAATGCTACCTCCTACTGCAGTTGCATTCCTTACACAGTTCTTCAATATTGCAGCTCCCTTCCCCACCCATCCACATCGTCAACTCCTCTAGAGTGTAATGCTACCTCCTACCGCAGTTGCACTCCTTACACAGTTCTTCAATAATGCAGCTTCCTCCCCCCACCCATCCACATCGTCAACTCCTCTAGAGTGTAATGCTACCTCCTACCACAGTTGCACTCCTTACACAGTTCCTCATTATTGTAGCTCCGTCCCCTGCCCATCCACATCGTCAACTCCTTTAGAATGTAATGCTACCTCCTACCGCAGTTGCACCCCTTACATCGTTCTTTAATATTGCAGCTCCCTTCCCCCACCCATTCCTATCGTCAACTCCTCTAGAGTTTAATGCTACCTTCTACCACAGTTGTACTTCTTACACAGTTCCTCAATATTGCAGCTCTCCCCCCCCCCACCTATCCACATCGTCAACCCCTCTAGATTGTAATGCTACCTCCTACCGCAGTTGCACTCCTTACACAGTTCCTCAATATTGCAGCTCCCTTCCCTTACCCATCCACATAGTCAACTCCTCTAGAGTGTAATGCTACTTCCTACTGCAGTTGCACTCCTTACACAGTTCCTCAATATTTTAGCTCCCTTCCCCCACCCATCTACTTCGTCAACTCCTCTAGAGTGTAATGCTACCTCCTTACGCAGTTGCACTCCTTACACAGTTCCTCAATATTGCAGCTCCCTCTTCCCACCCATCCACATTGTCAACTCCTGTAGAGTATAATGCATTTTGCACTGCACAGTTATTACTCTTTATGAGCAATTTGTCATATATTTCTAGGCACTCTTGGTAAAATCAATATTGATAACGATTGTATGAAACGATGCTGGACAAAGGTGATCGTTAAACGCGAAGAGCCCATTTATTCAAATCGAAAACATTAAGGTGTTATCATGTTTACCGTTTTGTGAACACTGTAAATTCAAGCCTGGAATGGTAAGCGTCCCTACAGTTTACGACTCGCCCCAAATAAATCGCCATAAATACGTTTGGATTTACGGGCTTGTCCAGCTAGCTCATCCTCCCTCCACTGTGATCAAGGTCAGTCTCCTATTGACTTGCCGTCTACTACGCATCGTTTACCCGATATAAATGGGTTGTCTTAGAATATAGGAATGCTTATTGTAAAATAGTTTCCATGCCACTTTAAAAAAATGCGTTGACAAATGCTTTTGTGACGTCTTAGCAGATATAATAAAATTGAACATATAACGAATATTTCAAGGATATATTATCTTAAAGCTTTGTATAATTTTTGTATTAGATTTGGATAACTATAGATGAAATAACAACATTTTCACTTTTAAAGACATTATTATTGTAATTATATATATTCGTCTTTCATTTTTCATTATTACCTAGTCAAATTAAACAAAACGAACAAAAAATGAAATAGAGTTAAAACTTGGTGGACATGTACCTTGATACATCAGGATTATGGTAGTATAAAGTCATAGGAAATTTCATGATCTGTGGCCATTAGGGGGTGGTGGAAAGGGGACTTTCAGTTTTCTACCTATACCTTTTAAACGCTGCATTTTACGTGGAAAACTTTCACGCGGAAAATTAAATAATATACAATTTTGCATCGATTGCTATACCTAACGTTGAAATTCAATGATAAATAACGTCATAACCAGTGGTCGAAAAACTAGACGAAAAGGATTTTTGAGGAAATGTACTGTTTCTCGACCTGTACTGGCTATAGCTTTCCTCTAGAAAAAAATCTAGCGAATGAACATTCTAGGCTTTGTTTTAAATAATTCTATAGGCATTTTTGGCAATGAAACCTTATAAATTGCAAAAAAATTCTCAGAGTACAACTTTGTGGTTAATGTGTTTGATTAATTATCCTCTAACGAGCCTTTCTGAAGCAAGTAGTATTTTTTTTACCATGTCACATGTATGGAAAGGTGACCAAGTGTGGATATGGGGTACTGAAAAACCATGTCAAATTCGGTAACATATTCGAGACAACCCCTAGTTATGCAAGTCTCCATAAGGATGTTGGTTTGCTTTCCTACCATATAATTATTGGATCGTTTGTCTTAAAAAAAAAGAATTGGTGGTCATATTTTGCACTTATCTAAACATTCTATAAAATATTGCATACTAAAAGATCTACAGCATTATGTTATAAGAAGGCGTCTCTCTGTTCTGCAACTTATTTGTTAGAGAAGTTCAATACACTTTCACATGACGTTAGGTGGGACACAGCGAAACTCCATCCTGGGCCACATGGCATATTACTACGTAATTTTTATTTGTGAGGATTTGTAAATAACCAAGTTTTAATCTTAAAGTGGTAAACATTCTTCGATCATAAATTAACCGTATATATTCTCGTAAAATACTGCAAATATAAATTTAGTTCCATTTATATCCTGAAACATTCAGACCCTGGAGACAGTTAATATCTCAGTTTGTATGAAATCCCAGAGAAATGAGGATTCCAGCTAGGTGAAGAGGCTATTGTCTTAATCACGATTAATTGCTGTGGTTTACGTCTTGTTTGTAACGTTATTTACCTCTTACATTTACGACCATTACAGAACTAACATTTCCACGCTTATTAATGTTAGTTTATAGTGTGAATTATATCTAGCAAGTTTTAAGATATTTCGATGTTTTCTACCTTTTTACTGATTTCAAATGTGATGTTGCAAACATTTTGCTTAGAAAATTATGACTTAAATATTTGTTTGTTTTTATTTACTGGACAGTAAAGCTTTTATTGATACAAGTTATTATTTAAAAAATTGCTTTTGAATAAAACAACACTATTGGAAGTTTCGTCAAGTTTAAAAATTATATACTTTTAGTTTATATTAGTTTAATGAAATGAAACAGGCTATAATTGATAAAATTGATAATTCAAATATTTTTCTGTAAACAATATTAGAATGTTCTGTAACTCTATTTTCACGCGAGTTAAACAGAATGACACGGGTTTATAATTTATGTTTTGCACTTATTCTAAGAGGATGTTGAACAATATAATGCGTTGGGGAAAACATACAAACTAAATGTTAGTATGAACACAGTTTTATTATTTTTTTAAGGAAAATGACAACTGTGTAAAATAAAATCAATGAACTTATAAGATTTACTCAAGAAAATTATCTAAACAAATGTAACAGTACTGTGATGGTATATTGTATTTTCCTGTTTAAAACCAAAATATAACTGTTTCATGTCAGTGACCGTCTGCTTTTTATGTCACACTTTAAAGGCTTACAAAATTTCCTAAGATCTTTGTACAAGTTGTTAATTAGTCCAAGTGCAGAGCCTCTAAACATTTTACTCGTCATTTCGCCAAAGAGGTTTAAAATTACTATCATTTACTGTACAATTTGATTTACTCACAGTTCTTTGATGAATATTGACACTCCTTGTACAAATGATAATTGTTTGCTAAACAAACTTCTTTCTTTCAAATACTTCACTCACCAGACTACATGATGGGTCTGCAAGGATATGCGTAAACTTTGTACAACGAGTAAATTACCAACAAATTCATACCTTAGACATTAAACTTCAGAGTATGAAGCCTTATCCACTGATGCACCACGCTGGAAAATTAATATAGCAACTAAGGGTGTAAAGAATCAATATTAATAATAATATTTACTTTGTTAGTACATTTTGCATTCGAGACCTCTGGAAAATCTGAAGCAGGACGCACTTTATTATTTACTGTGCTGCCATTAACTTCGATTTACTATTGAACAGTTTGGATGTTTTCCAGGTTTAGGACTACATATAAAGCTCATTAAAATAACATTTGGATTTATATGTGAGGTCTTGACTTGCTTTTATTTGGTATCAATACTTACTTATCCTTAAAACCTAACGCAGAAAGATTTCTTGACTCAAGAAATCCTGAGTTTTAGGAAGCCCTTTAGAGAACAGGAAATCTCCAAGAACATGCAATATTCTATTCATTCCACACCCACACTATGGACACTTCTCATGACGCAACAAAAATATGTTCATCAGTTGCCTGCCCTAACTGGATAGTTTAAAGTGAATACTATCTCAGCCCCTATATCATATGAGCTCTCCTACTGTAAAGTTTTATAAGGTCCAAAGGATTAATATTCTTAGATGGTGAGAACATTAATATACTATAGCTTAAAATAAATACTATAGAGAAGAGACCTGTAGCTAATACTAATCTTTATTCGTCTCTCTCAACTTCTTGTATCAGGTTACCTGTATAGTTCTTTAGCATCTAATTGTTATGTATATGTAATGTACTGTATCATAGAGCTGTCTCATACAATTTATCATTATTTATAATAATCACTCAAATAATTTTGTTAGTATAGAAAGTTAGTTTCTTTGTTTATTAGTTCTGTATTATACATATTTATTTATCTATCTTTGCTTGTGTAATAAATTGCTTATTTTGTAAAGAAGATTAAATAGGTGTTAAAAAAATGTATATAAAACGTATGCATATTGGTGGTAATGTATAAGTTATCCAAATAACTGGTCCTTTGAACTCTTCCAAAGAATTCAAATAAATGTATATATATATATATATATATATATATATATATATATATATATATATATATATATATATATATATATATATAAACCAAATCATTCAAATATGAAGGGTGTTTCGTGCTATTTTTAAACAATAAGATTATTTACCCTTGATTATATGTGTGTATCTTAAAGATACACCAGTTATAATAACACATATATTAGATTAATTCAATAATTTAAGGTGGCACTTTTACCACTTATATTCATATATCATCTCAATATAACAATTACAATATATGTTATTAGTTGTTAAAAAAACTAACTCTAATAAAGTGTATCGAACACTAGAACGTTGTAAAAATACTTCAATTGTGAAGGGTGTTCACCCTTATTGAGTTACGTAACGCCGGAGACATGTCAGACATACCCCAATTGCTGAGCTCCTTTGTCTACTAATCCTAAATACAAACCACAGCTGATCCCTTCTGACAAGGCAGACAATTCCTTGAGCCCTTTTGTTCCATTAAGTGGAACTAGAGTTTCTTAGTAATTTAAATATGGTACACCTGTATTATTCAACTCTACAGAATCACTTCGGATTTCAACTATACTAGTGTAGCCAATGGCTTTGAGAAAAAAATAAAAATTTTTTATTTAGTGCCTAAAATTACCGTTTCACTATTGAAAAATATCTCGCTGCAGTGATCACACATATGTTTGCTATAAAAATTCAGTACTTCTGAAAATTATTTTTGTGGTTACCTTTGGCACGCAATAATTTATTTCACAATTTTTAAAGAAATATGTAACATATTTTCGTGATAAGGAATACCTCTGAGCCAATTCAGATAGAGAATAACGGGGTGATCAAGTACAGTACACGATGAATAATACGAATTGGTACTTACATTGATACTCGGGATTAAAATCCGTGCTATCTCCAACTCAAGCTAAAAGTGTCAATGCCTTAGAAAACTCAACTACTAGCTCTCCGAATGACCAGTGTCATTGTACCACACTATACGTACAAAATGTACGAATAATATGGTGATTGGTTTCGCAAACCATGTTTACCTTTTTTAGATCACAGGAATTATGCTTCATGAAATATGTTATTGGTAATAAAGATATTAAAACTAATATAGTAATCGATATTTTTTCATTAATTAGACTAGCAAAACGTTGCTCAACCTTTAGACAATTTTATAAAAATTTTTAAATTAAATTTGTAAAACTAACAATCAATGTACCGTAAGTAATCTACAGTTTTCAGGATCCCATAATTTGGTCCTTTTGATATGACATTTGCGAGTCCTTCCAGTCGTGTAACTTATAAACACTAATAATGACCGTCTTAATTTCATACTTTACATAAACCGGTTTGCAATAGAAAATATAGTCATACAAATTATACATCAATTGTTTCTAAAATGCAATGACCTTGTGGGTACTTTATAACACTGAAATATACGATAGCTTGTTAGTGAAATTTTAAAATTCCTGTCTTTGGTTGTTTTCTCAAAATATACAAATGGGGATCTCTAACATTTTTTTAAAACATTAGGCACTCTAACAATTTCGTCAACACGTTATTATTATGTCACTATTCTGTTTCATATCACACGGATTATAGGTTTGAATGACGTACAAACAAAAATAAGTATAATTTCCTAACTAGTACATATATGACGAAGGTAACTACTCTAACATGTTATATCTAATTTTAATATGGTAACTGTAAATACGACACATTTATCATATTTTATATTCCTTGTGATAGCTCTTACTCCAAATATTTACTACCTTATGATTAATTGGAAGCTGAAGTTAGCTCTTATTAATACATAAAAAGCGTTAAAAAATAATACAATGATTCGCCAGCCTATTTTAGAAACACTTAAACATATATTATCAACTTCTTACGTGTAATACTTAAAGTTACGTATATTTAGTGGTTAATATAAAATAACAATAATGATTGAAAGAAAATTAGGTGCTTCATAATGAGACAAAAACTCTCGGTTTATAAGTACGGAGGTTTACCGTACTTACCTCTGTTTTAGTGTGATAATATATGTTTAAGTGTTTCTAAAATAGGTTGGCCCTTTTTAATGTTTAAGAATATAATTATAATAATTTGTCATACTTCCATAGGACATTAAATAACCCTTAGACGAATTATTATGTATATTCGATGGTTTGCTCTCTCCAAATCCTGCAATATTTCCACGAGAGTAATCCTCTTATGGTTGTGGGAACGCCTGCCTGAATGTCAAACACTTTACCTCTATTGGATATGAAACTACCTTATTTTGATGCAGGATCTGGTATATTTGTGTAAAGCCACAATTCCATTGAGGGCGCAAACATTCCACCCAAGTTTCAGCTCAGAGATTTGAATATTTTATACTGAGTGTGAATCAATATTCCTACAATGGCTGTAAATCACCACAGCGTTGGGAAACTGCAACAAATAACGATAACCTCAAACGTCCCATTTATTAAATAAATACTACGTGGCTATCATGGTTAAACCTCATTAAAGGAACAGTTAATCTTGTATATAATGGTTATTCAAGATTACATTATGAATAAAGTTATAAACCTTTATAATAATTTAATAAAACAACTCAATATTTTGTATTAATTCAGACATCTAATGTTTGAGGCTGTGTGTGGTTTCAAGACATATACAATGTAAAATAAGAGCAGTTTTTTGTTGGATGGTTGTTGCTTTCATCCTATATTTCCCAGTATAGAGGCCATTCGGTTTTGGATAAGAAGTTTATTTCTTGTGGTACATTATACTCAAGCCGACGTTCTAGCTTTGAGAAATCCAACAAAATGGGTACGAGTTTAGAAGTCAAATGTTAGATGGAGATTGCATCAAGCTGAATTTAAACTAATATAGACAACTACATATAGACATACTAAGCCACTAAACCATTATTTAGTATTATTAGATAGCTCGCTACTATTGGGGTTTGGAGTAATAAAGTAGCACTCATAAACAACAATTCAGTAACTTGATGGGTGATTGATTTAATGATGGTGGCCGGGTGGTGTTAGACATCAGTAATTTGAAATTAGTTTAGAGGAATCCTGGCCTTGGCTGGAAGTTTTTATTAGTAGTATTCACCTTGTCATGTGCTGGTCTCCCCCTTACTCTGCATCGAACAGTTTTCGCACACATATAAATAGTCTATGGGAATGGGAAAAGTAAGGTTAAAATGAACATTGACTCACACATAAAAACAAAGATAACATTTTAAAATTGTATATAAAATTCTGTAATAAATATTTTTAGGTTCCTTAGTACGACTTAGTACAAGTATTCAAGTATATTTAGAAAACCAAAAATTGAGTCAAATGAAAGTATCGTGCGTTATTTATAAACAGTTTGTTTCCATATTAAATAGGAAATTGTTAAAACAATTAAGATACTTATAAAAAAGAAGAAAAGCTATAAGTTACCTTTGATAATATTTTTGTATAACTTATGAAAATATTCTAAAATTCACCTGATACTCATCTTAAAACAACCTATATGACCTATATATCTTGACAGCAAAAATATATGTGACATTTTTTGATAAACTTTTTATGAATAGCGAAAACGTTACACTCTTTCATTGCTAATTAAACGTGTTTTGCTTAAATTTAAATATTATAACCAAACTAAGCAGTAATTGATATACTTTACAACATATAAATAATGCATTGCAGTATTAATTAACATTATTTATTTAAATACAGTTCTTCAGTACAATCTTAAAATTAAAAACTTGTGTTACAAGACAATTTACTAAGCATAAAGGTGGATGTGTGAAAAACGTAATTAACGAAGACCATAAGTAAGATCCGTAACAACGAAAACCGGTTGTTTAAGATAGTATAAATGTACTTTATGTTTTCTACTTGTGCCTAAAATATTTGTACGTGTACATAGTTTTGAAATGTCTAAATATACTTTATTATCTAAAGAATTTCAATGTTGGCAATAATTACAAATATGAGGGCATATTTTTTGATATTTTTGTCTACATTAATCTTAAAATAATTGTAGGGAAAATGAACAGGAAGATTTACTTAATGAATAATAGTTTTATATAAATTATTACAGCTTCAGATCTTATTTGATTGAGAAGGTTACGCTGAATTGTATTTTTATGCCATATTTATATACTTAGTACTGAAAATAATTATATTTAAACTCTTTTTTCATAATAAGGACAACGAAAGATAATTGAACATTTGGAATTCGTTGTAGTGACAAATCCCAGAATGAGACAACGGAACACAATACTATATTATTTACATCAGCAAACCTAATTTGTAATTCACAGATTAGTTGCTTTGGAGTGCTAATTACGAGTTTTCAATTACATTAACTCAATTTTTATATACTTTATATACCTGCAACTTTTACGTGCTAAATACCTTACAAATATCTGTTTGTATTACTTAAAATAAGAAGTAAGTAGTATATGTTTTTTTTTATCAATACTGAAAATTATATAATTATCTTGTTGGGTAAGTTAAATAGGTTTCATTTAAATGGGTAAAGGTTGGGTATTTTACATAAAGCATCGTTTTAAGATTTGGGAATGTGACCTAAAAAAGATCATAAATTATTATTGAACCACTAATCTAATTAATTGGTTTAAAATGTCCTATGACACAGAGAAATACAAATGAATGTTATGCTAAAAATATAAGAAGTGTTTTTTTTTTTTTGTATATTCTATGAAAAAAAGAAAAAAAAAACAGTTCAATATAGTAGATAACAATCCATTACCAACAACATTCAACCTAATTTATAACTGACTACTAAATAGAAAATTTAAATACCATACATTTTCTTAGCCAAAGTACATTTATAATGAATCTTAAACCTTTCATAGCAATCAATAATTAAAGCTATACAACATAACACAAATTATCTGCATTCCACAAAATAAACGTGTACTAATAAAACATCCTCCTTACGTAACATTATTACCAGGATGAACTCAACATCATTAAACAAATAGCTGTCAACAATGTATATAAACTACATTTAATATATAAATGAATGTTGGAAAATACAAATAAAAGATTATATTTATGAACAACAAAAATCACATTTGTATGACCTATTATTATGATGATACCAATCCAACGGATGTTATAAAATTACCCATAAACTAACAAGCAGAATGAAAAATATATTAAAAGCTAATATTTATAACGATAATAAAACAGATACTATAAATTCAAACGAATGTAAAATAAAATGTTTATTTTATCATTAGTACTGTAAAGAGCAATCAGGGAGCGGTTTTACGTAATTTAACGAAATAAAATTAATTGATGTAATATTTGTATACATTATACAGAAAATTTGCAGTGTATATAAACGAAAAATTGAATAATACGCAGTTTTTAATATATTTAGAAAAACAAAAAACGAAATATACTTTACACGTAAACATTGTAAAGAGAAAAGCACAGTTTACACTATATTACCACCACCATCAAGTTAGAGCAGGAACTGGTTGAAGTACTGAACTTGTTTAACACTCCATGTACAGTTTTGAAACTCAGGTATTGGGTTGAAAACATGAGTTAAACTTGCATTCGGTAAATAAACAGTTTTTATATGAAGATATATATATTATGGAATAGGGGGTTTTAAGATAAACATTGCACTTAGTGCAATAATGGGTTGTTCTGTTAATATAGTTCTTGTTTGATAGCCATGAAGAAAATAATGTTAGTTAAGGCTTTATAAACTTTTTACTATAATTTTAAATAAGCTCTCGAATGTTGTTTTAGAACATAATTCCTTTTGTTTGTCAGACTAGTTACATCAGCGCTTGTTTTTCAGAATCCAAAAACAAATTAACTAAAAAATTAAAGTTATTAATTAAAAACACCTACTATTTACTCTCATAAAATAAAATTCAGATTCCTAAAATAAGCTTGAAAAGTTATTTCACAATTTATAAGCTGCAAAATGTAATTTTTTTAAATACTACGGAATATTAACCTCATTCCAACTGAATATATACATTTTACAGTCGTAGCCCTAAAAAGAATTATACAATTACTATGGAGAGGCAACGACGGTATAGTGACATTAATTTGTGTAAATAATCGTAGCCCAGGTTCAATGTAGTCTTTGGTATTGTAGGTTACCAAATAAAAACAACAAGACAGCCAGTTCTTTTATTAAGAAGGTAGGTAAAAACATCAAAATGTCGGGCATGATGGTAAATAGAGTAAGATATGTTATATGGTAGTTTAATATATTTATTTAGATCTCATTGAGTATATCTTATGTCTCAAACAAAGTAACAATCTCATTGTCGTGAAGAACACACTGTTTAGGGAGTAAAGATTAGTTCACTAATAATAGTTATACCCATTTTCGTAATAACAATTATTCTTTCTTCAATTGAACTTTACTCGTTGTTGTTATACAAGTGAATAACAACGAGCATGTTATATCAAACACGTCTAAACGTTGAGGTATTTTGTCATGCGGGTATTGCTTTAATAATTCTGAAGGTACAGTTACTTGTTTACAGTCTATTTTTATTTCACTCTTAAAATCGTTGACTTACAATAAACGAAGGTATCACTTATTTAATATGAAACTGTTCTTTTTCTAAACAACATTACATAGAACTTATGATTTATAATCATAATATATAATCTTTATATTCAACCCTTTTGAGTCAGATAAACATTTTATGTATGTAACACCTGTGGATATACAAGGTGTAAAATAATATACAATACTTATGTATGACTTCACTTGTAAAAGTAAAATCTTGTACATGATCATGGTTACAAAGAACATACTTTTTGACGCCATTAGCGACATTTCATATTTTTAGAAGGACGGCCCACGAGGAGTTGAATGACAATCTTCAACGTAAGCCTAGGTCGAGTTTGGTATCAAAAGAAAGGTCTATTGAAGAGAAATTAATTGCCGCAAACCAGGCTTCAAAGGGATTTTTCTTTCCAGAGTAGTGGTCATTTGTAATTCAAAGTAACTAATTTGAACAATATTACCTATCCGCTATTTAATGGTTTTAAGTAAATTATTCTGATCTAAAATTATACATTATGAAACACAATTATAAAAAAATGAAATGTTTAAACTATACATGGAAAAAATACCGTTCTTTTGAAAGGTTTGCCATATTTATTTTTCACGCTGTATATAAAATGAACATGTTGGACCAAATGGCAGAGCACGTCCCTTATCAGGTGAATGATTGAGGGGCAAGCTTCCCCTTCAACGCACTCGATCACTACCCATAAAGCAATAATTCAACCATCTTTCTCTACTGGGTTTACTCTAAATTCAAGGTAAAACGTCCTGTTGTATAGGAACACGGTAAACAGTCTTAATTATTTGGATGAATATGCCTCTTGACAGGAAAATAACTCAACAATTTTTCTTAACAGTACTTGTATAATTATAATCAGAGTTATCTAATATACGACTGTTAGGAAATACTGTGACCTACTTTATTATCCACTAAAAATGTATGAAGGATATATACTATTGATTTAACTGTTGAGTTGTGTATTAGTTAATTGCTATTTTATGTCTTTTCTGTCCAGTACATTAACTAAGGCAATAAAAATTGTATAAAAGAACAAACAATTTATTAACACAAATAAAAATGAGAATGTAATTAAGACATTGACGTGTATTTAATAATAATAATAAAAAGAAAGATAGAATTATATTTGTGTTTAATATGGCATTGTAAAAATGTGTTATGCCACACTGAAGATGAAACGCGTGCCCTTACCTTTGTACTTATACTATCTGATATAAATATGACGGTTTTACCACAGTAAACATTGATAGCTCTGAATTAAAAGATACTAATATAAACTATTACTAAAAAAAAGAAAGTACGAGTATTTTGCTACCTTTGTACTTCCATTTGAGAACTACGTTAGGGAACATTAATATTAAATATCTGTCTGAACCGATAACAAAATATTGTTCTCTTTATAATGTCTTAATGAGAATTCAATTTGGTAGTTAATATAATCATTTTATGTTAAACATACTTTCATATTATGTTTCATTACTAACAAAAAGAAATAAACGAACGTTTATGAACAGTTCAAGACTAACAGTTGAATAAACATAACAGTTGAATGTTTAGGATGTTGCGGTGGTTTGTGTCCTCAGACATTGCTACAAATCTTGGAATGTTGCAATATTTCCATGAAAGCAATACTCTTAGGTCAAAAAATGCCTGCATGAATGTCAAACACTTTATCTCTTCTGTATATAAAACTGCCACATCCATTTAGGATTTTATACTGCACACAATTCTACGATAGCTACAAATATTCTAGCAGAGTATTTGTCTCTATACTGTGAATATTTTACAGTGATCTTGTGCTAGATTTATACCTGCCTGTTTATAATGAAATAAACTAACTACCATAACTGAGAGTTTCGTAATTTTAAAATCTTTAATAACTTAATTCCTTTGTAAACACTTGATTTTTTTATAAAAAAAGAATTCATAAAAGTTTTCTATGATGTGACGCTAAAATGTAGTAGATATTTAAATATACCTTAATATACACATTACTAATGTTCCCCCAAAGCTTTTCGATTCCAAATACAAATGTAACAATTATAATATGGATATAAAAAGGCTTTTAAAGTTTAAAGACAACTTTGATCATTTTCCAACTATTTAAACAAATAGTATTCAGACTCATACTTTTGACATTGGTATGAGAACTTATTACACTTAATGTTACTGTATTATAATAAACATTGATTGATGATTATTTAATGATTACCCTCTATAAGAATCAACTTTATTTCCAAATACCAATTTATTCTTACTTTATAATAACGTTTTGTACAAAATCAAATACGCATGATTTTAATGTTGCATTCCTTTCGAAAAATGTCTGGCATAACATTTTCACAACCCGAGCGTTCATTTTGTTTATACTTAATATAGTAGTGTTACATTTTACTCACAGAAAATAAGAGACACGATCAAATATTTTTGGCTTAAGAGTAGACCAACATGTTTTACCTTTTCCTACCTGTGTAATATTAATATGCTTTATCGGCCTTTGAATACAGTTACAAATTAATTGATTCTTTTGATGAGATGTAATACAATTTTTAAACTATAAATCCATTACCAAGCTTAAACAGATGTATGGTCTAAATATGACATGAAGTCATTAAGAATGGTCAATTCAATTTCTCATAATTCGTATAATTATGTTTAGATTCAGTTACACGGTTAAATGGAAATTTATGTTTAATGTTGCCTAAGAATCGGACCTGTTAACAATTAAAAAAGCAATACACAGTAACTTATTCGATGCACATGAGATACTATTTAGGAGTATATATTATGTTACCATACTATTTTTATAATATATTTTTTATATATGTATGTTATATACTTTTCGGTGGGGTATTATTTTATTACTATATGATATATTGTAAACAGCTTTTACGAATAATATTTAAAAATAGAGCTTTTTTAGAATTAAATTGGCAATCAAAAACTTTTAAATATGATAGCTTAAAATAGATAATTTATGTACTTCGGAAACTATGAAATTTCGTATAAAAAGTACATAATTTACATAAAATATAATTGTTCAAAATAAATAAGAATAAAAACAGTCAGTTTATTGTTAGTTAAAATTACCTTCAATAATAAATAAATTACAATTAATAATAAATTAATTAAAATTACCTTTAAAGTCTAGGAAAAAATCGTGAGATGCAGTGAACGTCTTGGCAAAAATCCAGTAACTGAATGTTGGACTAACTTGGAGAAACTGTAATCGGCTTGACAACTCTAAACGTTCTTCACTAACCCTGTGTTTGCTTTAACTTTCTTATGACGAATGTAGTAGAAGAACACTGATTTTTCCCTTCGGTTTGTAGTCAGAGGTCTTTGAGACCAAATTTGGCAACTTAAACTATAAAATACAACGGTTGTAATATTATAGTATTTAATATTACAACTGATATAGTATATACTTACTGATAGTTACAGACTTGAATGAACGCCTAGGTTTGCAGGCGTTCTACAGGCCGTATTGTAGCGGACGCACCGGGCTATTAAGTCGCATGATATGGATGCCGTTATTAGGCTAAATATTTTCTATATAAGGCTTTTTTTTACAGATATCAATACTTTTTTAAACTCATACATTGTTTAACAAATCACTGATTGTTATTTAATTAATTTGTGAAAATCAAATTGTTTGTGAAAAATTACTTATGTTTCACCTGAACATGTTTATATCTATATTTTTATATCGTGTCGTGAAAAAACTCCGTAGTCTATGTTAAAGAACACGAAATGTTAGCATGACAATTTATACTTAAAAATAACTTACTGTGTTTATCAAGGAACATTACGTGAACGTTTCAGTTCCACATAAGCATACAACAACGGTTTATAGTTGAAATACAGATAGTGCTTTATTTTACTTCGAAATAAAACTTTTTTTTACATTAATAAAATATACAAAACTTTAAAATATTAGTTTGTGTTTAACTTAAATGTGCACTACAAAAATTCGCTAGGTTATATATGTTAGTTGTTGTAATAAACATAAAAACGCCTTCATTATTTTAGATGCTACCTGTGACGCATGGCTGTACGCTGGACGAATCCGCGTTCATTCAAGTCTGTAACTATCAGCATTGATTTTTCTATGTATAGTAAAATCAATGCTATCAGTATGTGGATTTTGTTTTTATATTTCACTTTTTGTACGAGAGAAAAGGAAATAAAGGTGATATACAAAACAATTTTTATTTATTTAATTACTGATCGATAATAATATGTAAAGTAATTCTTAACGATATACAGTTATATTTAGACAGTCTCGGTAAATTAGAGAAGTTAAACAATAAAATTAGTAAGACACCCTGCATAGACCTAGGACAGCTTGATAGCTACTTCACGTACCCATACAAATATAACAGACATTCAAAGACACAAATTTAAATATGTTTGTTTCTAGGTCTAGCTATATAATTAAATCCTCAGTTTAACCAGAATATAGTTGAATAGAATAAATAAAATATCATTGACAAACTACAAGAAATCATACAGTAACTGTCAAACACTAATTTAATGAACAAATTCAAACACTGTGATTAAAGAATTCAATAACTGCAAGACTGTAATTAAAGAATAATATAATACATAATATAAGTCCTGTACTAACTATATTTCAGCTGAGTCCAGTATTTAAACTAATTATTGGTAGGCATTAACAAGTATATAATAGTTATATATTGCATGTATTGAAAATAGTTTTGCAACTAGGATATGCTTACAACTAATTTAACATTTCACTCCCATTAAGTTTTAACTGCAAACTCCATTATGTTGCAAATGCCATTATCTCGTATTTATAGTATTGGGTTGGAGTTGCTTATACAGTTTACATTATTTGCTTATAAAGATTTGCATTAGTATATATGGAACTCCATTTATTTGATAAAAAGGTACAATACATTCAGAAAATATTATACAGTTTATTTTGAAATTTATACACTATACAATGTATCAATGTATCAAACAACATTTACGTAAATACTATTTCAAAATGACGTAATATCTAAAGTACGTAGTTTCGATAAAAGCTTAGTAAAACCACAGTATGAGCGTAAATTGCAAAGTTCTATAAAAGATGATATATGTTCAGGTATTTTACACTTACGATATTTTACACTTACATTCTTCTGTAGTGTAAAATTAAAATTACCACTGTGCGTGAATGGGTGGGCAGGTGGGTCAAACAACTGTACGTGTATGGGTGGGTGGTTGGGTCATTACCACTGTACGTTTATGGGTGGGCAGATGGGTCAAACAACTGTACGTGTATGGGTGGGCAGGTGGGTCACTCACTACGGTGTAATAGTACGTGTATGCCTTTAACCAGGAAATATTTTTCAAAACCTATGTTTAAAACACTATATGGAATCCCAGCCCTGAGTTGGAAAATTGAAATAATTTCTAAACGAGTAACTTTCCTTATGTGAGCTTTTCCAAAGTTCAACCAAGTAATCTTCAAAGTTTGTACATTAGTATTTAAATTGTAATAAGTCTGAGACTTCTCAGTGAGTCTAATTAAATTGTAGTAACTCTGAGACTTTTCAGTGAGTCTAATTAAATTGTAGTAACTCTGAGACTTCTCAGTGAGTCTATTTAAATTGTAGTAAGTCTGAGACTTCTCAGTGAGTCTATTTAAATTGTAGTAAGTCTGAGACTTCTCAGTGAGTCTAATTAAATTGTAGTAACTCTGAGACTTCTCAGTGAGTCTATTTAAATTGTAGTAACTCTGAGACTTCTCAGTGAGTCTAATTAAATTGTAGTAACTCTGAGACTTCTCAGTGAGTGTAATTAAATTGTAGTAACTCTGAGACTTCTCAGTGAGTCTAATTAAATTGTAGTAACTCTTGAGACTTCTCAGTGAGACTAATTAAATTGTAGTAACTCTGAGACTTCTCAGTGAGTGTAATTAAATTGTAGTAACTCTGAGACTTCTCAGTGAGTCTAATTAAATTGTAGTAACTCTGAGACTTCTCAGTGAGTCTAATTAAATTGTAGTAACTCTGAGACTTCTCAGTGAGTCTAATTAAATTGTAGTAACTCTGAGACTTCTCAGTGAGTCTAATTAAATTGTAGTAACTCTGAGACTTCTCAGTGAATCTAATTAAATTGTATTAACTCTGAGACTTCTCAGTGAGTATAATTAAATTGTCGTAACTCTGAGACTTCTCAGTGAGTCTATTTAAATTGTAGTAACTCTGAGACTTCTCAGTGAGTCTAATTAAATTGTAGTAACTCTGAGACTTCTCAGTGAGTCTAATTAAATTGTTCTTTTTATTAATTATTTGTTATTTAACTTTTGTACCTATATTTTAGCTAATTCCTCTGTAATTAAATAACATTCTCATAACAGTTAGTTACTAAAGCTTATAAAGATTTCCTTGAGTATGTGTAATTTACTATAAAAAATTCTATAAACAGCCTAACAAAACATTACAAATTTTGAACAATTTAAAGAATTTAGTAGGATAACATAGTATAATTTAAAGTCATTACAAGAAAAATAATGTAATATAATGAACAACTAGCATGTGTTTCTATTTACATTTTGGTCATTAATAAAATAAGATTAACTATGAACATTTTTTATTATTATACTATTCATATATGTACTAACAAAATCTTGAAAAAGGCACCAAAGATAAGTTTTATACGACGTGTGCTTATAAACGTAAATTTAGTATGGTTGATTTTGGTAACTCGTCCACACCACTTGGACAAGACTTTTGGACTACTTTATCAGGCTTTGGTTTGGTGGATTCAAAAATTGCTGACAACACTGTCCTTTTCGTAAGTTGAACTTTGTCATTTTACGTGTGTCATTTTTTTTTTTAATTTGTTCTTCCCCTTGTAAATTGGAAAATAACAATATAACGTTGAATCTTCTTGTTTAATTGTCTTCACTTTTCATTCGTCTTCCCAAATATAAATCTGGAGTGTATTATATGTAAAAAAAAAAAAAAAATGATGAACAGGAATACGATCTGTGAACAAATTTTGATCTCGTAAGAATTTTAATACCTTTAGTTGAAATGTAGGTTGCTGCAAGTAGCGTAGAATATGATATGTTTTGTTCCATGCCTTTAAAATGAGTGGTCATATCTGCTAATGAGATTTCCTAAGGCTCGCGTGCTTTATTGTAATAAATGGTTTCTAATATCCTCCCATTATTTTGTTCACATCAACATATTTTTACGTTCCTGGTTTTATCTTGTGAAACTGCAACTTTATTGTCTCGAGAATATAAAACCATCACGACAAAGGGTCAACTTCATGTAAAATTATTTAATGGTTATTTGTATTGTAATGTAAATAAGATAATATTATTACGAAACTAATAAACCAAGGAGTTAACATCCCTTAGCAGAAACCTTTGCAATAGTTTTTTTTATGAACACGTACTATTTAAACATATACTATTTAACATATTAGACATATTGTAACAGGTAAAGCATAGTTACATGCAAGGGTAAAATAGGGTAGGTAACAGGTCGTAACATGAATTTGCAAGACAATTATGGAACATGAAACGTTTATTTTATAGTTAAACATTAATGTTTCTTTAAAATAATCTTCAAATTGAATATACGTATTCACACGTACATATTCTGTGATATAGTGAAATGTTTTTTAGTCCATATTATGTAGATTCATTATGACGTCTTATTGAAATCATTCACTTTTGTATGTATTATTAGTTAAATGATTCATTGCTCATTCACAACCTAACTTAAATTATAACTTTCTAGGAAAGTGAGAATGGAAAATTACAATTATATTGTTTGTATAGAACAATTTCAAGAGTTTGAATATGAAATTAATAATAATGAGTTCTACTTTTTCCAAGACCATACTAAGTTAGCGCAACTCTGATCGATAATAAAAGTTACAAATGCTCTTCAGAAACTGATTTAAGAAGCGAGTTATTTTAGAATTCCTGAAAATCAACAGTGGTTTGGTGGCATTGTCTATATTGGCCATAAGGATGACTTTTTAGAGTCTAGATAGTGGTGGATAAGCTTTTTACAATTTTCTTAAACTAATACCTACTTTCTCTAATAGGACAAAGCATTTATGTAGGTATAAAATAAATAAATAAAAAAGAAGAAATTCCGAGTATTTAACGAAAGCTAACGTTAAGCGGTTACTAACGTCTAAATTGTATGTAAAAGGTCATGGGAGAACGAGTTCATTCTCTTTCTCCGCATTAATCTGATTTGCTAGGGGGGAAAATTAAGACCATCGTAGTACAAATTTGTTTTCACACTCTCTGCCTTTCAGTGATACACTATATATGTTTTTCTTCTCTGACATGCAAATATATACAAATATTTTTTTGAATTTCTGGCCTCCGTCTCCAAAAAAAAAAAAAAAAAAAAAAAAGAAAAAGAAAAAATGGTCTTATTGATGTTCCATTCTCATTTTTAAATTAATATGGTTGAATTGGCCATTGTTTTGTACAATTTTCCTTATTCTGTTCTATTTTCCATGACAAATATTACGCAACATAACATATTACGATGAGGGAGACAAAGGTAGTTGGACATTTGCCATCATTACGTGAAAATTAACAATCACGACGTTTCGATTTGGTAATATTACGATGTTGGGAATTTTCAACACATTAGAGTTTAGAACAATCTAACACGCCAATGCCATTACTGACAACAATATTAGGGAATGCGAAATTCTATATTTTTATCGTACTGTAATTGGGTTATCAGAATAACATGTATACGTATATACATATACATATATATATATATATATATATATATATATATATATATATATATACACACACACACACACACACAGGGTGTCTCTGAACTCTCTGAGGATATACTTAGGTATTGATTGTTTCTAACTTTTGTGTGTTATATACTGTGATAATATGCATTAAATATTCCAGCTGTTAATAGAACAAATTAAATATTTCAACTGTTTATGTTTTATACCCAAATTAACAAGGCACAAGGCCAAACCTTTAAGAAGCTTGTATTCACCTGAACAAACCATGGTTTACACATGGGTTTAAAAACATAAACACACTTTATGGTTAAGTTTTATAAAACTGTTAATAATTCAATACTAAGCGTTAAATATTTAACAGCAAGATTTGAATTTTATTTATTTAGGGGCTTTTGCCCCTACAAGCTACTAGTTGTATATATACATTTTCATCTTCTTAGCACGTAATAGCGTATTGGTTAAGATACACCATATTGCACTGTTTTTTATGTTTAATATATGATTTGAGTTCAGTATTTGTTTAATTTAATGATCATCAGAACATTTTCCTTTCGTTACACTAAAGTTATATTCAACAGATGTTTGTAAAACATGATGATAACAGATATATTTTCAGAACGATAAAAGATAGATGTAATGCCAAGTAAAATACAAAATTCACTTTACATATAAACAATTATAAAATTCTTCATCCAAAGGTATGTTACTTTTAGCAATACATGTACTATCGTGTTATGAAGGTCTGATTTGTAAGTTATAACAGTTCATATAGTAGAATGTTGCATCGTTTTGTAAGTTTCTAGATAATTTTTATTGTATTGAAATTCTCCCAGTCCTGCAATGAACTAAAGAAACAAAACGAAACTATTAAGTAATTGGCATGTTTCAAACACTAGTTTCGTAGTATATACAAGCATACAATACAATTCTAAGCGGTTAAACCTAACCTACTTCAGTTGGAGGATTTAACTAACCACACTCACGTTTGCAGTTTAACTAATGTTTGTGCCTTATATTTTGGAATGGACTATTTTGCTGTTTAAATTAGTATATATTTTTACTACTTTAGTAAACATTTTTCAAAATACACAGACTTTTATTAAAAATCTTGTATATTAATTATTTAGTTAAAATTCCAAGTTATAACTGTAACAAATAATTTATCTTCCTCTATGTGAAATTTATTCTTTTATAAAACTTTTATAAATATTTTATAATATTTTTTATATGTAGGTCATTATAAGACGTACACATGTGGTTAATAAACTAACATGAAACCTACTAAACATAAAATAAAATAATAAAACAAAAAAATCTTTTTATTGAACATTATATATGGTAAATAATTAGTAATTAATTATATTGTAAATGTTACATTTAGTTAAAAAATCCAAATAACGCCATAATCACAATAAATTGTAATGTACAAAAAGGGAGGCCTATTGGGTTATAGTTAAAATTAAATGTAAATGAATTTAAATTATTGTTAATGCAGCAAAATATATTACCCCATATTTTTAATCAAAGTACACACATTAAAATCACTGCAATTATTACTTTAATACCCCGATATTTTAGGATTATCTTCCTGGATGCACATACTTTCAATAGGAATACACTAAACATATCTTTTATCTACTTTCGTATACAATTACTGTATTGCTAAGAACATAATATATTAAAGAAAATGACTCCAGTTTTTCCTTACAGAAAAAATCCATACAGAATAAGTGACTTATACGATGTTATATCAGATTGCAACAGTTTTGGTCATGTTTATGCACTATTCGCAATATTAGTATATTCTAAGTGAGCGGAGGTTTTCGCTTTCAATAATAACTAAATCACAACTATACTAAATAATCATGGTTAAATTGACTGCTCCAGGCCCTCATTGGTTAAGAAAATAAAAATTAACCTACAAAAACGTTTTAAATGTTATTTTTATTTTGTAAAATGATATAAATGATTAACTTTAATACATTATACATAAAATTGCCGATTGAAATGTCTCTTAAAAGTTTTGAATACATACTTTTTTATATGAATAAATCTCTGTGGTCCAACTAGTGTTTATGCAAATACTTAGCTACTATGTTGATACGCGGTCTGGACATGTAGTTCTGTTCTACTAAAACATCCGATTGCAATCTACGGTTTGTCTGGATACTTATAAAAAAATGTAAATTATCAGCAAATAATGACGATTGACCTGCCAGATTGACGAGTGTTCTAGCCCTACCTTCATAAAATGGAAGATGATATAAAAGTAATGGTCCACATCCTCTGAATAGTTTATTGTGTTTTTATTTTTGTTTGAAGTTCATTTAAGTTTTACGCTCTTAATAGTTCTTTACTAAACGTATATTGACTACAGTGATTTTATTGACAATTAACAGTATTTCAGCAAGTTTATAAACACAAATTTATGTCTAACAATTAACAACAATCTATTATACTCTAGCATATAACTGAGTTTTTTGTTAACATTTCTGGCTGATTCTTTAACATTTTTAGCCCCCAGAGTGGCCATAGCTAAGAGGCTAAGGAGTTGGCATACCACGCAAACAGTCCGGGTTCGATTCTCGATATGACCACTAACAGTTTTTGCCCTGCCGCTCCCGTGGTTCGGAAGTCACGTAAAGCAGCTGGTCCCCAGATTAAGTGTTAAAGAGGGCTTCTTAGGCCTACATTTGCTTGGTAAAATAAGACGAACTTTTAACATCATATTAAAATATAAATCATAATATAATATTTTGTACTATTATATGTTTTTATAAGGATTTTTAAAATATTTAGTGGAAAACTTAAAAAAATTCGTATTACTATAAACCTTACACACCAATAAATCTATTGACAGCAATAAACTAGTTAATGTTTATTTAGAATTAAAAGTAGGAAATTAAATATGACAAACTTTCTGGCCGATAAGTGATGATAAGTACAAATATGTTATTTTTATTTCAGTTAGGAATGTTGTAATATTTTCTGTTGTTTTGTAGAAATACAAATGTAAGTGATGCAAACTAAATAAATGGATATTATGGGCAATAATACCTCAAAATATGACATCCCAACGGTAGTTGTTGTATGGAAAACCCTTAATTTAAGAGTTTTTAAAATACGTAGGAATGAAATGGATAATATTGACATTTCATACCATAAATCAGTTTACATGTTAACAATAATATTAATAATATCAGTTATCATGTCCATCAATTCTATCATCAATTAATTCAAATATAAATCGAGGAAATGAGTTTGTTAGTCACAATAACGATTAGGCGCAGCCAGAGGCTGTTTTGGAATGTCATTTAATAAATCTAGTAATGGAATGTTATCCATGCAGACATTTTTGAGAGTTATTTATGATTGCTGTAATGCGTTGAGTCTGAATTAATAGTTGTATATGAATTTCAAAATGTATATTGATTCCACTAACACTCTGCCTATGTATGCCATGTAAATAACAATACAGAAGAATAATAAATAAAAAAAATAATGAAAATTTATTATTACTGTGTGAAGAAACATTTTAAACATCAACTCCCCGCTATACCTCATATCTCTGGATATCAAACTGATAATTTTTTTCAAAGAGTATGATATTAATTTTGAAATTCCACAAACTGATTGGGCGTGATACCTCCAACTGTCTCTGGGTGGTAAATATTTTAAACTGCGTATGGAACAACGTTCCTATAATATACATAAACCTCCCATATAACTTTACGTTCGGCATAGAGCGAATTGTGTTTGAAATGTAATGATCACATTAATATTTCATCATTTGTTCAGAAAAGATATATTTTTAGGTAAATTATGACATATTTATAAATTAAAATAATATGTCTCATACACACACAAACACATACGCACGCACGCACGCACGCAGGCACGCATGCATGCACGCACGGACGCACGCACGCAAGCACGCACGATTGTTATGCCTTATTCATAGACTATTTATGCACTATAATAAAAAAATCTTTGCAACCTGCAAGAACTTTATAAATTATAGCACCAAGAATTGTTTTTGACGGACTTCTTCCTAATATGCTCTTTAATGTTTAGATAGTCAAAGTACAGTTTTTCATATTTGACTTGTCTATAATAAATCAAGCACATTTTTAATTAAATATTATAAAGTAAATTGTTTAGTTATCAATATTACCTTTTCATAGTATAAGGAAATTAACAAATATCCATTGGGAAGACAAAACTATTTATTTATTTCGATCTGAAAATTGTTCTTAGTTTCATTGGATAGAAACTTGAAATATAAGTTATTTAAATGTCTAAATCAAATATATAATGTTTTAACGAGATTTTCATTACTGAACAATAAGGTTTTTAGTCTAATTCAGGACTGAACTGTAAGTTTCAGTTTGCTGAAGTCTCCACAGAGTCAGGGAAACTGTAATCGGCTTGTCAAGTTTCAGGAACTCATTTCAGCTATTAAATTTACATTCAAGTCATTTAAGATTTGCTGACAACATTGTTCTGTTGAAAGAAATTTATTTTTGTTGATAAGGTTTCACGTTTTTCTTCTCACTTGTAGTGAGTCTTCTGTATGTTTAATCCAGTGTAGTTCAAGTATTTTTTTGTTACTAAATAAATATAATGTATTTACTACATTTGAAATAGGAGGTGGAAATCGGAGGCGTCAGTTTTCATATAATATATTTTACAACGTATGTTGATAGAAAACTGACGATATTAAAATTTAAATTTGAACAAAATGTAAATAGTTGAAGAACTTCTAAATAACTGTGGTTACTAACAAAGTATATTGGCATGGAATGCAGAAGTGCTTTTCACATTAATATATGTAATCTCATACATATATAATAAAACATGGCGAGTTTCTTCAAAGAACAACTGTAGAAAAACAATACCAATAAATATATATTATAAAGTTTGATTTTTGTTTATCGGTACATCGGTATGGTATTTTTAAGCCAATAAAGCTGATATCAAGGCTTTAACATCCGCACATTACGATTTTGTTTATTATATACATGTAGTTTGTTTACGTCAAAGCAGGAAACAATATTTTTGTCTTACAAAATGTATAAAATACTTGAATTATAAGGTCTGTTAAAACCCGATATAATTGATCTTTTGTAATTTGTATCTCATAAAGACGAAGTTATTAATTTTGGAAAAAAATAAAATACGTTTGAACCTCCTGTTATTATGATATAACTGATGAAAAGTTAATTATTACAAACTGAAGATCCCAATTCAACTCAACAATTTCAGATGGCTACATAAGAGCAAATTATCACGTATATGCTAAACACAAATATCATTGTAAAAGGCAAATTCTTTTTTGGTCAGTTTTTTCATCAAATTCTAGAAAATAAAACCTGAAAATATGTTTAGACGTAATGTAAAATACGTTTAAAGATAAATAAATGTAGAGCCCAAATGAAAACTCGTCAGGTTCTTAAAGAAGTTATTTCATCATTAGAATTTCAAATGGAATGAATTAACAACAATCTGAATAAACATCCAGTGGTATTGTCTTTGAAGAAAAATATTGGTGTTTAAGATTGTAACCTGATTTGTTCCATGAATATTCTTATACAGTGATTTGCTGTACAATGAAAAATAAAGAGGTTTACAGAGTTTAAATAATCTTTTTACTAAACTAGTGAAAATAAAATTGAATTATTGTTTGTTTAAAAGTGTATGGTTTACATATGTAGACTAATAATATGATACCCATTATATTACTAACAAAACATAATTTCTTAAAAGATAATAATTTTTCATGCTAATACCTCCTTAACATTATTTTTAGTTAAAATACCGAATACTTTCATTGTAAGTAATTTTCCTATGTTGGAAGTATAGAAATATCAATCAGATACGGAGGAGGCTGGATTAGTATGGGTATAGATTTTAAATTCATCAAACACGTTATTTAACTGAATGGCCAAAAACTAATAGTTATGAATGTACACTACTACAAGGGTGTGACACTATTAGGGGGACAGGATACTACTAGAGGGGCAGGATACTAATAGAAGGGCAGGATACTACTAGAGGAGCAGAACACTTCAAGAAGGGTGGCGCAATAGTAGCAGGACACTATTAGAGAAAACAGAACACTGCTTGAAAGGTCAGGAGACTACTAGAGGAGGCTGGACACTAAAAGAGGGAGTAGGTCAAAAAGAGGGAGAAGGACACTGTTTGATGAAGGAGAACCCTAGTGGAGGGAAAAGCACACTACTATTAGGGGAGGGAAGGACATTGTTAGGGAAAGCAGGGCACTATTAAGGGTAGGATAATACTATTAGAGGGGAAAGGGCACTACTAGACGGGCAGGATACAACTAGAGAGGCCGGACTCTGCTAGAGGGGCAGGATACTACTACAGGGACAGGACACTATTAGAGGGTCAGGAAAGTACTAGGGTAATAGGATACTACTATTTATTTCTTTATTTTTATTTGTATTTATTTATTTATTCATAAGACGCCGATCGTCAAGATATGGGCGAATATGGATTTCGAATGAATGTGATGAGTGTATATGAGCGAATGTAGTCATTGTTACAAACTAAGGCCGACTACTCCTTAGAAAGTGTCATTAATTAATAGCCCAATGATAAATGAACAGTCGGTGATTATCAGCTGATCCTTTCTCAAAATGTATTTACTCTGATTGGGAAATAACTGAGAACCTTTAGCACGTGAAGCTGGGATTGAACCAACTACGCTACCGACCAATTACTAGAGGGTCAAGACACTACTAGAGAGAGTAGGGAGTGTATATGAGCGAATGTAGTCATTGTTACAAACTAAGGCCGACTACTCCTTAGAAAGTGTCATTAATTAATAGCCCAATGACAAATGAACAGTCGGTGATTATCAGCTGATCCTTTCTCAAAATGTATTGACTCTGATTGGGAAATAACTGAGAACCTTTAGCACATGAAGCTGGGATTGAACCAACTACGCTACCGACCAATTACTAGAGGGTCAAGACACTACTAGAGAGAGTAAGGCACTGTTAGTAGGCCAATATACTACTAAATAGCACACCGTACTACTGTAGATTAAGTATATAAAATGGCAATGACCATAAACAAAACTTCCACTGGAAAGTAAGATGTAAGATGTTGCTTATTTTGGTTTGTACACAATAAGATCGAGATATCCAACATTTCCCTAGTTTATAACTTTAGGTGAAATATAATTTTGTTACATTTAAATCAAAGCTTGAATTTTCACTGATATATTTCAAATTAGTCTAAAGTATTTAAAAATATTTTAATTTATTTAAGAAATCCTATCACCATGGTTTTAATAACAAACTATTTGAAACATCCTCTTACTCTCTATCTATTTCCTTCTCCCTTTTTGTTTTAGCCTAAGTAAAACATGTCGGATGCTTCTGAATAAAAACATTTTTTTTCCTTATCAAGTGTATAAAAGTGCTATCTTCACACATGAAAACATTTGGTTTAACATTTAGTTACAATACAACAGCAGGACTGCGGAATATTTCGAAAGATTTTATACATCTAAAATGATTCGCTTCAAGAATGATGCAATATTTTTACCACAGCAATCCTCTAAGGGTCGTGAATCTCAAATCACTGGATATAAAACTGATATATATTTTCACTTAGCATTTTGTACATTCGTGAAATGCCGCAGTTCCCACACGGAAATACTTTCAACAAAGCTTCCATTTGGGATTTTAATTCGTTATAGTGAGAATTAGATAGGATTTAAACGATTTTCCTTCATAGCATTGAAACCTACCTGGTCATTTTGTACTACGAAATACCTCTATAATTTAACCTTACATTTAAATTATAATTCAATTCTCTAATTCTATTGTTTAATAATAACTATAATCTTAAATGAGCAACACATTCTATGGCTACAAAATTATTCCTTTTCGTATTGCGATATTTACCTGAACCAATATTAAGGAGAATCACATATTTATTACATACTAACAGGCTGATGCAAATCATAAATATAAAATTACAATATTATTTTCTAGGTTTGAGCTCATTTATCAAAATATAATAATACTCTTATAAATTGTAGAAAACAAGCAGTATATTTTACAGCATGGTGTTGTTATGTTTTCATGAATCTACATAGTAAATACATATATAAAGAAAACATGACATTTTCGAAAGCTGAAATCCATATATTTGTATAACACAGGGGAAAAATTACTACTTTATAATAAATAAATTAAAAAAAAAAAGGTTTTCAAAAGACACTTTATTCTTCTATCTCTCTTTTTATACGTTTCCGTGTTCGTGTGAGTGTTCAGGTTGAGCTCGTATTAATTAGAAGAAACCTTTATCACGGTAGCATTATCTCTGAGACATGCAAGTGTTACCCAAGGGTTTCTTAAAACCCAACTTATAAAATCTATAACTCATGCATAAATAAAAATAAAAATGTATGGATACAGTTCACTAATGATTGAGTATATAGATAATGATCCAAACAGTTCTTTAAAATAAAATCCATTAGACATGAACAAGTAATTAAAAAATAGAACACATTTTACAACTAAATCTAGTCTCATAACTCAATATTTTTACATTTTACCATCTACCATTTATGAGTTTAAGTAGGTTATATTTATGAAAAAATATTCATAGTACAATAATAAAACTAACAATCTCTAAAAAAAATCAATTTTCAAACGATACTCCAAACATTTTTATAAATATATAAACTAAAAAGTGTTTATAACATGTTTCTACCAAGATATAATTTTGTTTTCAAATCTAGATGAATAGCTAGAAGAAAAAATACAATATTGATTACAAACTCAAATGTAATAATGAAAACGTATGTACTCTATTTTGGAGCTTTCAAACACTCCAGCATACTAGTTGGTGATCAGGAAACATTCTTGCTGTCCGAACCTGTTTTGTTTTATTTCATAAGTCTACGTTTCGTGGATATGATCAGTCTATTTTAAGAATGAGTGATTATATTAGTTTTGACTTTAAAAAAATCCCTTGACCCGGGTCAGTTCATTGAATATATATATATATATATATATATATATATATATATATATATATATATACATATGCCATTATGGTATAGTTTTCATTTAAATTATTTTAAATTTTAAGAACGCACTTATCTGTCAGGAAGTTGGATAACATTACAATAGATGCGTGTTATAGTCCAGCATTATGCCACTCTGCAAATAATATTTCCATTTTTGATACATTATCAGTGCCACATGCTTCTTATAAATGATTTTGATTATAAAAGAGACTACCATTTTAGACGTCATTATCTTGCTGAGAATGTTTATGTACAAGATAAATGTAAATTGTAAAGTTATAGACACAAAATTAAGTAAATATGAAATAATGTAACACCTTAATAATAGTTAGTAATCTGTAAGGTCAGCTTAATAAAGGACTCAGTAAATACAACATATTCCATCACCTTCAAAGAGGACTTATGTGTATTTTAGAGGTTCCTTATACTAATGTAAGTAACTTTATAACCAATGGAGAGGTACAGGATTAAAGATACGTTTCGGTTACTTCAGGAATCAAGCCACAATCGTGTGACATGCTACCTCCATTAGGTACGCTAACTAACGTAATAATACATAACACGAAATTATCAATTCATTTTTCGATTCATACGTTATAACTTGAAAAAATGTTTTAACACTTACTTATAATTTAAATATGTTTGTAGATTCTATTTTTTATTAAAACGGATTTTTTTGGCACTATGCTTTATCCATTAATTGGGACCTACTTTAGAGTATTTTAGTTAAAATTTTTAATTATTCATAATATTTAGCGTAATAAATAAGAACAATAATTTAAATGTGATTAATTTTGTTAGTCAATTTAAACAAATCTACATGTTTTGGTAGAAAAATAATACTTTGAGCCATACATTGTAATTAGCTTTCAACCAATATACTACCTAAGTAACGTAATAAGTTAAACTACACAACTTCGGGTTAGTATTGTAAATCCAGTAGGAAATTAGTTACTGGCCAGTTCAACACTAATTACGAATTTGAATTATGAATTCAATATTCATAAATATTGCTAAATGAAGCAAAACTGCCACAACAAAGTTCCATGAGGGTATTCTATATACATTGGTTATATTACACGAAGTGAGCCCTAAATTTGGAATGCCACTAATACAAACTGTCTAAATTCAGACAGCAGTCTAGATCATACACATTCCGTAACTGGTTTAGTGCATATTGGATAGATCTATATGAGTTTGTCACTACCAATGTTTAACTTCATTTCAAGACTGCTGGTTTTATAGTGCTTTAGCGCATCATTTATTCGTCCTGTAACATTTGAAGTGTAGGTATAAGTTGAAACTTACACGACCAAGTCGTTTAGGCCCTTTATATTCTACTGTACACTAATTATAAAACTTTTAAAAAAATAGCTAATAAAAGTGCATGATTGGATACTGCAATTCGAGAAACAATTGCAAGTTGTAAAGATATTCCGATAACTTTAGACACTGATATTTTTGTTTTTGAATACAATCATTTAATTGTGAGTCATTGTATTGTAGTATATTTTAACTAAACAGTTAAGAGAAAGTTTTTTTCAAAATATTGAGATAATATTTATAATAAGCACCATTTCTGCTAGAGTATTAGATAGCACTACGAAATACTAGAAGTATTGACAAAAACTTACCATATTCAAGAATAGTTGGAAATGCTGTAATCGGATGAAAAAGTTTTAATGTTCCCCAGATACCTAGTGTTTACCAACCAATTTCTTCTGTCAAACCCAGTGACAGCCAATTTACTTTCCACTTTAATCTGTGGAGTATATTTAAATTATATACATGTATAAAATGCAACTAAAATACTACTGTAGTATAAAAGGTAGTGTTTAATTAGACTGTCTAAATCATCAATGTAGTTCTTGTTTTCATTTAAATATGATAAATAAGTGTGACATTAATTTTGGGAACAATAACTTTAATAGCATAGCTTGTATTTATATAAAGGGTGTTTTTTATCCGTGCCACTGCTGGGATCTTGTAAACTATGCAGCTAACAAAAAACTTTAAGTTTCCTTGTTTTCAGAGAGGAATATACATATATATGTAGTTAAAATCGTTGTTAATTGGCCAACAGTTTCCAACATGTATTTTCCAAACACATATATATTCACATGTATATTCCTTGTTTGAACATAACATTAGTGTAAGTATACTGGGTGTCTCAAACGTCTTAGAACTTAATTATAATTTTTTATTAGTGAATGTAGAACTATTAAACATTAGTGTTTCTTCATTGGAATTGTTTGCTACGTTATGACAATTTAAAATGTAAGCTTAGCCCGAGTAGCATCTTATTTTAAAGGTCTTTGGCCTTAAAATATATGCCACAAATGTGACTTGAAAAGGTTCACACATTAGAAAATGGAAGCTCTAACAAGTTTTTCTTTAAAAAAGCAAAATGTAAAATAAAAAAGGCTGTACCATGTATTTTTTTATCAATGAATAAAATGAACATGCAGAAGTACTAAAAGTGTTTATTTGTTCAATTAGTAAGATATTTTTATACACATGCCATGACGCGCAGAATTATCCCAAGTAAAACCGTTAAGAAAATTACAAAACTTAAATAAGGCTGCCATTTTTGACTGAGAGAACTCTTTGAAGTCGAATTTGCGGTATTGTATTTGAAAACAAAACACCTTTAAAATAAAATGCTACTTTACCTTATCTTTGAAAGGCTTATATTTGAAATTGTCACGACTTTCTCCACGGGACGTCTCCCGTTAAGTGAAATAACTGAAAAATGTGTCATGACGTAGCAAACAATTCTAACGACGAAACGCTAACGTCTCATGGTTCTACATTTACTGATAACACGTTTAAGCTTTAATGTTTAGCTTTCATAAAGCTTAACTTGAATGGGCTGACATTTTCGGCTGAGTAAACCTTTTGAAGTCACATTTGTGACATTGTATTTTAAAGCAAAAGACGTTTAAAATGAAGTGCTACTTGGCATAGGCTTATATTTGAAATTGTCACGACTTCCCTTCGTAAGGCTTAATTACTGAAAAAAGTGTCATAACGTAGGAAACAATACCAATGACGAAACTGTAAGGTTTCATAGTTATACATTTTCAAATAAAGAAGTTATAACGAAGTTTTAAGACTTTTGGGACACCCGGTATAATACAATATGCAAAAACAGTTTCAATAGTCTTATAAGTATTATTGTAATGATAATACCATAATATTTCAAATAGTGAATCTAATGCAACGTAATTAACTGTAATTAAAGTAAAAAATGGTTTTCATTGATTAATTCATATGGAGGGCTTGTCCTAATGTAGTCGTAAATGTTTGTTGTGAAGTGTTTCACTTGTTTGTTAATTCTATGAACATCAATTCAATATCTGTTAGTCATTATAAATACCGATTACAAAAGATATATGATTAAACTTTTTAAATCATATTTTGCAGTGATCCTTAATATACACAGTATATACAGTACAAATAAAACGTCACACAACACAACATTTATTACAATATAAGCACAAAATGCACAAATATACTACAAAACAAGTACAAAATGCACACTTTTTTGTGCATTTTGTAATTGTATTGTAATATATTTGTGCATTTGGTGCTTTTATTGTAATACATTTTGTGTTGTGTGACGTTTTATTTGTATTGTATATGTACCAACACGTATTATGCTAATTAAAAACTATTAACACAGTATGTATAAAACCATATACACGGGGCACGTATACCTGGAGGTTAAAACGGATGTGAGCCAGGTAGTAGAGCATAACAACTAATTATAATCAAAACAATTTTTTGATTTTTGTATATTACAGTTATAATAAGTAAATTACTTTTTATATTTACTTACTATAATACAGAATTTTAAAATTTCCTGAAACGTAAGGACTATACTGATTCTCTTCATAGTTTACAATAGTGTTAGAAGTTCTATGAAATAATGACATCGGTTGCTATACTGTTGGAGACATTGTAATCAGCTTGACAAGGTTTAGTGTTCTTCTGTTACACTCACCAGTTGTTACTCTCCCACGAAAGTTATCTAAGACCCACTGACAACTCTGAGACTTCTTACCGATGGTGAACTAAGGTATATAGATGTTTTTATTTGGTGATGTGTTGATGTTATGTTTTTCTCGATTTTCAACTTAAAAAAATCCTATGTGGATGAGGACACATACCGTCAGGTAACTTATAGCATTACAGCTTATTCTCTCACTTTTACAAATGATTTTATTTGAGGAAAATATATTTTACTGCTTATTGAAATGAATTCCATTTACCACTGTGTAGTTTTGCCCTTGCATATTTGTAACACATCGTGTGGATAGTTTTTATATTGAAATTATAAATGTAAACAATGGTTTATCATACAGGGTGGAAAAATAAAATATGGAAACACTTTCACAATAATGTTATTTTTTCATAGATGATTTTACAATTTGTTATTATTTTTTTTAAATTGTGTTCCATAAAGTATAGTTTTACATGAAAACAATTTACTTGAACCGTTAAGTAGGGAAGAAATAATATTAGAACTTAGGCTTAAGTGGCCGGTGTCATAACTAGAATCTACAGCTTCTGGTGACAACCACGTCAAGGTACCAGACGTTTCGCCCATATTGTAATGTGGCATCCTCAGTGGTTTCTCTGAGACTCCACTGAGGATGCCACATCACAGTATGGGCGAAACGTCTGGTCATCTTGTAAATATTGTAGATAGTACCTTGACGCGGTTGTCACCGGAAAATATAGATTCTAGTTAAGAAATAATATTGTTCAAATTAGTTACTAATAATTTCAAATAATCGCTAATCCATAAAGGATTAAGTCCAGTTTGTGGCAATTTAACTACTTTGAATAGACCTTTCATTTGATACCAAACTTGACCTAGGCTCACATTAAAGGTTTTTGTTCAACTTACCGTTGGTCGTCCCTATGAAAAATTAAATTAAATGCCACTAATGGCGTCAAAAAGTGTGTTCTTTGTAACCATGATGATGCAAACAAAATTTCACTTTTACGAGTGAAGTCATATAACAGTTGTGAAAGAGATCTATATTTTTTACAACTTGTATACAGCTTGTTTAATATTTCAACTAATCATACCGAAAATATCTAGCTAAAATATTTGCTGTCAAATTTTAAATCTGTAAACATAATACAATAATCTGTTAAACAACACTAAGTCTTCTTGCAGTGATAAACAACATTGATAATGTAGTAAATAAATAAAGATACATTTCTTTTCGAATTGTTTTCAAATTTTTCCTAAGCGACTATTTACCACATAACATTTAGAATTCGTCCAGCTCTTGTTACGTGGTCGAAGAATCCGATGCAAATGAATGTCACACAACACAAGGACCAACTGTACAGATATGGAGATTGACTTCGGTAAACCACGCCTACCATCATCAGACCAGAGGGACTCCCAAGGAACTTTCCAGATGTTATCTCGGGAAGAGAACCGAATATCAGGTTTGTCAAAACTACGTGATTTGGATTCTGCGTTAAGCTATTGGTCTCTTAGTTATCATGATTATTAGGTTATCATAATTGACCCTGTCTGAGAGTCAAATCCAGTTACAACCAGACAACACAGGTATACACACCCATCCTACACTCATTAATATGATCATTGAGATACGCACAACTAATGTTAGTGTCTCATCTGATTTAATATGAGAATTAGTATATTTCATAACAAGAGTGGAAAGTGGGATTTTGCATGTTCGAGACCTTATGTTTGAAGTGCGAGTCTTGTCGAGCACTTCGAATGGTCGAGAACATACAAAACACTTTCACTCGAGTTTTGAACGATACTTTTGACTACACTACGGAATAAAAACTCGTTTTTGGAATGTTAACTGTTTATTAAATTAGAAACATGTTTTAAAAACAGGTGTTGTTGACTGTGGAAAATTTTCGGTTGTAAACAATGTTACTTTCGGTAGTAAACAATAGACAGCTGTTGAAAATATGATGTTTCGCAGGTTGTAAACACATAACGAAAACAGCTGAACCCATAGTAGTGTAGTGAAAAATCAATAAATTATCTAAGTGACTAATAAATTTAAGTTTTTTTAGTTCCATTGGTTGAACGATGGTCGGCAGTGGGGGCGGACCTCACCTACCAGTTAAAATACTGGCACAAACATTCTTACTACATGGAAATTTTATTTGAAAGTATTTTTGTCGTGTAAATATATTGTATACGAAATGAAGAAAACCAATTTAGACGTACTACAAATGGTTGAAGTGGGATGGATTGGGAATTATGGAGAACTAAGATATAAAATAGTTATAAAATATATTTCTCAGGACAAGAAAAATAAAATAAAATATAATTCTTGAATATTACTAGGGATGAAATATTTTTTTCTTTTCTTTCTTTTAGGTATTCGGATTAAAAGCTCGTATTTTGGTGTAATAAAACGTCTGTATGATTAGTTAAAAATTGCTGCTCAAAATCCTAAGGATCCGGGTGAGGAGACAATGTTCAAAACTTGGTTCCATTCAATCAAACTAATCCTTGCCTCCAGGGAAATGGATCAAAGCGTTGCAAAGTTTCAGTCTTTGGCAAACAAGAACTTAGTTTTAACTCTTTTGTTAAGAATACAAAAGTAATTTTGATTGAACGTTAGTAATCACTCAGTATAAAATTGTAAAAACATAAAATATTAATATCTTCCAAATTTTTGTTTATAAATTTTGTTTTATGATAATATGCAAAGTGCGTTATTTATATAAGTTAATGTAAATAACAACAATAACAATTTTAACTAACTATTCAATTCTACATCTAAAAGTAAAACCTTTACTCTGTTTTGAAAGTGGCACTCGCTAAACATATGGAGTCCATGGGGTTTCTAATTTAAAGTTCATTTTGGGTAAATTTTTTAAACAGATTCCATGACTCTGTGTTTCAGATACATTCTTCATTGAAAAACGCAAGTGACAATACTCATACATTGTGCTACACACTAAAAATATTTAGACTGATGGACCCATGTAGAATGCTACACTGAAAACGAAAATTTGTAAATACAGCTGTATTGAAATTCTAGTTTATTATCCAACAATATTGATATTACTCTAAGTAGAACATTTGTACGGACATTGGCACTAGCCAGTAATAGTTAACAATGTCGACACTAACTACTGTATACTGAACAGGATACAATATCAACAGGATACAAGATATACTAGGTATACTACTGTATACCTAGTATATCAATACTGTTCTTATGAATGCTAGAAAAATGAAGAGAATCTCAGCACAAATAATCCATATTCAACTTATTCAGATGTTAAATACGTATATTATGTGATTAGAATAAAATATTTTATGCACCAAAAGATCTTATTGGCACATCTTTTGGCACTGCTAAGCTAACCAATCAGTAGGGTTTTTACTCTTACTATGTTAGGATATGTACTTAAATATAAATTATTAAAGGTGTAACATTCTATATCCTTCTGCGATCTTTATAGTTAAACGAAATATAGTATTATTTATCCAAGAAATATTTTAAAAATAAAATTTATTTCAGAAAAACTATTTTTTACTATGTGTGTCGAAAGATTTCCTTTTTTATTTACCAAGTAATAAGTTAAGTTAAATGTCATACTGTATGCCAATTTTCCTATCCTAACTTTATGAGTTATCTTGTAACACAGTTGTATTATATTTTGCAGCTGGTCTCTGAGCTAGTTTCAGATCCCAACACATGCATAAAGTTGTAGTCAACTTATTTGAAAACCCTCTGCATACATGAATTATTTATTTGACCTTTTTATTTTGCTTCAACATAAACATAAATCTAGGTAAAATAAGAAGAGTATTTCAACTACTAACAGTCTATGAGTAATTTGACCAAAAAAAAAACGTAACAAATTATTTTTTATCGTTTAATATATTTCGCCTGTTTTTTTTTTTTTCAAAATACTTTGAACTTACGTAATGTTTTATTAGTTTCCCAACTGTCATAACTTTAATCGTTCTAAAACTAACTCCATTAAAATCAATTTAACTACGAATAGATGCTTTATAAAAAGAAGTTGTCCTTATCAATCAAATAGAACATGCGTGAATACCTCGACTATTTTGTAATAATTCTGTTGATGAAAAAGAAAATAACACAAATTCACATATTACACTGGTAACCCTAAAAAATAAGAGTGTTTTAAACAGAAATAGATAAACCAATTCAGCTAAGACATATTTTACTGCCAGTTTGTTAGGCGGGCTATCAAAGAATGTAGCCTCTTGGAATGGTGCCAAACATCCTATTCCTTTGGTTTTGTCAAAGTCAACTCATATTGCCTTCTTAAGATTTCAACTCCATTGATCGTGTTTGACATATTTCCAATTATGTTTCCCTAATAAATGACTATCGTAGCAACGATACTAGATAGTAAACTTGATAGAACATTTACTTTATAACGGTGTAAATAACATTTTTAATTATATCGAAACATTTCATAGGTATCTAAAATATTATAAGAGTTTTTGGTTAGTTAAATGTGGTTGAACATTTTGATGGGTTCTTGAGGAGGTTATTATTGGTTAATTAAGTAGTTACTAATTACAATTTAAAATCGATTTAAGTAATAAAACATTCCAATACACTTTAAAGGTTATTTGTGAAGCCTTTCGATTACGAAGTAATCATTATCAAACACTCACATATAATAAAAAAAATAAATTAATAACAAAAATAAAATAATATTAAAAAGTGCATTAGTTTATGTACGGTACGTGTTTGTTAACTATTACTTCGTAATCGAAAGGCCTCGCAAATAAACTTTAATATTTATTGGCATGTTTGATTAGTAATATCGATTTTAAATTTTCACATCCACCTAAAAAGAACCAGGCATGTACATAAGACGGAGAAAGTAATTTATAACGAAATTAAGTTTTGTTTTATATCCAGAAAATTAGGTATTAGAAGGGATCTCTTCAAAACATGTGGAATTAACTGAATCGTTTATAAATTGGTGTAGCAGATATAACTGTTGGATTAAAGGGGGATTCACAATACATCTGTCATGGGATTATGGACAGCCTAAACTAACAATTGATCACAACAATCACAATGCTTATTCCTAGTGGGATTAACTGGCATCAATATGTTGTAGCACAGAGAATAAAGAATAGATTGTTGTGTTTTTTTTAGCTCTGAGACAAGAAATAAACTAATTTTAAGTTTCGTTAACTATTTAGGATTCAAAATTATAAATAATTGTAACTAGCCAACTTCCAACTTATAAATACAATATTCAACACGTAAGTTTGTAATATTCTTAAATATTTTGTACTAAAATATTAACATTCTCCTATATCAAAAGAAAAAGTTAAAATTTTAGTTTTATTACGAATGCATCAAACTTTTAATAAGTTAAACAAATCAGAATCATTTTTATTTTATTCGTCCCTTGAGAACCAAGTATATAGCTTCACTCATAGCACAGAATATCATATTTATCTGAGATGAAGCCCAGTTGTCTACTAGTACTCCTTAGATGACAGCTTACCATTTTATCAGAACTGTTAAATTAACAAAATTTTTGAACAAACCACTTGGAAAGTATTTCGCAATATTAATGAGTAAATAGTAGCCAAAAACAACATTGGTAGTGTGGATTTAATTAAAATTTAACCAGCTATTCGCCACATCATAATAAAAAGTAATCATTTCTCGTAAAAAAATCGAACATAGGATTCACAGCAATACTAAAATTAACGAACTTAAGATAGACGGATAGGTTTCTTATATCTAGCCCTATTAACACTCCCAGTGGTCGCGTGTCTCACTATGACATAGTGATCGCATGGAGTAATTTTCTATCCCACTTAAAATGTCTATTTTTATTTTGTTACAATTTGTTGTAGAATACTAACTATACAAATTGTTGATAACATATTGGGTTATATTTAATGTAATCATAACTCCTGTTTACCTGCAAGAAATTATTAAAAATAGTGGAATCTAACGTAAAGTTCAATATTTAAATAGGGATATTTAGGTAAAATATTTAAGTTTTAAAGAAAACAATTTTACAAATGTACAACTTGACTTTGCACATTAGTGAATATAGGTTTTTATATCAATATACTATTATATCCAACCCATATTTAACTCCACTTCAATATTTAAAAATTATAACCTCACATTCACTTCTCATTTCATTCCATAACGTTCACAACTATCTGCTATACTCCCATCATATAGAACTAAATATATACAACTATTTAGAACAACAAATATTTATATTGTAGCACAAATAAAAAAAACTAATTGGGAACACATAAGAGTGTCTGACTAGGGTAGTATGTTCCTCAAAGTCCTGTAGATATTTTTTCAAGTTACCCTTAGACCCGGTTTCTGCCAGCCTGGCGCTAAACTCCTCCAGATCAGAGCTCCGATGCCGCTCAGAGGGAAGGAAGAAGACCACTGCGATGTGTTGGTTGTGGGCACGAATGACCTGGCAGCAGGTGAGCAGACCAACATCTACGCTCACCTGGAGAGAAAAATCGCCTCAAGGCCTGCTAACACTAAGATAGTCATTGCCACCCAACCACATCGACATGACCTGCCCGCCACTCACAACATAAACCAGGAGACAGCCCTCGTGAATGCTTACATTGAAGAGCTTGCTATACGGCACAACATCACCGTCCTCGACACGAACATACTGCAGTGGAAGCATTTCACGAGGCATGGCATCCATAAGCGTGGCAAGTTGCTGTTGGTGAAACTCCTGGTCAACGCTCTCTCCAGAACATGCACCTCTCGACTGAGCCAATCTCCGAAGGCTGCGCCGACCGAAGTGCCCAGAGACGTGCGCCCCGCCACCCGGCCGGCCTCGCCTGCGTTCGTCTCGGCGAGAACGTGCGACCTGACGACACCTCCACCGGAACCTACGCCACCAAGCCCCAGGGTTTCGCGTGGACCGTCAGTAGCGGACCCAGTGGTGACCTACGACCTGACAACGACGCCCCTGCGGTCCTTGTCTTCAAGTCCAATGGTGACTCCTGGCTTGGCGCAAGGCCACACTACACTACAGGCCGGAGTCACCCCCTTCACTTGGGCGCGCCACGTCACCACAGTAGCCGCACCGTCTTGGCCGGCGTGCCTGTCAGAACATGCGTGATTCGCTCAGTGGTGTCTTTTGTGACTATGTTAATTTCAATGTTTTACATATCAAATGGATAAAGTGAGTATATTCAAAGCATAAAGGTTTATATTAAACTGTTTTAATCAAATAGTTTCATTTAATAATGCAAAACTTTCTAAAATGCCATCTTCATGTTGTGTTCCTGGTTGCACTAGCAATTACAGAGATGACAGTAGAGTTAACGTGTACAAATTTCCTAATGATGATAAATTAAAGCATCAATGGCTTATAAAAATTCACAGAAAAAACTTCACTCCTACCAAAAGCTCAGTAGTTTGTATAAAGCACTTCGAAGACCGTTTTATTATCAGAGAAGATTCAATAACCAGGCCGGACGGAAGTATATTGACAGTGAAAAGAGACCGTCTAAAACTTACACCAGATGCGATCCCGACTATTTTTGAAAACCAACCGCACTATTTTACAAAACATTTGCCTCAGCAAAGGAAGAACCCGGAAGTAAGACACTACGAAGTCTTAAAACGCCAGGACGAGAAACAAGAAAAATTAATAGCTTTAGATAATATTGGTAGTCTTGATGAAGTTGTAACCAAATATGAAAAATGTAAACATTTATTAGATAGTAATATATTTCTCCTTAAAACTGAAAAAAGTGTAGACTTTTTTAATGTAGTTAAGAAAATCAATGGTAATCTTGAAATATTTAAACATGTAAATATTGGTGAATGCCTTAACTGTGTTGTTCACTGTAATAATATTGTGATCAATGATCATCCTAAAATTAAAGAAATATTGGGTAGCTCAAATACCTTGAATTCTTGGAAAATACTTAAGTTGTTGTCAAATTGTGTATTTGAAGTAGATAACAATTTTTACATAGAAAATAGCTCAGTAGAACACACTAAAACAATAAATCACTCTATTGACTCACTAATTAAAGAGAATTCGGACAGTACCACAACCACTATGAGATTGATGTTTTTTAAAGAACAGATTAATCTGACTGTTAAAAAAAAAAATTAGTTACTGCGTTAATACTCTTCTCTGGTTTGCTACACTATTATTCACTTTCCCAGGTGCTTACAAACACATACGAGCAGCAAACATATTGACTATGCCTCATCCAAAATATCTAAGTAAGTATACCCTGAAGTTAGGCCTTAACAACACTGGATTAGAATCAGCACACATCAGTTATTTAAGTAAAAAAGCTAGCCTTATTGACAATAGTGAGAAAGTATGCTGTCTTTTATTAGATGAAATATATGTGACACCACAGGTTAAATACAGCGCAGGGAAAATTGAGGGTTTGGTAGTGAAAGATGATAAACTTGAGCTTGCTACTACAATACAAGTTTTTATGATAACTTCTATATTGTCAAAATATAAAGAAATTGTCGGATTATTCCCTGTTAAAAATTTGAATACAGATACACTGTTTAGCCTTACAGACCAAGTCATAAAATTACTGACAGACTTGAATTTCAGAATAGTATGTTTGATATCTGATAACAATAAGGTAAACAGAAATATGTTTTTACGATTTTGTAATGGACAGTTGACATCTAAGTTTTGTAATCCTTACAATGTGTCACAACATATATTTCTTCTCTTTGATACAGTACATCTATTCAAAAATATTAGAAATAACTGGTTTAACCAATGCGATAGTAAACAGACTTATATTTCCTAATTTTGATAATCATAATGTCAAACAGACTGCATGTGTTTCTGATTTAAAAATATTGCATAAAAAAGAGCAAAACGAAAGTGTCAAGCTAGCCCCTTCTTTGTCACAGAAAGTTCTGTATCCTACATCCGTAGAGAGACAAAATGTTATGCTTTGTTGTAAATTATTCGATGAAAAAAACATTGCAGCCCTTAGGAATACGAATAAAGAATCTGGTACAGCTTACTTTTTAGATTTTATTTTGAAGTGGTGGAAAATTGTTAACGTAAAACATGCATATAAATGGGTTCGGTTTAATGATGAATATTTCAAACCAATTTATTCTTTGACTGACAATAGTAGTTTATATCTGGAAAACTTTTGTTCTTGGTTAATTAAATGGAATGAGTTAGAAATTCAAGGGGAAAATCCAAGTAGTAGAAATGGTAAGCTAATGAAAGAAACTCAAGAAGCATTATTGCATACAACCAAAACTTTGTTAGAAATTATAGAGTTTTTAACTAAGGATTTGAAACTATCTTACATATTGTTAGGAAAATTTCAAACAGATAGTTTAGAAGCACGCTTTGGTCAATTCAGACAGATGAGTGGGGCCTGTTACAATATCTCTGTAAATCAGGTCATACAGTCAGAGAAAAAGCTGAAAGTTTTAAGTCTTATTAAATTATACTCTGCTAAACACTCTGAAATATGTATTTCAGATGTGTTCTCTCAAAAAGAGGTCTTAGAAACGAAGGAAAAAGAAATAGTTGAGCCTGTATTTGATGAGTTTCAAGTAGATTTAAATGAAGTCGAAGTTACAGAAAATGATATGTTAGCTTTAGTTTACATAGGTGGTTATGTAAGTCATATTATATTAAAACAATTGTCTTGCAAATCATGTACTGAACTATTAACTTTTGATTGTGAGTCGAATCTTTGTGTTAGTTCTTTTCAGAAAGACAATGCTTATTTTAACTTAATTGATAGAGGCGCCTTGAAATATCCTTCTGATTTTATCATGTCACTAATTACAATATCCTTTAAAGTGTTTAAAGTAATGTTATCGGACCGCTATGAAAATAAATTTCTGCAGAGAAACAACCAAAGAGCATGTTTAAAACAAACTATTTTGGAGTTTGTAATGTTAGATGAAAAAGGAACATGTAAAGTTTTTAATTTTAATACAGTAAAAATTCAAGAAAAATGTATTTTTCATTTTGTAACATTCTTTTAAATAACCATTCCAAGTCAGCAACTGATGTAATGAAAAGAAAATAAGCTGAAAAAAATAGCAATAAAAAAAAAGTCAGACAAAAAAAGAAAAATTTCTAAGTTAAGTTAAGAGTAACAAGTTAGAAAAAATTTACAACTTGTAGGCATTTTGATACATTTAATATTTGTGATTAAAAGTTACTAGATACTGTGTGAAATTATTCATTAATGTAAAAGCTAAGTTTCCTCTATGTTTTTTATTATGTTTGTAATTTTCCAAAAATATTGTACAGCTATTAGTTGAGAATTAAATACTTGTTTAAAGAACGTTATTATTACATCCTCCAACACAGATAATGTAGAAAATGATGTAGCTAAATCGTACTGGTAATCTGTTCATCAGTTTAAGTCATTGCTAAAGCTTTAATGTAAGTCATAAACTAGAATTATAATTTTAAGATGTGTTATACAAACTGATAAAAATTCCTTGCACTCATGAATCGAAATAACAAAAATGAAGTACAGAGTAAGGAGGTAGATTTGCGGATTAATTTGATATAATAAAAGTAAATATATCGTGTGTCTAACCTGTCAAACGACAGGTTGAAAGTTGAGTATTTTTCACTGTATTAAGCGGCCGCTAAGAGCCGGTGCGGCTACAAGTGTGACGTCACAACTGGCTGACTCCGGCCTGTAGTGTAGTGCGGCCTTGCTTGGCGTCGTACGCCGAGGCCGTCAGCAGGCCATTGCAATGGCCTAATTTTTTAGGCAGCCCACTCTCAGCTACTCCAACAGACTGCAAAAAAAAAAAAAAAAAAAACAACAAATCAAAAAAATACGAAATCAACCCAAATTCTAAAAAATCGAATCAAAAAAAATTTTCAAAATGCAAAGTTTCATTGGTGCACCAAAACGCACAAATGGCAACCAATAAGATGGACGAATTTTCTATGTTGTGCGAGGAACTCGATCCAGATATGCTAGTTGTTACCGAGCATGGTTCCAACAACAGAATTATCGATCATTTTGAGATACTAAATTATCAATTGGCCAACTATCATTGCCGTACAACCACTAAAGACGGGGGGGGGGGGGGTGGCGGCAATTTTTTTCAAAAAACAAATATTCAAATACCCCTTACAAACCGACTGCATCCACTGACAAGGACTTCGAAATAACAGGGGTAAAAGTCGAAACCAACAGATCTCTACTGACAGTAATTGGTTTGTACAGATCTCCCAGCAGAAACTTTGAATCCTTCTTGGAAAATTTTGATTTCATGTTGTCGGAAATGTTGAAAAAGAACCAGCATTTCTTTGTCATGGGAGATTTCAACATAAACGTCCTAGACGCTAGTTATCCCATGACAAAACAGTTTGCTGACTTGCTAAGGGCGTTTGGACTAGCATGGTCAATCAACTCGCCAACGAGAGTGGCCAATAATTCAGCAACTGCCATCGACAACATAATAACAAACCTGACCATCATCATAGTGACTGTGATCAACACGGCCATATCTGATCATTATGGCCAGCAGGTCATCGTTGATGACCATGAGCCAAAACGGGATCCAATTCAAATGAGATCAGCCAGGGAAACAAGGCGCGAAAACATTTCGCTCCTGAACTCCATGCTTGCGCGGGAGAGATGGGGCTTTTTAAATTTCAATGATCCCGTTGATAAACTATTTGAAATCTTCGAATCAACATTTAGTTACCATTTAAACGTGAACTGCCCCATGACACAAATCAAACAAAAGCCGAGGAAAAAATTGTGCACATGGATTACCAAAGGTATCCTAGTTTCGAGAGAGAATTTATTATTTCTCTCCGAAATTAAGAAGTGCTCAACAAATCCACAATTCGTGCTCTTTTTTCAAAATTACGAGGAAATTGGAAATTAACGCATTCAAGACCCTCTTAAGGTCGCGGATGAGTTCAACAAATTGTTTGCCTCGGTCGGAGCGGACCAAGGGCTTGGTCCTACTTCGCGACAGCCTCTCCCGCCTCGAGTGCAGAGTCCAAGTGCAGCCGAGTGCGCCTCGAGTGCAGCCTCAATGGCGTTGGCCCCAGTCTCTCAACTGGAGATTAACCGGGTAATCAGAGACCTTCAGTCAAAAAAATCGAACGATTCAAATCATTTGTCCACGTGGCTCCTCAAAAACTGTTCTCAACACCTGTTGGGACCATTGGAACACCTGATCACCACTCTTTCACATCGGGAACCTTTCCGTCCTCGCTCAAAAAGGCAAAGGTATTCCCAATATTTAAAAAGGGCGACCCCCTCTCTCCCCAAAATTACCGCTCAATTTCAATGCTTCCAATCTTCAGCAAAATATTTGAAAAAGTCTTTCTCACAAGATGTGTGGATTTTCTCGATAGGCACAATCTGCTATCAAACAACCAGTTTGGATTTCGAAGTGGTAAATCGACAACAGACGCAGTAACGCGTCTAGTAGAAAGGATAGTAGATGGAATTAAAGGTCGAAGAGAGACACTCAGTGTTTTCCTTGACTTGTCAAAAGCCTTTGACTGCGTTGATCATTGTCTGCTTCTTTACAAACTTGAACATTACGGAATACGAGGAGTGCCTTTCAAATGGCTTGAATCGTATCTCAGTAATAGAACACAATTCGTTGGAATTTCTGAAACCCGGTCAGGAGAGTAGTGCATATTATGGGGTCCCACAAGGCTCTATACTTAGTCCGCTGCTCTACTTGATCTACGTCAACTATGTTGCCTCATCCGCACAACAAGGACAAATTGTCCAATATGCAGATGACACAACACTCTACATGAACGCAAAAACAATCCAAGAGCTCAAAATGGTGACCTTTTTGGAGCTCAACAGCGCAATCCAAAATTTCAATAATCTCAACCTCAAAACCAACCCAACAAAATCAAACTTCATTAAATTTGGCTTGCGCCAAAAAGACTCAGAGATACCTACAGTCATGCTGGATGAAACTGAGATCGAAGAGGTCTACTCAGCAAAATTCCTAGGAATATACCTAGATCAAGGATTGACTTGGGATTGACAAGTAGACTACGTTTGCTCAAAACTGTCCTCAGGAATTTATGTTTTGAGAAAACTGTCAGAGTATTGCCCAACTCAGGTACTGATGACAACATACTACGGAGTAATTTACCCACATCTCTCCTACGGACTGGCGGTGTGGGGAGGTTGCTCCAACGCGAACTTCTCAAGAATTTTTGTTCTTCAAAAAAGAGCGGTTCGAATAATCACAAAACTTAGGCAGAGAGAGTCGTGCAGAGCAGCATTCAAAAACCTGAACTTGTTGACATTACCCTGCCTCTACATTCTTGAAACATGTCTCTTTTTTAAATCAAAATGCGAGTCCATAAGAGGTTGCGACATACACTCTTATGAGACTAGAGGCAGGGGTAACTATCGAACTGGGAGACACAGGATGGTAGCTTACGAACGATTGCCCGCACAGACAGGTGTTCAATTTGTCAACAAGCTGCCAAATTCAATCAAATGTGCTCCTAAGCTGAAGGCGTTCAAATCTCGTCTGAAGCAAGTGTTGATTGCAGAGGCATTCTACAGTTCGGACGAGTTTTTGGCACATAACTGGGAGATCTAGTAAAATTGCAAGAGTAGGCTGGCTGAGTGGGAAAAATTTTTTTTCTTTTTTTGAAAGAATGGGTGTGTGAATGCATGCTTATTGTATGTATGAATGTGGATCTGGATGTAAGCGTGGATGAATATTTTTAGCTTAATTTAAATATCTCATAGAAATGACGATTGCGATGCATTATAAAAATGTAAAAATATGCAATAAAACATTTATTATTATTATTATTATAGACCAGAAAATAATAGGACGCTAGAGAACTGGAACTGCACTGATGATTTCTGAGACGGTCAGCTAGACACTACGGATGTGCTCAAGGCCAGGAGTGATGCCTAGTATCTAGGTCAACCAAAACTGAAGGCGGGGTTTGTAGTTTGAACCATCCTTTGGTAGATGCTTATGATAGAAGTAAGTATAGATTTATTCAAAACATAAAATAAAGTGGCAACAGGCTGACTATTACGCAAGAATATTTACTAACAGTAACTTTTTGGCTTGATTGCAAATCTCCTTCTGTTTTAATGATAGTTTTAATCTAAATATAGTTTAAAGTATTTTATACGACACAAAGAAAACAATAATAATATAAAATATCAGCTCAAAAGTAGAATGGCTAATTTAACTCAAAGTAATTACATCTTCGACGAAGGTTTTGTTAAACAATTAAACAATAATTTATCGTGATTCGCCGGGGAACCACAAGACCCTTATAATCGCATTTACTAAAAGTAACATTGTTGTCGTTAACAAGATTGGAATCTGATTTGGTGCAATACTCTTCTCAGCTGACTAATTTGGAGCAATAACCTTCTCAGCTGACTAATGTATATCGATTTGGTGCAATACCCTTCTCAGCTGACTGATTTGGTGCAATACCCTTCTCAGCTGACTAATGTATATCGATTTGGTGCAATACCCTTCTCAGCTGACTAATTTGGTGCAATACCCTTCTCAGCTGACTAATGTATATCGATTTGGTGCAATACCCTTCTCAGCTGACTGATTTGGTGCAATACCCTTCTCAGCTGACTAATGTATATCGATTTGGTGCAATACCCTTCTCAGCTGACTAATTTGGTGCAATAACCTTCTCAGCTGACTAATGTATATCGATTTGGTGCAATACCCTTCTCAGCTGACTAATTTGGTGCAATGGCCTTCTCAACTGACTAATTTGGTGCAATACCCTTCTCAGCTGACTAATTTGGTGCAATACCCTTCTCAGCTGACTAATTTGGTGCAATACCCTTCTCAGCTGACTAATTTGGTGCAATACCCTTCTCAGCTGACTAATTTATATGGAATATCCAATGTATGTGTTTGTGTTTAGTAGAAAATGTAGTTATTACTTATTATATATATTGTATATAATATTAAAATAATGTGCTTCTACTGCCTTAAGAAAATAAATATTGCTGAATTTTACAAGCAACTGTTTTAAAAATGAACTGTAAAAAAATATCACTAAATAAATACGATGGACATTCAAATCATTGGTTTGATCATTCATGTTTAATTACTAAGACATAATAATAATAATAATAATATTAAAAAAGTTTTATTCTCCAAACTATTTAAACATTTCAGACGGTAAAAACTTTATTCATGACAATACATAATGACAATTACCCTGCACGGTTATATAATAGCTTATCTAAACATTTAGACAAAGCATATCTAATGTTCAGTTCTACAATCAAGAGTAATCAGTGTAAACAACGCCATGCTAAAGGAGATACTTAGGTCAAATTTATCAGTCAAGGACACTTTTAATAGACGTGATACAACATAATTCAACGAAAAAATTAGCCACTTTTTATAAGTTTTTACAATATCGCCAAAGGAATTTTTAACGATGAATTAATGCTCATGGTCAGCTAAAAGATCAACCAAATTGAAATTTTATCCCATGGATCATCTTGTCTAGACATTATACAACTAAATCAATCGGTGAAATGTTCAAAAATAATAAAGTTTGTACTGTAGATTTTTTCAGTTTTTCAAAATGGTGGCAAAGAAATTGTTTCATAATAAACAGACTCGAAATTCAAAATTTAGTCATAAATCACTACTTGCACATCTAACTGAACCACTTTTATATAAATTTTTGTTTCCATATACGTAAAACAGAAATATAGCATTTTTTTAAAGTTGGCTGGACGCCATATTGAAAAACTTAGGAGACCGTAACGACCAAAAATTATTGTCACTTAATTACATGCGTAAGGACGTATAAAAAAAATTTTGTTAAAATGAACTTTGATACCTCTTTCTATTTCATGCGCAAGTTTGTAGGTCCGCCATTTTGACAATAATTATTGTTACAAATATCGATCTCAAACAGTATATACCAAATGGGTCAGAATACAATATTATGTGAAAAAAATACACCTAAAGAGGAACAGTTTTTCAACAATGAAAAAAAAAAAAAAACACATGGTCAGCTGATGGAGGTATTTCCGATATCACCAACATTTCACTAGTTGTCCAATCACATATATACTGCCTAATTTAGAAGTGTTTAGTTAAAACAGTAATGTTTGATAGCAGAACTAATTAAGTTTTAGATGAATTCATATTTATTTATAATACTACGTTCTTCCATCTATGACATCAGTGTTAACTAGACGTTAGTTGTTGGAATATTTGAAGTCAAACCAATCACCTATCATCTGTATGATGATGCACCATTGTTGTTTCAGTAAGGACTGGGCCGACCGAGGGAATCCAAGAGGATTTCCTTTATGAATACGGCAATAAGAGGAAACATCCATAACAACCGCATTCAGTATGGCGGAACAATGTTCGCATCCCCATAACATGAAATATCAATTTGGAAATATTTGTATCATCTTACTTAGGTGATCTCACTTCATGTACATGTCTGATTTGCATTTATATTAATCTCAAAACTGTATTTAAAATCATCAATTTGTATAGGTATAAACGAAACAAGCAAAATATTTTTTCAACATTGGGATGGTACACGGATTGCTCTTTGATCCTAAAAGTTGGTGCTACCTCTAAGTATAGCTAAAATTTGCGTACACAAAATAACTGTAACTAAAATATTTCAGTTTTATAAATAAAATTAGTACAATATCAATGGTTAAGATTTTAGTGGCTTAGTACATCTAATAAAATCGGAACAGTACATTGCCATAGTTATTTTAATGTTTCTGTATAGCTTGAATTAGCGTAATTTTAATTAATCATTTAATAGTATTAAAATAAAGGCCAACAAATAATTCCCTAAAAAAATTAGAAATTTTATTACATCCAATACACACTTGATTTAATATTAGTGCAATGATATATATTTAGTAATGTGAGTGCGTCAGTCGTTACTTAGAGTGTAATTTGCTAAAAACGTAGGTTTGACACAAAACAAGTGAGCGTCACCACTCAAATTTACTAAGTTACAATTAAAAGAGCTGCTTATGTGTCCATAGTTAATTAAACTATTCTAGAAGAATTCTGAACTAAAATAAATACAAAAATAAAATAAGGACAAAATGTAAAAATATTGTGGTCATCACTTTCGTTAATACTATTTACCTTGCTCAGACCAGAAAGATTCACAAAGGAGTACCGGTGAAACCTCCATCCCCTTGTGATTCCAGAGAGGCTGAATTGTAAATGTCATTTATTGAAATATATAACCATAATATTTAATAATTTTTTCTTTATTGTTATATATTTATATTGTGATAATCACTCTTATTTTATTTCCACAAACATGTATTATACTAATTTATTAATTGAAATAAATACCCGAAATACCCAATTATGTTTTAAATATGCTTGCTTCATAGAAAACACGTGGCATCTGCAGATTTTATGCTGGATTTAAATTTATGTGATTCATCATATTTTCTTAATCAAATTATGGGTTTATGCAATAGAATAATTTGAATAGAATAATATTTGAATACAAGCAATAATTACACAAATTGGACAAACAATCGATGGACCTTTGTGACGTTAAATGTTGTGATTAAAATATGTTAGTTTTATAAAGTAAACTAATAAGATAATAGGCCTACTATTTGCATTACTTTAGGTTATGCTTTAGGATTATAGCTCCATTATTTATATAACAAAATGCTAGTTATAGATTATGAAAGTTCAGTGTGAGATAAAGCTTTAGACATAAATGGAGAAGTTTGCTTTTCTGCTAAATAAAATCAAAACTATTTACATATAATATATATTTTAACTGAAGATTTATTCTAAATACTCATTTTAAAGGCTAATTAAAAATAGTTATGTACTATTCAAACATTAATATTGACTTAAGTGAAGTTTAAAATCCATATAAGTGGATTAAAATATACAATCATTGTTTGATTGAACTTCACTGTGACGGATATATACAGTGGGACACAAGTGTTGCACATGGCGCAGTTAACTTCAACTGCTCTTCAGTTCATGTTTTTACGGTATATAGATAAAAACGCCCATCAAAGCCCTCATCGATAATGCACATACAGATGTGTTCTATTGGAAGCTTAAAAAACTAGAGATTAGTATGTAACACAGCTTTTTAAATGTAAAATCATCACTCTGTTAACCTTACTAACCTAGAACTTTTCACCACTTTTAACTATTTAATTAACTCATTTATAAATTATATTGCTCTTAAATCGTGACTGTTTTTGTGTTAAATGTGTATAAGTGTTAAACTTAGACTATTTACAACAACATAAATCAAATGAATGAAAATGTCGAAAACAGAAGTTTTAAAGTTTTCTTATATTTCTGAAATATTATAGGTTTTAAATTTATATCATCATATTTTTATTTTATTAAGTACAGCCACTTTAAAAGTATTACACATGAAAATATAATTTACCATATTCCTTTTTCTTAGCCCAATCCTAGAAACGAAATATTCTTTTTTTACTTATATATAAGACTCATGTTTTGTAGGATGATAATCGTTTGATTCAATAACAGCAATATAATTTAAAACAATAATTTGTATTTTGGTACGTTACAAAATAAAATCAATTAAAGCTGCTAAATCAGAAAAGCGAAATGTAAATAATAATTTAAATCAACTTAAAAAGTTACTTTTTAACAACAAGATTAATGAAACAAATTATAGTGCTCGACATGCTGAAAGAGTTAAATTATTAATTTTTATTCACTGAATACACTGCTGAAATGACAAAAACGCGTTCCAAACTAGTCAAAATTATTAAATAGGACACAAATCAGGATTAAATACAATATGCGTCGTAAAGCATTATATTGTTTTTGATAAACAATTTTATTGAGCTATATTTACTTATTTCACATAAATGGTTTTCACATAGAAATTCACCTCTCTTTCTCTACAACTGTGATCTCCTTCGATGTGTAATAGAGGGTCGTTTAAGTAGATAGGGATGTCAAGAGGCAGTTCTATGAAAACACAGTTCTTCCTTTCTCGTCCTTTTTTTTGTATTTTGCTGTATTTTTCATCGTTCGAAAAATCTCCCACATATCGTTTTTCAACAAGACATCCACCAGGGCCTCTGTTACTTTGACGATTAAGGCTGACTTTCCTGACGTCATCATCTTCAGTTTCTTTACATTCTTCTGGAACCTCATGAATCACAAGACAATATTTCTTAAATAATCCTATAAATAGTCCGTAAGTGACTACTTATTTAAAATAACACACCTACTTTTTAGAGTAGTGTTTTGTATATAGTATATAACATATTATATATCAAGGTCAAGTTCGAGGCATTAGTATTCTTCATTGTTATTGTCGTATTATCTAAAAGTTTTTCAAAAGGATGATTATGAAAATAATTAATTATACCTTTTCTTACATTCTTACATATGAGACGACGACACAACGTTTTTGGTATCTTAAGGCGAATATAAATGGTTATATGAGTGTAGGATGAGTGTGGATGAGTGTAGTCTGGTTACTAACTGAGTTCAACTGTTCCTCTGAAAGGGCAATTTATTAATAGCCCAACAACAACTAAGGGACCTACCTTTACATGGAATCCGAACCACGTAGTGCTGGCCTGATTTTCAGCTAATTGACAAGCCTGATACTCAGTTATCTCCCCACACAACATCCGCACAATGATTACCACCCAACATGGACACCCCAGACTTTTCTAGTAGTGTCCACGCCGATAGCAAGCATCAAGCGGACTTTATTGTTCTTGTATTCAAAGCATATATTTTAAATTTGTGGTAAACCACCATTTTAGCTTTATTGTGGTTATCTTCTATATCAATCCTTTTGCGTTTTAATATTATTCATCGCATATCTGCACTCAGAATAAAGGACCATACTCAGAATTACTAAAGCACACATTTTTGTAAATTTCTATTTGGTAATTTTAAGATATTTTGCTCGACCATTAACCATTATAACAAAAGTAATTTTATATGTTAATTTAAAACATTTTTACATGTATCAATCTATAAACATAAAAGTATAAGTAAAAAATATACAGTACAATATAAAAAAGGGATGATGTAGAAATCATTCACTAAAATTAGTGATTACACAAGTAGAGTTCAACATTTAATTTAAAGAAGTTAAGCTTTCACCCATGTATTAAAATAATGTTTAACTCTATAACTTCGTTAGCAGGATATAGTAGTTATATTTTATAGCTACTAAAAGCCGTACAGTACATTTGGCTATATAACAAGTCAGCTACATTTTTATCTTGGAGGTAACTATTTTTTAGCTAGTGAAATCATATCATATAATAATAACAAATGTAGTTTAGAAAAGGGAATTGAGCGTCTTAAATTAGCTGAAAAATCAGACCAATACTAGGCGGTTCAGATTCAAAATTGTTGAGCTATTAGCGTTATTTTCCTATTGGCCTATGGATAAACACTGTAACCAGATGACACATTTTTCCTAAAATAATGATAGTTCGTACTAGCCTGAAGGAGTTTCAAGTTGTGTCAGTCTCATATCTGAGTGGGGCTCAATCTGGGGCTGAAATGTTGATGCATTGATAATGCTGGTATGGCTCAGAGCAATTGAGAGGGACTGTATCACTTCTGTCCACTACAGTTTAATGCAGTTTCTTCAACCCTCTGTGGTATATCCATCGTACCAGTAAAGCTATATCACAGTAACACAAACACAAAGGAACAGTAACACAGAGGCTGCCTGGCTCAATTTCGATTTGTGGGCCATGTTACCAATGATAGATATTTCCATTTTGTATTGTGTCCATTCTAGATGTTTTCTAGGCTTCCTTTCCAGTTCACGTATAATTGTTGGAACTATCCAAATTACAATAACCCATTAACCTGCATAAATACTCACTACAATGGCCCAAATATGATTTGCACAGCGGATATAGTAATAATGTAATCATGTTGCATACTTACATATACGCTGATATATTCAATGTGATTTGCATAAATGAAAAAAAGTCTGTTTAAACTATCTGTAGCATGTAGTTATGAAGGCTACAGATGACATTATGTGACAAGTTATAGAAAAATATTTACAAAACTGTACTCTTAATCTTTATAGTACTACTTGGTATAAGTCGACATTGTTATAATTGCATATAAGCATTTACTTTAAGACATGTCAATTCAATGGTTAAGGATTGTGAATGAGAAACTCAAGGCCTACAGATGGAATCCCATACAATTAGCGAGTATGTATAAATAAGTCTGAACTATCGAGAAAGGGTTTAAATCTAGAAGAAAAAAACACATTAAATTGGGAACCTGCTTCACCTGTTGGATTAGGGTTTTGCTAAACCTCATAAATCATTATGATTAAATTTATTCCATTTCATTTAATCTTGGTAGATTTTTATAACATTATTAGTATCAATAAGTTCATGGTATTTTCTAAAGGAGAAACAGTATTACATAGAAAAAGTGTCTAAAAAGTTAAAGTTCGCCTTATTTCACCAGACGAAGTTAGGGAAAAGAAGCCCTCTCTAACACTTAACCTGGGGACCAACGGCTTAACGTGACTTCCGAACCACGGGAGCAGCAAGGCAAACAATTGTTAATGGTCTTATCGGGAATCGAACCTTGACCGATTACGTGGAAAACCAACGCCTTAGCCTCTTATTTACATCATACATTAAGTGACAATTTGTCATTTGTGTTCCTCGTCGTACCCGTGAAGATCATAGATCGTTAGTCTTGTTAACTTTACAAAATCTTTATTTACTTTAGCTTATTATCCTCTAAAGGTTTTAAATCAAGTAAAATTATGGTAGAATTTATTCATGACTCACTTTAACTAGTATGAAGTTCTTTAATTAGTTTATATATACAAAATCTTAAAAGGGTACATTTACTGGAATGTCTTAGAGTTGCACATGAATTAATCACTTTAACGTCATTAGTTTAATAAGTCATATAACCATGGATTAACAATTATACTATGGAGAAAACCCCTCCACTAACCTTTATTATTCGTAATAATAAGTGACGCCCACTACTACGGTTATTTAAAATTTTATGTCATCTGAAATATTTTCAGTGTAAGAGCCTGACGTGTAAGCCTTTTGCAAGGTGATGTTTTAATAATAAATAAAATTAATAAACATTCAAGTCCTAGTACAGTTAACAATCTGGTAGATACTACCCCAACATTTATAACTTATATATAAACTTGTAGTATTATTATTAAAAAACTGAAATAAAAGATGAAATCGTGACTCCCATGATGTTAGACTTTAAAACGGTTAGTAGTTGTGTTAGTTCATTGATAACAATTAAGTAAACTTCTAAAAACTTTACATAGTTTATTTGGTTTCAATAGTGAATTTAATATTTTGATTGACTTTATACATTGTTTTTTTACCGTCTTGACTAACACAATTTGTGCTATTTACTACGTGGTATATCTAATACCACAAATGTAGCTAAATTTAGTTTGGAGGGTGAAAATGGACAAACCCAGAAAATACATGCATATAAAGTAGTCTGATTGCGACTTTCTAAAATCGTTCAACAAATTGGGGCTAGAACCTTATCAAAAACAATGCGACTTATTTAAATAGTTGATCTATATCTAACTATATGAATTTATATGCTAACGAGTTTGTAGTGTTGAAAGCAGTTTGAGAATAAGTAGAAGTCAAGTTAATGTATTCCCTGGGAGCTGGAGATAGTTCTGAGACTGGTGAGAACTTAGTTAATGTATTCCATGGGAGCTGGAGATAGTTCTGAGACTGGTGTGAACTTAGTTAATGTATTCCCTGGGAGCTGGAGATAGTTCTGAGACTGATGTGAACTTAGTTAATCTATTCCCTGGGAGGTGGAGATAGTTCTGAGACTGATGTGAACTTAGTTAATGTATTCCATGGGAGCTGGAGATAGTTCTGAGACTGATGTGAACTTAGTTAATGTATTCCATGGGAGCTGGAGATAGTTCTGAGACTGATGTGAACTTAGTTAATGTATTACCTGGGAGCTGGAGATAGTTCTGAGACTGGTGTGAACTTACTTAATGTATTCTCTGGGAGCTGGAGATAGTTCTGAGACTGGTGTGAACTTAGTTAATGTATTCTCTGGGAGCTGGAGATAGTTCTGAGACTGGTGTGAACTTAATTAATGTATTCTCTGGGAGCTGGAGATAGTTCTGAGACTGGTGTGAACTTAGTTAATGTATTCCCTGGGAGCTGGAGATAGTTCTGAGACTGATGTAAACTTAGTTAATGTATTCCCTGGGAGCTGGAGATAGTTCTGAGACTGATGTGAACTTAGTTAATGTATTCCCTGGGAGCTGGAGATAGTTCTGAGACTGATGTAAACTTAGTTAATGTATTCCCTGGGAGCTGGAGATAGTTCTGAGACTGATGTAAACTTAGTTAATGTATTCCCTGGGAGCTGGAGATAGTTCTGAGACTGATGTGAACTTAGTTAATGTATTCCCTGGGAGCTGGAGATAGTTCTGAGACTGATGTAAACTTAGTTAATGTATTCCCTGGGAGCTGGAGATAGTTCTGAGACTGATGTAAACTTAGTTAATGTATTCCCTGGGAGCTGGAGATAGTTCTGAGACTGATGTGAACTTAGTTAATGTATTCCCTGGGAGCTGGAGATAGTTCTGAGAATGATGTGAACTTAGTTATTGTATTCCCTGGGAGCTGGATATAGTTCTGAGACTGATGTGAACTTAGTTAATGTATTCCATGGGAGCTGGAGATAGTTCTGAGACTGGTGTGAACTTAGTTAATGTATTCCATGGGAGATGGAGATAGTTCTGAGACTGATGTGAACTTAGTTAATGTATTCCCTGGGAGCTGGAGATAGTTCTGAGAATGATGTGAACTTAGTTAATGTATTCCCTGGGAGCTGGATATAGTTCTGAGACTGATGTGAACTTAGTTAATGTATTCCATGGGAGCTGGAGATAGTTCTGAGACTGGTGTGAACTTAGTTAATGAATTCCATGGGAGATGGAGATAGTTCTGAGACTGATGTGAACTTAGTTAATGTATTCCCTGGGAGCTGGAGATAGTTCTGAGACTGATGTGAACTTAGTTAATGTATTCCATGGGAGCTGGAGATAGTTCTGAGACTGGTGTGAACTTAGTTAATGTATTCCATGGGAGCTGGAGATAGTTCTGAGACTGGTGTGAACTTAGTTAATGTATTCCCTGGGAGCTGGAGATAGTTTTGAGACTGATGTAAACTTAGTTAATGTATTCCCTGGCAGCTGGAGATAGTTCTGAGACTGATGTGAACTTAGTTAATGTATTCCCTGGGAGCTGGAGATAGTTCTGAGACTGATGTGAACTTAGTTAATGTATTCCCTGGGAGCTGGAGATAGTTCTGAGACTGATGTGAACTTAGTTAATGTATTCCCTGGGAGCTGGAGATAGTTCTGAGACTGATGTGAACTTAGTTAATGTATTCCCTGGGAGCTGAAGATAGTTCTGAGACTGATGTGAACTTAGTTAATGTATTCCCTGGGAGCTGGAGATAGTTCTGAGACTGATGTGAACTTAGTTAATGTATTCCCTGGGAGCTGAAGATAGTTCTGAGACTGATGTGAACTTAAATAATGTATTCCCTGGGAGCTGGAGATAGTTCTTAGACTGGTGTGAGCTTAGTTAATGTATTCTCTGGGAGCTGGAGATAGTTCTGAGACTGGTGTGAACTTACTTAATGTATTCTCTGGGAGCTGGAGATAGTTCTGAGACTGTTGTGAACTTAGTTAATGTATTCTCTGGGAGCTGGAGATAGTTCTGAGACTGATGTGAACTTAGTTAATGTATTCCATGGGAGCTGGAGATAGTTCTGAGACTGATGTGAACTTAGTTAATGTATTACATGGGAGCTGGAGATAGTTCTGAGACTGGTGTGAACTTAGTTAATGTATTCCCTGCGAGCTGGAGATAGTTCTGAGACTGATGTAAACTTAGTTAATGTATTCCCTGGGAGCTGGTGATAGTTCTGAGACTGGTGTGAACTTAGTTAATGTATTCCCTGGGAGCTGGAGATAGTTCTGTGACTGGTGTGAACTTAGTTAATGTATTCCCTGGGAGCTGGAGATAGTTCTGAGACTGATGTGAACTTAGTTAATGTATTCCCTGGGAGCTGGAGATAGTTCTGAGACTGGTGTGAACTTAGTTAATTATTCCCTGGGAGCTGGAGATAGTTCTGAGACTGATGTGAACTTAGTTAATGTATTCCCTGGGAGCTGGAGATAGTTCTGAGACTGGTGTGAACTTAGTTAATGTATTCCCTGGGAGCTGGAGATAGTTCTGAGACTGATGTAAACTTAGTTAATGTATGGAGCTGGAGATAGTTCTGAGACTGGTGTGAACTTAGTTAATGTATTCCCTGTGAGCTAGAGATAGTTCTGAGACTGGTGTGAACTTAGTTAATGTATTCCCTGGGAGCTGGAGATAGTTCTGAGACTGGTGTGAACTTAGTTAATGTATTCCCTGGGAGCTTGAGATAGTTCTGAGACTGGTGTGAACTTAGTTAATGTATTCCCTGGGAGCTGGAGATAGTTCTGAGACTGGTGTGAACTTAGTTAATGTATTCCCTGTGAGCTGGAGATAGTTCTGAGACTGGTGTGAACTTAGTTAATGTATTCCCTGGGAGCTGGAGATAGTTCTGAGACTGGTGTGAACTTAGTTAATGTATTCCCTGGGAGCTGAAGATAGTTCTGAGACTGGTGTGCACTTAGTTAATGTATTCCCTGGGAGCTGAAGATAGTTATGAGACTGGTGTGAACTTACTTAATATATTCCCTGGGAGCTGGAGATAGTTCTGAGACTGGTGTGAACTTAGTTAATGTATTCCCTGTGAGCTGGAGATAGTTCTGAGACTGGTGTGAACTTAGTTAATGTATTCCCTGGGAGCTGGAGATAGTTCTGAGACTGGTGTGAACTTAGTTAATGTATTCCCTGCGAGCTGGAGATAGTTCTGAGACTGGTGTGAACTTAGTTAATGTATTCCCTGGGAGCTGGAGATAGTTCTGAGACTGGTGTGAACTTAGTTAATGTATTCCCTGGGAGCTGAAGATAGTTCTGAGACTGGTGTGCACTTAGTTAATGTATTCCCTGGGAGCTGAAGATAGTTATGAGACTGGTGTGAACTTACTTAATGTATTCCCTGGGAGCTGGAGATAGTTATGAGACTGGTGTGAACTAGATAATGTATTCTCTGGGAGCTGGAGATAGTTCTGAGACTGGTGTGAACTTAGTTTTGATGAAATAAAACATTTTATAGAGCAGGCAAAACTTTTGCATGTGTATTAAAATGCATATGTTACATACAACATATATTATGTAAACCATATAACAAACACGTTTAAATAATAACGTATATAATAAGTATAAATAATGACGTTTAAATTAGTCATATTATAACGAACAAGTAAAATTGTGACAAACTAGATTGGATTAAGGAGTTGGTATCATGTCCTGTAGCCGAGCCATCCATAATGTTTGTAAGTTTAGAGACATTTAAAATGTTATAAATAACAACCACCAATGTCGTAATGTTTAATACGAACAATTGTTTTCCTTTCGTATGCATATTGAAATATTAATAAATTAAAATTTTAATTTATATAAAACATATATGGTGAGATAAGGATTCGTATCAATGTCTATCGTATACAATAGCGGTGATCGAAATGAGAAACAGTAGAAATGTATCGTTCGCTAAAACTATCTGGTTGGTGAAATTGCAATCAGCTTGATAAGGTCCTTCTGCTACACTCTCACCAGCTGTTAACTTCCCATGAAAGTTATTTAAGAACCTACGTTAGTACAATTTAGTTAAGAGAATTGTAGTTATTTAACACAACTAAATACAGACAGCTCTACAAACTAACTCTGTCAACAGATAATATTTTGACAGAGTTATTTCGTATAATGAACTTAGGTGTTTGGATATTTATTTGAAACAGGCAGGAAATGAAAACATGTTTGCAATAGATGTTTTAACATCAACAGTATAATAAAAACTTTAGAATTGTAACTTAACGAGTTTTAAAATTATATCTTTTCTAATAAATACTTTTTGTTCATATACTAAATATTCATTAGAAAATAAATCAGATATGGGAACTTTTTAACACCAGCTTGGATAGTCATTCTCCTTACCTTTCATCTCTTGAGGGACACGGATTAAAGTATTACAAAGTTTCAGTGTTTTTTTTATTTTTAACAGAAGAATTGAGATTGTTGTAGTTAATTTTGGGAATAAAAATATAATTTTAGGTTGATTATAGAAATTACTAAAATTAGGAAAACAATATTTTCATAGAACTCATATATCATATTGCTTTTACATTAAGATAACAAAAATTTCACACTGAATTTAAAGTTACAAAGAACGAAAACATTAAAAATACATCCCAAAATTTACCCTTATATTTAATTTAAGGAACAAGATCATATGTAATTAGGAGTGGGTGTAAATAAGGGGCTACCATGCAGTAAGATCCATTGCCGTTGTTACCATATATTGGTTTAATTCTTGAGCTACCCTATGGTTGAAAGTGAGGCTAAGCCGATGGTCCAATGAGCCTAAAAAAAATAATAATAATATAAAAAAGTGGACTCGTATAATCAGGTGAAGGGAAATGTAATTTTTTGTAATATCACCTCAATATAAGACATGCGATGTTATTAAATGTGTAATTAAATATACTCTGGGAGAGCAAACCCACCCAATCAAATTGGCACTTTAAGATGGCAATCTAACTAATTTACGTTCAATAATTGTTCTCAAGAGGTAGAAAGTCCTTTTATAAGTTTTAATATAGCTCTGTATAACCACTAAGCCTACATCTTGAATACACACGAGGACACTTGGGTAGCTGCTCGTGTTTTGAATCTGAGGATGTACAGTTTTTCGTTTGATTGTTTGTTTTTAAATGTAAGGTACTACATCACTGACCGTCCCATTGATAATTAGTTATTCAATAGAACTGTGGGACCATTTACTATTGACTCTGTTCTTTCAAGAACACAATACTGATCTACTGAGATCAGCATCAGTTTAAAATAAAACAATACCCACATTATTTATTTTGATGGCTATTTTAAAAGTGCTATCATAATTTCAATCAAAATTAAAAATTTATATGCTCTACACCAGTTATAATACTGTAATTGGTCTCTTTAAGAGTTGTAATGGCATTATTATTATAGTCTACTATCCAGAAATAGTACAAACATTATTTAGACTATCTGTCCACTGAATAAGATACAATACTTTGTTGTATATGAGAAAATATATATTGAGTTTAACGGTTTCCATGATAAGTAATTTAACGATACGAGATATTATTATAGGCAGCTTTTTAAGATTATAAGCAGTGCCCATTTTAAGATTATAACTAGTAAAAACCCCACTTAGTATTTTACCTCGCATACAACAAGAATAATATGTATATGATTATTACATTACATGTATTGTGCATTTATATTGATAATGTTGTATGCTATTAATACATTTTAATTTAATATATGTTTCTGATATACACTTATTCTGGCATTGTTAGTTCAAACATATTTGTTAAATTTATTTAATTTTATCCATTGAAAGAGAAATTTACTAACCTATACATCCACGTTATTTTATACGTCATTTTATTACCATATATAAAATACAATTGCAATATTATTTAGTTTTGTCTCAATTTAAACAATATGTATTTTTATATACATTTTACGAGACTTTTGCTATTCGTGTTCACGGACTGAAAAATTACACGTTTTATGATACTGCCCCCATTCTGGTTTACGTATTTTCTCGTACAACAGTTGGACAAAGTTTTGCAGCTGGTCTCTGAGCTAGTTCTAGATCCCAACACATGCATAACGTTGAAGTCCACTTCTTTGAAAACCCTCTGCATGTATGAATTATTTATTTGATGTTTAGGTCAAAAATAAACTTACACTTTTTTAATAAGTTTAATATATTATTACTTACAAATAAACACTATATGGTTACATGTAAGAAAGATTAATAGGAAGCAAGTTGTGTTTAACATATTTAAATGTGTTTAGTTTGTAATTTAAAGGTATAAGTTTTCCTCTAAAAGTAAGCACGTAGTTAATAAATCTAACCCTATTATCCCTGTGTTTATTACTTTTAGTACTGGTTTGACTAAGTCAGTAGTAAAAAAGTTGAAGAATTAGTTTTGACTTTTTAGGTCTTCCAAGTTCCCTTACTCACTTTTCGAACACAAGTTAACGGGTAAGATGCATTTTTGCCATTGATTGAATTGCCAATTTTAAGGAAAGAAAATTGATTTTAGATCCCTAATCAATAAAAGTAAACATTATACTGGAATTGATCACATCAATCGTTCCTTGTGCGAATTTACTTACAAACAGTATTTGGTCTGTACTTCAGATATCGGGGAAATTGCTGAATAACAAGGTATCCCTAGGCCCACGCGCTGGCCTCAGATCAACATTATCTATCATGAAATATGATTAGTCGAATGAATACTGCTGCACTAATTTATCTTATAATTAGAGCCACCCATTAATAAAAAAGAATAAACACTGAAACCCATCAACTACTGAGTTCTGGAAGTCAAAAGAGCTTTTGCCATTGACTTTTTTATGCTGAAAGAAGGTTTCTTTCTTTGAAATATCTTTACAAGAATATTCTTTTGTTTACTAAAAATGAAAATATACCTATTTTGTAATATTACGATCATTTAAAAAAGTTTGTTTCCCAGGCCATTTGGAATTCTTCCTTTAATATAAAAGAAAGCAACTAATAAAATTAACAAAAATATACAATAAACTTTAAACCTACTATAACAGAACTAACATAATTTAAAAATATTTACTTATTTTCTTTGCAAATTTTATTCATCTACAATATAAAAATGTGCTTAGGTACAATCCATGTACCGTAACTCACAGCCACGCACTATCTCACCATTAACAAAAAATACTCCTTCAGAGCAATAACTAAAAGAAAATCACTTTAATTCCTTACCTATTTTACTTACTTACTTATTATTACTTACCTCCCTCCCCCTTGATACAGCTAGAACGCTTGGGGAGGGAGTTACTGGTACTGAGTTTGACAATGATGAATGAACCCGCTGAGGTTTTGTGAAAGGAATACGTAACGTTGGTGAGGCCACTCAAGTATTTTTGCGTTTAATTTAAGAAATTTTATACATTAACTGAATAATTTGGATTTCCTTGTGCTAAAAAGATAAAAATTGTCTTATAATTTTGATCGGTCTCATTAATTGGTTGGCTTTAGTAAAGTATATATATTATATCACTGCTTGTATATATTACATCTAAAACTACATGCATACCTAATATAATAGATTTGTTAGCTCACTTCATAGTGTAGCTTTAATGAACTAGTTGACAAGACAATAAATGTTAAGACAACAAAACTGTAATACATAAGTTGGAGTTTTACTTATTCATTAGTAATACACCGGTCGTCAATATAAATATAGGCAAATATGAGTTGCGAAAGAGTGTAAGAAGTCTAGATGAACAAATGTAGTCATTGTTACTAACCAAGGTCAACTGTGAGCCACACTTTTACGCGGAATCCGAACCAAGTAGTGTTGGTATGATTTTCAGCTAACTGACAAGCCCTACACTCATTTCTCTTCCCTACAAAAATTTTAACTCTCAATACCATCCAAAATGAACACCCCAGACGTCTCTACTATTGTCCACGTCGATGGTAAACATTGAGCGGGCAGCATGTCGGTAATAAGAGGACAGAGCATCGATCCTATCGCATACAATCTCCTCAACCCTTTGTTCCCAAGTAGCTGGGTTACAGTACTGCACCACCAGTGCCCACTTATAAAGGCAATCAACTGTGGCTTGGAGCCAGTGTAATTCGTTCGTTCATACATTTGGTTACATCAGTGTCCAGTTAGTTTTCCTATTCTTAACAATAACTACATGTAAGAAGTAGGCCCTCCTTAAAGGAACAAAGTGTGTTTGTAAATGAGAGATAAAGCATTTACCACTATTACTTAAGAGGGTTTACGAAGAATGTAGCTGACAATTTGACATGGGGCCAATTCATGGAATTGTCTTGAAAATTAAACTCCTATTGCTAACACAAATTTTGTTTTCTGTGAAAAATATTCTTGTTTTATGTACGTATGTTATGGATAGCGCATGGTAGATCACATAATTATTAATTTGAATTATTTTCTGTTTGTTTCTATTTACTTTATGTTAGAATTGAGACATAAATGGATAGCTATACAAAAGTAAATAAACGATTAGAGTTTGTAATAAATATTTATGTGTGTGCCATATGGTATAGTTGATATGGCATTACTGTACAGTTCATTATCCCCGTAAGCACCTGTTTCAAAACTACATACTACAGATGATACAGTTGATTTCAAAATTATTGTAAATGAATCTAAGGTTTATTTATGTTATTATATTCATATTAATAATCTACATGTCTCAAGTTTTATAAAAGATGGTTGACAGTTTCCACGATAACATATATAAAATAAAATGTATGTGTCATAAAATAATACGCCCACTTACATGCAGTACTGTCAAACCAATTTTGTTTTAGAACAAAAAAAGTCAGTGGCAGTATAAATGTCTCACAAAGGAAGTTGACCTTGCTGAATCGCTTATAAACTGGCGAGCAGATGTAACTGGAAGACTAATCAATGGGTATTGACACTACATCTATCAAGAGAGCTTATAAACTGGCGTGGCAGATGTAACTGAAAGACGAATCAATGGGGATTGACATTACTTCTATCAAGAGAGCTTATAAACTGGCGTGGCAGATGTAATTGGAAGACTAATCGATGGGATTGACAGTACATCTATCAAGAGAGCTTATAAACTGGCGTGGCAGATGTAATTGGAAGACTAATCGATGGGATTGACATTACTTCTATCAAGAGAGCTTATAAACTGGCGTGGCAGATGTAATTGGAAGACTAATCAATGGGATTGACAGTACATCTATCAAGAGAGCTTATAAACTAGCGTGGCAGATGTAACTGGAAGACTAATCAATGGGGATTGACATTAAATCTATCAAGAGAGCTTATAAACTGGCGTGGCAGATGTAACTGATAGACTAATCAATGGGGATCGACATTAAATCTATCGAGAGAGCTTATAAACTGGCGTGGCAGATGTACCTGGTGGACTAATCAATGGGGATTGACATTACATCTATCAAGAGAGCTTATACTAGTAATAGGTCTCAGAATATATTTTGATTCCTTGCATTCATAGAGAGATTAGCTTGCTACTTAGTAAATAGCACCTATAGTTGTTTGGTGTATTTTATTTAGCTTTTTAAAGATAGATCTACTAAATTTAAGTTTTATGACAAGAATTTACGTTTATACTAGGACGTAATTCACACCATAGCTGAACTGAATCAGTCATAGGTACGTTGAAATTTACTAAATTTATAAACGTAAATTAGATTAAATATAATTTTATAGTAATGTTACAAATTGTGTACTCTTTATATAATCACAATATAAAAAAAACACCTTAAAATACAGAAAAGAGAACGAACAGTTTAAGAATGTGCAAAGTTAGCTGTACTTATTTTCTATTCTCAAAAGCTATAAATACAATGTAATACCCGTATTATTCACTTGTAAGTGTCTATATTTTCCAAGAAAAATAGATTTTTACATTTAACGTTCATAAAAATATAATGAGTATATTTTATTTTAAAAAATGTGTGTATTATGAAACCTAATACTTTCTTTTACAATAATGTAATATTTAATAAAATAGTACAAAGAGAACAAAATTGTAAAGAAGCTGGAATTTAATGATAAATAAATTTCCGTGTTAAATGATCAGTGCTGTTTCTTTCCTCCACAAACAGGCAATTACTTTTTTGTGTAGTGGGTTTACTTCCACTAACGACCACAACACAAACACTGTCCAATTTAATATTACTCTCTTGGAAAATTTTCCCTACGTTTTTAAAGTTTCTTAACATTTAAAATATATTTACGTGTAAATTAATTGGCTGATTACACTTCAAAGAGTTTGAAATATTTGTATAATATATCTGTATAAGTAAATAAAAATTGTAATTTGGAGTAACTACCTTTATTTTATGGAAATCAACAAACCTATACAATTTTGAAATAAAACCTTCATGGAAATTCAACAAGCTGTACCGTTAATATTGCTATTTTTGTGCAATACATAATTGTTATTGTATCAAATAACTTTGACTATGTAAATGTATATAGAATTAAATATCATAACATCTAACTAACTCCCAGCATGGAAATAAAACAAATGGTGTAATCTCATATTAATGAAAATTAGTTATATTTATAGATCTTAGTTAGTAATAAGTGATGTAATTTTAACTTATACATGATACAAGGGATTATAATATAAATTCACACAAAGGAAAACCAAATTCACATAAATATACTTGGGGGAAATGTTGGGAAACTATGACGTAATTTGAATAAATGACGTCACTTTCAAAACAATTTTAAAATATGTGATAAAACAAAACTCCTGGATTTTATTTGTCGAAACTAATAACGTATTAAAAGAATATCGATAGAAATTGTTGCCGTCATGGCTTCGGACTGCGAAGGGCGGGTTCCAAGGTTCAAATCGCCATCTGAGGTAACTCGTACAGTAAGGTTGTAGATCCACGTGAATTGGCAGTGTTTTCGGGAAAAAAATGACATATGTTTAAGCCTTTGTAAAAATAGCTGGGATTAAAATTAAAGTCATATCATAACTCATCAAAAATGACAATATTCATCTGGTGAAAATGGGTTTAAATCTATTTAGTTAACACAATCCTTCAGAGGAAATCTCAAACGATGGCTGCTTTGATTAAGTTGGACATCTTCAATTCATGCTGTGCGATGTATGTTAGTAGAAGTTCTCGTTGTTTTTACTCCCAGTACGTGTTTCGGAAAATAATGTTTGCCTTTCATGTAGAAGATACATATTTACTGTTAAATTCAAATGAATGGTGTACTACGAATACTACCACCTGTTATTTCTTCAACCATATATTGAATGCTACTTCAGTAGACTAACTTCAGAAAAGTATAAATTGTAGATATGGTTTTCTGTTTATGTTTTCTAAGAATTAACGGTAGAGAGCTGGTATTCTTCAACAGAAACTAGTAATTCCTATTCTCTGTATCAAAGTTATGTTAATATTCACTCTGACCTTCTTTTTAGGTGTATTAAATGTGTTAGATATATTTTGTCTATCACTGATTTAGATAAAACTCAATAGGTTCTATGCAATGTCATTAAATCCAACAGTATTAACTGTAGTTTTTGGGAAGTCTTAGGGACCCCGTGAACTACTTACAGTAGTTTATCAGTAGCAGTTAGTAATATTTAAATCAATAAATTTTTCTTCTTGAGATCACAAGATCTCATGACACCTTTTTTAAAATGATTTACTTATTAACTACTGGAAATGGATTCAGAACCTCACTACCAAAAGGTAACGAGACATTATGGTTCAATCCCATACATGCTTTTTAGAAACTGTTCTACGTTCTTGGAAGAAAAAAATACAGTATATTAAATAAGAAATAAAACTGTAATAAAAGCTTTTTAATTTGTCGCCATGGATTACTTGTAACAAAGTTCATTTTAAGAGGTAATATTGAATATTGAGTGACTAAATTCAATTTAAAGTTATTTAAAAGAGTTGATGGATTTTATTTCAAATTCAAGCAGTTATATCTTTGTTAAACAATTATTCATCGGGGTTCACCGAGGAACCACAAGACCCTTATAATCACATTTACCAAAAGTGGCATTGTTCCCGATGGCAAAATTGAATCTGGTTTGATGCAAAACTCGTCTCAGCCTGAGTATTTGGTGTTAAACATTTTATAAATTTTCTTTTATTAGTTAAAACCAACTACTGATTAAACTATTGATTTTTTCATAGTTTAAGAATTGCAACTTCGATAAATGTTAAATTGGATTATCAATCAAATTAATATGAAACATATCGACTCAAAATTATTGCCTACAAATGATGGCCATGCTGTATATACTAAATATGATTTTCCGAAAGTGTGAATTTTATTTAATATTTAACTAGTTCGTACTGCTCGATAGTAGTTAAAACGATGGGGCTAATTATTAAAATGGACTTACATATTTAAACAACTATTTCTTTAGAAAGATATATTTTATTCCATGGCCTCTTATAAACTTAACATCAATTGTTTAATGAAATATAGGTCTAAACTATCTAAATTGATTTTATATAAACTTTTTTTAAATATTTATTTCCATGCTATAAATCTGGTTACAAAATAAATTAACACAATGAAACATGATTTAATGGTCACATAACGGCCAAGAGAATTTAAGAGGCGTTCCCGTTGAATACTATAATAAGGTAAGACATTTATATTTGTCACACTCCATATGGTGGGGGAATGTACTTATAGCCTTCATTTGAAATAACAACTTGAAGGTATTTATCAAACCATTTCAAATCAAATATTTTCAAATAATTTCAAATCAAACCATATCAAAACTACTGATGATGCAGAAAGAAAACAAGGATCATAAACTACTTTACTTTAAAGAAAAGGGAGTATAGTTGGAGTAATGTTTTCCGTCAGTTGTTGCCTAAATTATTAGTTGTTATGCCTGCATTTTAGTATATGTTAAAAATAAATGTAATGCTTAAAGAAATAGTCATATCATGTTATAAATTTTAAATATATACTTTGGTTGAACGGTGATCCTGAAGAAACACAGCATTTTCACCGAGCGATTTTTTATATATCCTTCATCACAGGCTCTAAAACAGAAGGTATGATTGAAAAGCTAAAGATATATATTAAAAAAATGCAAACACTGTTTTACTAGAAACATAAACATTACGGAATATAAAATACTCGTTGCTAGTTAAAAAATGAAATAAAATATATATGTTTGTCAAAAATGAGTTACTATTTTAGAACTTTATAAAATTGTATGTGATAGCTACTAGTTCTGATTTAATTTATAATATTTTGAATATTAAGGAAGGAATTATGGAGTGTAACTTTTGATCAATAGTACCAAAAGTTACAATCCATAACAATGTTGTATAGTTATAATTACCTGATCTTCGAAACGGTAAATGTCTAACAATTTAAATCTTAAAGATACAAAAATGTTTTGTTATATGTCATCAAACAGTATTTCGTTATTTCTAAATGAATAAAAACTTATGGAATAAAATCAATTAACTTAAATACGATCGTGTACGACATGAAATACATTTACTGTCAAACTCAAAAAGGAACAAGAAATTTGATTCAAGCATTTGATCCCTACGCTACTTAAAGTTTCTGATCAGTCTGTCGGTTGACTGTATAATGTTGAGTTAGAAATAAACGTTAGAAATATGATAAGTAATACACAAATAAATAGGTAGCAACGCAAGTAGTGTGAGTGAAATACTGTAAAAAATGTAATATTGTAATTTGACGTTACACAGATATAATCTACTATTATTTGTAGTCAAATTAACATGCCGAGACCAATGGCCGAAGAGTTTCGAGCGCAGCAAGAGTTGAGGTTGGCAAGCGAAGCGTGCAGGGGTGTCCCCTAGTATTTAATAAAAATAGTACATAAAACTGCTCTTCTCTACGTTTCATGATTTTGTAGCAATAGAAATCAGAAGCAGTGTCAGTTTTTTGTTTTTCAAAGGCTGATTGGTCTTAGGTGAGGGAGTAGTGGTATTTGTCTTATAAATATATTCATAACAAATACTGTACGTAGGTAAGGGTCATTGTTTCTTAGTTCCAAGCGTGTTTTGAAGGTCTAATTTTTCAATTACCACTAAGATGATAGTGTTCCGGTACTCTACGTTTCGCTTACAAGGCTGCTCGAGTATCGTCCTTGCGCTGTCTGCTTCTTTACTTTCTTGGCCGTTGGCTCGGACTCTGGTCTGTCTGTAATTACTGCTCCCGGTTTATATGGTTGACCTGTTCCTTGTTTTCCTTCTCGACAGGACAATCACTCCTTCGGCAACCTGTACCTGCAGCGATGTCTGGCTAGTTTTAACTAAACGTAAGTTGTTTAATTTGTTTTAATTTCAAATACCTATACACCCTTTTGGTGGAAACCTTTTTGTTTAACAATAAATTTTACCTTGCAATATTCAGTATTTTGTTAGATTTATTACCGTGTTCTTTTGTCTAGATGATTGTCAACCTAGGTTCAAGACCAAGTGCTCGGTTTTGCATTTTGTTATTTATCTCAATATTAAAATGCTCTCTTGTATTTATTTTATTGTGTAACATGTTTCATAATGTCTGTCAAACTAGTTATTTCTTGAGGATTTTGCAATTTGATGTAACATTTTTACAATATTTCTATTCTGTGCCAGTAACCTATTCTACCTTTTCAGTACTGTCTTTTTTTTGTAATTCTGTTATTATAATTTTGTTAAATTTAAATACTAAACCTAAAATTATTCTTTAAATGTTTTGTTAGCTAGCTCATGTTTTTATTGGTAAATATGGTTCTTATTTTTTTCTGTGGATATGATTACTAATGTGCTGTTTTTAGGCTGTGTAGTTCAGAGTCCTCGAGTCGGACGTTGCTTTTAGCCAGCGGCCGGCCTACCATCTGCATCCTGGACTGTGCTGGCCTGGGGAACTTGTGAGATGAGTTGTTTTTTGTTCGTTGCATCCCACTCTCCATTTTCGGGTGGCAATATTCTGTCCTCTCTGTTTTTTTCCCGCTGGCTGAGCTGGGGAATGTATATTTTCAAATTGATTAAAGAAAAGGTGACACTAAGACTAGGAGTGACGATGGACTGTTTTAAACTAAAAAAATTGTTTTTAATTATACAGCCAAATAGTTCTTAATAGGCCATTTTTATTCTGAGCATGTTAAATTTTAAAACAATTTATTATTAGTGTTAATTATTATCTATTTCATCTTATAGTTTTTTTGATTTGTTATTATTTGCTATTAAAAAATATTTATATATGTTTAGAAATGATACTTTTTGGGCACTGACAGCATCTTTTATTTTATACCTAGTTGTTAAGTTTTTTGTGTTATCTATTTATTATTGTTTAGTTGGATTTTTAATAAAAGCTGGTACCGTCCTATATTTTATTTAAAATTCTTAATTTAAATGTCACCAAAAGGAGAGTGATTTAATAACGTTTTTAATTTTTTTCTTGATGATTTGTTATGTTCAACCTTCTAAATGTTTTTCTAAGTAAATTCTATCATTGTTGTATTTTTGGTTTTAAATTATTTATTCACTGTTATTAGAAATTTAAATTTTTGAATGTTTGGTATTTCTGCAGATAGGCATCACTGTTCTTTGTTACTATGTGTTATATATATATATATTTTTATTTATGTGTTAATATGTTTTGTTTATTGCTTTTTATTGTAATTTTTCATATTGTGGCCTTCTGTCTAGGTTTTTTTCACATTTGCAATAAATCTTTCTTTTCCACTCAGCTGCCGAATTTTGTTTTAACACTCCGAGTTCCGCCCGTGAACCTATCACTTTCTGGATTTAAGCCATTCCCCGTTACAGCTCGACTTCTTTAATTTGGTGGGGGATGGACCTCAATGGTATGTATTTTACTTATTAAATATAAACCTAATACAGGTTTATTGGGATATTTAACTTCAAAAGTATAAAATAAAAGATGGAAATAATGTAAAAAAATTAATAAAACCGTGAAACGACATGTAGGCAACCAACCTATAAAATTTGTTGGGGCATTGCTTCATATGTTCAGTTAATGTTTTGGAATAATATACTTCATTTAACATATTTAATCATTTCTATAATTTGCGTTTATTCTAGCTAAATAAGAAATGAAGCATACTTGAGGGTATTTTTGTAAATAAATAATTGGGAAATTTGTGTTGACTTCAAAAGTACAATGTATCTTTTTTGTACTGGCTATATGCGAAGGTATTTAATGTTGTTAACATACTTCATAAATTTTATTTTTTAATTATTTATTTAAGATTATTTAGTTCTGAATAGTCTAGTTAAATCTTATACCTCGGTCAGATTAAACTAGTGGTTCATATTCTCGTACATACTTACATATGAGAGCCAACACAACTTTATGCGTATCTTGAGGTGAATACTAACGATTATATGACTCTATTAGGAAGTGTGTGAGTGACCTGTGTAGTATGGTTACTAACTGAGAATACCTTAGTATGTTACTGAGTACATCTCCAACATCTCAACACAAATTCGCCCAAAACACTTCTTTAACCAATAATACTTTCTAAAAACAGTTATTATTCAGTCGTGTATAAGGATTAAGAATTTAATCTGAACGTTGGTGGTAAATTATGTTTTTAAAATGTTGCCAAAAACTAAATATATATAGTAATTAATGTTTTATTAATGGTTTCAACTAATATTTTGGAAATAGATAAATAGTTTTGCTATTGGTATAAACATTTTAATATTTTTAGATCATAGTACCCAAAACCATTCAGATAATGATATTATATTGTGATTAGATTTCTAAAATAATTTATATTGTTTAAAACATTTTTTACTAAATATGGAACGAACCAAGCTATCTAAATGAAACAAACCATTCCCGTAATTTATGATATAATATCTATTGGCTAATATAGTTTTGTCATTTGGTAGAGTTTGTGGAGAGATGAATAAAAGAAACAAGTTCAACCAACTAAGAGTTAGCAGAGAGAATTTCATCAGAAGAAATGAAAGAAAGGGTCTTCCATCTCTTTATTACCTCTTACATCCCCCACCTTTTAACCTACCCCACTTCCCTTCCCTCTTCCACTTCATATACAAGTACCCGTGGAACTTTAATAGTGTGGTTTAATGAACCCTATTTTAAGTTCCGACTTTGTAATATCTTTCATTCAGATTACTAGTTATGTCTTATACCAAATTGATATAATTACAGGAACGTCCGTCTTGATATAAAAAAATTCTATTGATTGATGAAATGGATATAAACTTCAGGGATTTATAACTGAACTGGTTTAATAGGACTTTAATAACCTCAAAATGTAACACTAAATTCACTAAGAATTAAGGAGTCTAACTACATTTTTATTAATTTGTTCATAATTTAAAACCAGTTAATTACAATTCAAGAAATTTACTTCATATTATGTTTAAAAACGTAAAAATTATAAGTCTACATAACACTACAAAGATCACACATGACCTAATTCAATCTTTGTGGAACATAGTTATTAAGGATGTCATAACCAGGGCCGCTCACATCATTGTTTGAGTATGTGATTTAACTACCATAAAATTAAGTTAAACATTGTCTTGTTAACAAGTTCAAAACGATAGCATTGTTCTGGAGAGCAATGAATATATTCTACTTATTAAAGCTTGTGGAAGTAGTGAGTTGATTTACGTGGTGTCAGCAATGTCAATCACTTTGTCGAGGTGACAAGTTAACAAAGATAGTATCGTACTGCAGTATGAGTGATACGTAGTGCTTAATGAAGGGTTGGAAGAAGTAAGTCGATGTTTTGGGGTATCAGCAATGTCAATCACTTTGTTGAGGTGACAAGTTAACAACGATAGCATCGTACTAAATTGTGAGTGATACGTAGTGCTTAATGAAGGGTTGGAAGAAGTAAGTCGATGTTTTGGGGTATCAGCAATGTCAATCACTTTGTCGAGGTGACAAGTTAACAACGATAGTATCGTACTGCAGTGTGAGAGATACGTACTGCTTAATGAAGGGTTGGAAGAAGTAAGTCGGTGTTTTGGGATGTCTGCAATGTCAATCACTTTGTCGAAGTGACAAGTTAACAACGATAGCATCGTACTAAATTGTGAGTGAAACGTAGTGCTTAATGAAGGGTTGGAAGAAGTAAGTGGGTGTTTTTGGGTGTCAGCAATGTCAATCACTTTGTCGAGGTGACAGGTTAACAACGATAGTATCGTACTGCAGTTTGAGTGATACGTAGTGCTTAATGAAGGGTTGGAAGAAGTAAGTGGGTGTTTTTGGGTGTCACTAATGTCAATAACTTTGTCGAGCTGACAAGTTACCTTTGTCGAGGTGACAAGTTAACAAAGATAGTATCGTACTGCAGTGTGAATGGTACGTACTGCTTATTGAAGGGTTGGACTAAGTAAGTCGGTGTTTTGGGGTGTCAGCAATGTCAATCACTTTGTCGAGGTGACAAGTTAACAACGATAGTATCGTACTGCAGTGTGAGTGATACGTATTGCTTAATGAAGGGTTGGAAGAAGTAAGTGGGTGTTTTGGGGTGTCAGCAATGTCAATCACTTTGTCGAGGTGACAAGTTAACAACGATAGTATCGTACTGCAGTGTGAGTGATACGTAGTGCTTAATGAAGGGTTGGAAGAAGTAAGTGGGTGTTTTTGGGTGTCACTAATGTCAATAACTTTGTCGAGCTGACAAGTTAACAGCGATAGTATCGTACTACATTGTTAGTGATACATAGTGCTTAATGAAGGGTTGGAAGAAATAAGTGGGTGTTTTTGGGTGTCAGCAATGTCAATCACTTTGTCGAGGTGACAGGTTAACAACGATAGTATCGTACTGCAGTTTGAGTGATACGTAGTGCTTAATGAAGGGTTGGAAGAAGTAAGTCGGTGTTTTGGGGTATCAGCAATGTCAATCACTTTGTTGAGGTAACAAGTTAACAACGATAGTATCGTACTGCAGTGTGAGTTATACGTACTGCTTAATGAAGGGTTGGAAGAAGTGAGTCGGTGACTTTGTCACTTTGTCGAGGTGACAAGTTAACAACGATAGCATAGTACTAAATTGTGAGTGATGCGTAGTGCTTAATGAAGGGTTGGAAGAAATAAGTGGGTGTTTTTGGGTGTCACTAATGTCAATCACTTTGTCGAGCTGACAAGTTAACAGCGATAGTATCGTACTACATTGTTAGTGATACATAGTGCTTAATGAAGGGTTGGAAGAAGTAAGTGGGTGTTTTGGGGTGTCAGCAATGTCAATCACTTTGTCGAGGTGACAGGTTAACAACGATAGTATCGTACTACATTGTCAGTGATACATAGTGCATAATGAAGGGTTAGAAGAAGTAAGTGGGAGTTTTGGGGTCAGCAATGTCAATCACTTTGTTGAGGTGACAAGTTAACAACGATAGTATCGTACTGCAGTGTGAGTGATATGTAGTGCTTAATGAAGGGTTGAGGGAGGTGAGATGGTTTTTTTGTTGTATCAGCAGTATAAATCACTTTGTTGTATCAGTCGAGCTGAGAAGTCCACATAAAAAGCACTGTACTACAGAGCAAGCAATACAACCATCATGATAGATGTTTGGATGTTTTGAGTGAAGTGGATTGGGAGCATATAAGTGATTGGATGTTCTATTTTGTCTACCATATTAATCACGTTGTGAAGCAGACATACCAAGATACATATATTCTTTATATGTATCTTAGTATGTCTGCTTCATAGCAAGGAATGGATTATGTATATTGAAGGGTATGGAAGAGGTGTGTGGGTGTTTTGTCGTTTCTATAATGGCAATCTCGCTGTCGGTCAGACATGTTTACAATGATACATTGTACAACAGTGCAAGCGGCGAAGAAGAAACATTTGAAGTGTGAGTGTTTTTTATTTATTTTTTTATTTTATTGAAACATTGAGAAGTATAAATAAAATAATTCGTAAAACTACTTTTACAGATTGATATAATGTGGAATGAAGTAAATTAGTATACAAAACTATTTTTTATAATATCCTGGAAATATTCAAGGGAATACTGCAGATACGGGATGAATAATCTTTCCTTTCCTCAATAACGTTTATAAAACCATGTCGTATCTGGGACAGTTATAACTAGTTTCTTTTATCATATACTTTACATAGTATTTTGTAAAGTAAATATTAATTTCTCTTAGTATTATATTATAATATATTTTTTCATATAATAATTATATTTTAATACTAACAACATGAGCAATCATTCTTAACAAGTAATCGTTTTGTAAAGACAGATTTATAAACTTTTGTAAATGTAAAATCATTTAAGTGATGCAACAGTTTATTCAATGTGACACAATAAAACTGTATAATGTTAACATGTCATGTTCAATTACCTATGTAGGAAAGTAAGAAAACACATATTTGTGTTAATTTTGATGCTGAATTTATTTTATTAGCTTTAAGGAAATATTTACAAAATTCTATCACTTTTTAATCATGATAAAGAGAAAGGAAAATGAAAAATTCCTCTTTATTAACTTATTTGATGGGCTCATTTTGTATCTCTTTAATGAAATGCCAGGATGAGAATGATAAAATGTTTACTCCTTCTTTGTGATAGGGCGTCACAGTGAAGAGAGGTGAGTGTATAAATATTCTTGTTTGAATAGAAAATATTCATTTACGTTACCAGTCTTTTATAGGATAAATAATACTTCTTGCCCTGTGGTGCTGTAACCTATAATCAAATTTAACAAATTGAAACTATCTCCAGATTAAATGTTTTAGATAAAAACATATCTGGATATTTAGATAAAAATAATGTGTCGTAACTATACATTTCTTAAGGATAACAACGTGACTTAATAATTAATTTTACAACCACTAGAAGTCAAGAAAACTGTTTACCTCTTAATGTTTACCTCTTAATGGCTAGTAGTAGTGACCCACCCGCCCGCTCCTCACGTAGAGTGGTACTGAAACACATACAGTGGTACTGACCCACCCAATCGCCCCTACACGTACATTGGTACCCACCCGCCTGCCCCTACACGTACAGTGGTACTGACCCACCCGTCTGCTCCTACACGTACAATGGTACTGACCCACCCGCCTGCTCCTACACGTACATTGGTACTGACCCACCCGCCTGCCCCTACACGTACAGTGGTACTGACCCACCCGCCTGCCCCTACACGTACAGTGGTACTGACCCACCCGCCTGCTCCTACACGTACAGTGGTACTGACCCACCCACCTGCCCCTACACGTACATTGGTACTGACCCACCCGCCTGCCCCTACACGTACAGTGGTACTGACCCACCCGCCTGCTACTACACGTACAAAGGTACTGACCCACTCGCCTGCTCCTACACGTACACTGGTACTGACCCACCCGCCTGCCCCTACACGTACATTGATACTGACCCACCCGCCTGCCCCTACACGTACAGTGGTACTGACCCACCCGCCTGCTCCTACACGTACAGTGGTACTGACCCACCCGCCTGCTCCTACACGTACAGTGGTACTGACCCACTCGCCTGCTCCTACACGAACAGTGGTACTGACCCACCCACCTGCCCCTACACCTACAGTGGTACTGACCCACCCGCCCAACCCTACACGTATAGTGGTACTGACCAACCCGCCTGCCTCTAAACGTACAGTGGTACTGACCCGCCCGCCCACCCCTACACGTACAGTGGTATTTACCCACCCGCCCGCCCATACACATACAGTGGTATTTAAGTACCATCTGGATTAAGTAAGGTACAGTGTTATTGACCCACCCACCCACCCATACACGTACAGTAGTATTGACCCACTCGCCCACCAATACACGTACAGTGGTTTGACCCACCCGCCCATCCATACACGTACAGTAGTATAGACCCATCCGCCCACCCATACACGTACAGTAGTATGGACCCACTCCCCCACCAATACACGTACAGTGGTTTGACACACCCGCCCACCCATACACGTACAGTGGTTTGACCCACCCACCCATCCATACACTTACAGTATTATTGATCTGGATCTTACCTTACTTAAGATCCAGATTAAATGTTTTGGTAACTACCAACAATTACATTTGTAGACATGCCAACAATTTTGTCAACCCCTTTCTACCTTATGTAGTTTTAAACGTATCCCATTTCAAACTATTCTCATATTAGCTTTTTTCTGTGTTATTTTACTACAATTTTTATTTCAAATGCTTAAAATATAAGTATTTTATTTAAATATACGTTTCCTAAACTACAATTATGTGTGAAGGAACATACTACCTACTAGAGATACATTTATTTTCGCCAGGTTGAAGGTTGATTCCATAGATCTGAACCACAGAGAAACTCTGTCGGTCAAATCAATAGCAGACCCAATACTGGCATTGAGATTGAGGTTGGAGCCACATCAAAGTCTATTTTACATGTAAAGGTTTTAAGCTTCTTTTCAGGTTAAAACGGTATAACCTAAAACACATTTAGATAAATCATCTTATTAATTAAGGATTTATTTGAGAAATAAAACATCATATGGTTTTAAAGACATAAAACACAACCTTCAAAATAATTTAATAAAAATTAGTGCAGATTTGTTAATAGTTATATTATTTACAACAATATACTAACAAAAGCTGTTTATCCCAATTGTTTTATAACATCCTGAACTATTATAGTACTTAGAGACTATGAGACTTTGGACCATACATTTTGGCACACATGTTGTTTGCAGGCCGTATTTATGTAATAAATAATGCTAATATGGTATATTAATGCATTTACATGCTGAGTTAAATAACTTTGCTGTTGATTCAGCCATAATAAAGTAGTCCGGATTAAGAGAGGAGCTTTCGCGGTAATCTCAACAGCCTGCTGGAGACAACGTCTTGTTCAACAATATTAACATAAGCCCTTTCTTAATTATCAGGAGTTGGTTACCCTTTCACTACGAAAATATGTTATAAATTTAAAAAATAAGATCAAACTTTTAGAAGTTTGTTTGCACTATCCATACTATAGTTCCCCTCTTTTTTCTTTTAAAAGTGATTGAAAAAATGTGTTAATTTAATTAACAAATTAAACCCCACAGATATACTAATATAAAATCGTAAATACCACAATGAGTAACATATAAAGTGTTAATGAGTAATATAGCCACATAGAGGTACATTTTATAGTTAACTCTATGACGTAAGTACTATGATTCAAAAATGTATATAATTTTTAATCACTCTTCTTGTGAAGTTTATGAATCAGCTCATAAATAATAAACTATGTCACAATTGTTTACGAACAACTATCTTGGTCTAAAGTATGTTTGGCAATAAAAATCACTACTTCTCTATTTATATACCGTCTAAATTTACTGAAGTATATACACCATATTGTAATCAATCTTACCATGGTTTAGTTGGTGTTACTATACTGTATTTAGTTATACCATAATGTAGCCAATTAACATACTGTAACAACTATTACCATACTGTAGTCTATTTAAACCAAACTGTCAAAATTATTTATCATAACTGGAGAAAAATTCTTATATTTCCATTTTATTTATATAATTGAAACCTCATGTCTTTGAGTAGATTGACTTTTTTCCCATAACTACATAACATTGTGTGTCGGTCATAAAAGTTAACGAAGAAGTACAGTACAAATAATAATTTAACGATGAAGATGGCAAATAATAATTTAACGAAAATTTACTATACTCATTCCATCACTACCTTCTTTATGTATAGATAAAATAAGGATAGTTCTATGAGACAAAAGAAATTCCAATTTTACAATAAAACAAATGTACCTTTTTGACTATGAGCGGTCTGAAAACTCATTAGCATGTTTTACACCCACTTAAATTTACGTGCAACAGGTTAAGGTATCTTTGTAGTTTGATTATTAGTTAAAATTGATATTTTAACTAATAATCAATCCGTTTCTGTTTTTATTTATATTTTGTTACTGATAGGTTATCTTTTTACCAGTTTTTCATTTCACCCATGGTGAAAAAAGGGTTTTTTTAGTTTAAATTACTTTCTACGGCATACAATGACAGCGATGAATTAAATCTCTTTTAACCAAATAAAGTGATGAAATCCCATTCCTCCCCTGAAAGAAAAAGAAAAAAACATTATTTACTAGCTAAAACACACTTTTTGTTACAATATTAATACAGGTAAAGATATGTAACAGTATAATATTTAAATAGTTCTTTTATATTTACTTTATTACAGAAATGTCAGTAGAAAAATACCTAAATGCAATTGTACTTTACATCCTGACGATATGAAAAATATTTAACCCCGTAGTAAATTTATTTAACGATGAACATATATACAATTAAAGTAAAGCACCGATGATTATAAAAATATAGTATATTAAAGAAAGCCTAATTCATTTATTCTATTTAAAGCATTCAGTACCCCAAACAATTCCAGTGTTTACGGATGAATTTTGCAATAAAACCAAAATAAAGGAATTCAATATAAGCACTACTATGAATTCATTTTTATTCTTAACTTACTTTTTCTGTTTAAAAAATGTCTTGTGTAATCAATTCGGTCACGAGTTTTCTGTTACATACATTTGATATTCCATGTAATAAAATAAATAAACAAAAACATTATAAACACCTGCATACTTTTATGATACATCTACTTGGAATTTAAATGAGATACCTGCATGTTTAAATCCTCCGCCCACCTTCCCAACTACATATAATCGGTGGTGTTGACCCACGTACTCGCACATACACGTACAGTGGCATGGACTCACTCGCCCGGCATATATGAACGGTGATATTTCCCTCCCCCCCCCACCCGCCTATACACGTTTGGTAGTATTGACCAACCCATCCGTCGATATATGTACGGTTGGATTGATCCACCCACCCGTCGCTAGATGCACAGTAGTATTGACCCACTCACCCGTCGATACATGCACGGTGGTATTGACCCACCCACCCGTCTATACACGTTTGGTAGTATTGACCCACCCACCCGTCTATAAAGTTTGGTAGTATTGACTCACCCACCCGTCGATACACGTACGGTAGTATTGACCCAGCCACCTGTCGATACATGCATGGTGGTATTGACCCACCCACCCGTCTATACACGTTTGGTAGTATTGACTCACCCACCCGTCGATACATGCACGTTAGTATTGACCCACCCACCCATCGATACATGCACGGTGGTACTGACCCACCCACCCGTCTATAAAGTTTGGTAGTATTGACCCACCCACCCGTCGATACATGCACGGTGGTATTGACCCACCCACCCGTCTATAAAGTTTGGTAGTATTGACCCACCCACCCATCGATACACGTACGGTAGTATTGACCTACCCACCCGTGGATACATGGACGGTGGTATTGATTCACCCACCCGTCGATACATGCACGGTGGTATTGACCTACCCACCCATCTATACACGTTTGATACTATTGACCCACTCATCTACGTATGGCTGTATTATGATTAATATTCACTCTGTAGTGATGAAGCTGTTAGGTAGGAAGTGCTGAACCTTCATAGCATGACGGTAAATAATTAATTGATTTAGGATTATTAATATTGTTTGAAATTTATTATTATCTTAATGAATTTATTATAATTTATAATTTATTATAAATAAGTATAATTATTTGACTAAGTTGACTATGAAATACTTATTAGATGTCACATAACATGGCAAACTATACTATTTGGGTTATTGACAAAACAAATTTAAAATTTTCGATTAATTCGTATTGGCATATTAATTGATTGATGGGTAAGGAAATATCGATGTTAAGTAATATCAGTAATTTAAATTATTTAAATAGATTTGTTGTTTATTATAAATTATATAAAAAATTGTACTAATTTTAAATTTAAATAATAATTTACTTTTGTTTCAGGTAAGATTGATATCAGCTTTGTGTACGTGAGTACATATTTTGAAGATGAGTATTTTAAGTAAATACTTGGCTTATCTTTGTTACTACGTGTATATAGATATTAGAAATATTAATATAAATTGTGATACTGAACACATGTTTTGTACTTGTAGATTCTGCACACATGAATGCAAATGTTTGATAGCTATTAATCAACGTAATTTGTATTAAACTTGTAGATTTTCTAAGATTCAGTTTGAAACACTCTTAACTTTTCATTCAATAATATAGTTGGTTAGATACGCAGTCCATAACTTGATACTTTTGCAGCCTCTGAAATAATTGTTTTAAGAATAATAAATAATTTATAAGACACAAACGAGTAAGAGATGTGAAAATTGTAAAAAATAAGTCTTCACTTATATAAAGACACGTAAAGCCATTAAATAATCATTTTCATAAGTTTGTCCAAAAGGTCTTCTCGTCACAGTTGGTTTATTTGGATAGGTTATAATAAGTTATTGAAACATCTTTTATTATTAGGTTAACATTAGTTGTATTATGTTAAAAACTGATTAATAAAACTTGTTGATTCCAGTCAAATCTACAATATTTCAAAAACAAGAAAAATACATAGAAATTTTCCGTAGTTTCACTTTATTATTCACTTTATTATAGTTTAGTATACTCTTGCAACAATTCAGTTACACACCTTAACTAATAACAATAGTTAATTTTGATTTATTAAAATTACTATTGGCTTAAATAAATCATTATTTAAAATGCTTTCACATTGAAAAGAATAAATATGTAAAATACCTATGATTACTTTATGAAGTGAAGTGATTAATATTTCCCAAGTAGTTCATAAAATAAATCGTTGTTAAACGTTTTTACTGTATATAGTTTTTTTTATTTTATGAATCGTAATATTGATAGCTTAATACAAATTCTGAAAACAATGAAAACCATTCCCTCTTCAACAAAATATTAGTAATATAGTTGTCTCTATTAGTGATAGTTGGTGTATTAGAATAACTAGTCCACACATTCAACAGATTGGTTTACATTAAACCATAGGTGGAGTGCAGATATAATCTTAATTACAAGCTTCTGACCCGGAATATAACTCATATAGGTTAGCCATATTTATATTACTGGACTATATTTGCACGCCTTTATCAAACTGGAGATACATTTGTTATTTCAGACTGTGTTTAGGATACAGTTTTCAATTCACTGCAAAGTAAATAAAAACACCAAACATGTCTTCATTTCAAATCTATTTTTAGTATAAGGCAGTCAACATTTTCTGACCATCATAAAACGTATCACACTATAGCAATTTTCTTGTTAAAGTATTTATCTTCAACTACTTACTTGATATGTTCGTATGGATTATTGTTCCTTTTCCATATTTGCTTAAATTCAAAGTTTTAACTAATCACTCTTCCTGAATATCAGAAAGTTACCGACGCCAATTTCCAAGCGATCAATGTAATCAAGTTCAACCATGTACCAAACTCCGAATACATGTACATATTTGTGTGTACATTGTTAATAATAGTTCTTAAACGTTTAGTATACATTTATTTACTGTACGATAGTTAATATTCATATACAGTCTAATAATTAAGTATTTGTTCTGTGAAAAATCCATTAGTTTCAACTTACCTGGCCATTGGGCACATCCTATATCGCCCATGTTAATTTGGCCATTTTTGAAATACTTTTTCTCAAACATTAGTTGAGCTATCACCTTACACTTTTTTTATTTTAAAGGTCCTGCTTCATAGCACATTTTAAGCATAGGATATTTAGATATTGTTAAATCTCTTCCAATAATGATTTTTTATATATTTTGTATTTTTTTTGTTTTTATTTGTAGCTTATTTATTTTCTAAATAATAAAATATACTGCTTAGGAACATTTCCTATGCTCAAATTAATCTTCTTTGTGTCCTGATTAAAAAAAAATTGTGTTGATATCTCAAATGGTTCTTGAGAAAAAGTATTTTTTATATAGAAAAACTAAACTTTCGGAAAATTAACAAAAACAGACAATATGTATTAGTTTTATAGTTTGGCATACCCTAATGCATCCCAGATCCATAAGAAGGGTTTTCTGGATCTTCCTGTTCTGCATAGAAGTCATCCAGCTTCTTCTTTGTCAAAGACCTCTTCTGCCGGCACTTCTTTTCGATTTCTTGAATTGATTTTTCGGCTTTCAAAATCCTCAGCTCGTCAACTTGTTTCATCCGCTGAACGCAGTTGATGCCAGGAGTGATGCCAAGACTGCTTAAAATTTTGCATTTAACAATGTTTCCATCATTATAAGTGCTAATGGCTTCATAAATACCAAGTTCCAAAGTATTTTTTAGGACAAAAGTGCTTTTTGGTAGTCTAGACCAAATTACGCTGTTGAGGGACTCGCAAGCATTCTGAGTGCCACCATGGAGACATTTACTGAGCAACTCAGTCTTGGACAAATCTTTGAAGATTGGTTTCATTTCTTCCATAACAATTCTTGGAAAGTGAAAGTGTTTCTTATGGTCATAGCTCTCATTATTTTCCATGGCTTTACGATATTTGCACCAATTATCAGGGCCTTTTGGGCAAAGGCCATGGTTAGGGTCCTCATTAGATGATGCTAGGTGGAAGTATTCAGCCCAAATTGCTTGTTTCATTTGATCTAGGCTACTAACATTCCTACGAATGGCCAGGCCAAAATACTTTTGTATTTCATTCATGCCAGCATCTGTAAGGCGGCCGCGACCACCAATTGTCTTCCCATCCGTCAATTTAGTTTGGGACATTTTTGTTTCAGTCGACGAAGACGAGCACCCATACGCTTTTGCACATGGCCAATGCATTCAAGTTTTTCTGTTGAAATGTCAGGACCATATGGTTGTTCAGCTACATATTTACTATAATATACAGCTACATATCAGTACTATAATAAATATACACTCACACTACAACCGCAAGTAGCAGTTTTGTCGGAAAATATTCATGTAAAGGTTTACAAAATAGATCATATTGAGAAAAGTACTTGTTCGATTAATGTAAAATTAGTGTTAAATTAAAGGCAATAAAATAAAGAACAAATAACACATAAAAACAAAAAAATGAAATTTTAATAATTTTTAAGTGTCCGACTCCCCTTTTTGTTGGCAATATTCTGCCCTCTCAAGTCCTGACCACAGCATATCATATGGCTTAAGTTACCATCACCTTATTTATTTTTGGTTTTGTGTCTTAGGGTGCAACTGTAAGTTCTCAATGCCTGAGGGCACTGAAATATCTGAAACAAATCATTCACGTGGTTTTATATTTTAATTACACCTTGCAAGGAACAATTGATAAATATGAAACTATCCAATCATTTGGAGTGTCATGCGGACGCCTAATGTTTATAACTATGATTATGTTCACAAATAAGCGTGTTTAAACAAAACAGTCCTATGGTTTACTGTTTGGTTTTAGTCGTTAAACAGCAATAATTCATGGTAGACACTTTTGTAAAAATATACAGTCATTAGTGTTCTCAGAATAAAATGTTAGAACAAATGGCATGTTAGAATAACAATTAAAAAATAAGATCAATCTTTGTATTAATTATAATATTGGATTTTGAATTACTGCATACACTTTGTCTAAACGTTCACTTTAAACTTTTTGTTGGTATATTTGTAAAATGTTCTTATTTCATATGTTATGAACGTTATTTTTAAAGGATAAATATAATTTTTCAAGATTTATAACAAGATGTATAGGTCAATATAGAGAACACTAAATATATTTAGCTGGCCTTGTTACGAAATGTAACATTATATATAGTACATATAATTGCACTATTTAGGGTAAAAATCTAAACTTATGCAGATAATTTTCGTTAAGTAGAAAAAAGAAACAAAAACATGCGTTTACTGTTAGTTTGTTTTTGCCAATTGAACAATGTTTATTGAATTGTTTAGATTTTTAATATACATTTATTTATATAGAAAAATATAAAAACAAATAAATGGAAAAAATTCAAAATTTATTCTTAGTTTTAGAGTTAAGATTAATTGTAATATTAAGTAATTTAATTGTAGATTTATAACTCATTTGCCGAAGCCTATTTGGATACTTTGTAATCTGTCAATGGTGAAAAAAGATATTTATTTCTTTTATTTATTTATTTATTTGTACTGTACTATACTACACTATCTAGTACATTGCAAGAAGATTAAAAGTAAATGTAATTTTCAATATGAAATATGTAGAAGTGAAATGAAAGCTCTGCATTACATACAGTAAAGTCAATTCTACGGAGACTGTATATGTCCGTGGCCTGTAATTATAAGTAGGTCTTTGCACACTTAACCTCTCTTGAGTGCGCAGCTAATACCCTGCGGATTACAGCTAATACTCTGAATAGATTTTATTCTCTGTTGTGGTTTTAAATAACTTCTATTCAAATATTGAGTTTTTTGCTATCAAAACAAAATACATTAATTTATGAGGAGGCATGATTTGAAAATAATAAATATTTTTGTAAAAATTGTCAAACAACTGTAAAGATACCTCTACGAAAATTAATAATAATTCTTAAACGTACTATTAATACACTTGTTATGCAACAAAAATATATGTAAAAGTTATTACAAACCCTTTGAGACATGTTTGTGCTGTTATTCTTAAAATTATTCTATGAGTGTATTTTGAAATAATTTAATTTAAAATTAAAATGTATGTTTTGTACTGTGACATACGACGTCCTACGTACAATCAAAAACCTGCACTTTTACAAATCAAATGAATTATTCCAAAACGTAAAACATATAAATATAATATATTATTTGTTACATACAAAAAAGGCTAACACACTTAAATATAGAAAAAACAATTCGGTAAAATTAATTTAGCTCAACAATTCTGATTACCCAGAGTCATTATTAACTGACAAGGAGCCATTCGAAATCGATATGTTGGGTCGTTTATTTATATTACGATAAATTAAATATTACTGCTACGTTATTTAAATATAAGAATAACATACATGCTTCCGGATGGTTCAAAAATACTATTTTATAAATAGTGGTAAAATGTTCGTCCATTGAAATAATAAATACTTCAGTAAATTGTGTTCTAGAAGCACACTCGGATAAATATATAGTATTTTAGTATATCTTTTTTTTTTCTATTCTAAGCTATGCTTTTTTGAAATTATTGATTTTATTTCAGTAAATCACCGTCTATATAATAATGTCAACACTTCTCTACGTATATTACTGTACAAATAAGTTGTATAGCAACTTTAAAGACTAGTATCATTAATTTCATTTTTAATTCGGTTCTAATTAATTATAGAATTTCGCATGTATTCGTTCATTGCATAGAAGATAAAATGCAGTTTTTAAATTAGGGGATATAAAAATGTGTTTGTTTATTTATTTGTTGTTTAATAAAGGTTTCACACTTACCAGTGCAACCCAACTGTTCTCCAGTGAACAAAGATACCAGCCAGTTGAACTCCCAAATGTTCAAAACAACATTGAGTATCAAACGTGTAACACTCAGGGAAGGGAGTAGACTGGACACAGACAATTATTATAAGGAGTTTCAGCATCCTTAGATACCTGCCATAGTCAATATTAAAAACTCGACATTGTGAAGTCCGTTTGAAATGCTGGACTTTAAAGTATGAGTGGACACAATACAATATTCTGCACAAACCAAATATTCTGGAACTTAAAAAAAAAAATGTCTCCCTAGAACCGTTTCCCCACACTCTGTACCCTTTAATATTGGTTCTTCAGGCAAACCTTGGATGTTGAACTAAACCACTATGGTGCAAAAAAATTACATAAATAAATAAAAAATAACCAAAACTAAAAGATTCGTTTTAAATTAGTAACAACATTTAAAAAATCAATACTATACCTCAAATGTAAGTTGTACAAGAAAATAACCAATATACATTTGATACCTGAAAAACCAGTTAAAACTATTTTAGTTAAATAAAGTGTGCAATATATTTAAAGTGTTATTTTTATTTTTGATTGTAACGTCGATTCGGTGCAACTCACAGCGTTTAGAAAGTAAATATAATGTTAATATTAATAGGTCATATATTAGACAAGGTATACCAACGAATTGTCATGGTTAGAACTAGCAAAAAGTATTTAGCTGTAAGAAACAGAACTGGGTTCTAAAATAATATTCTGACAGTAATATATTATTTGCATGCCTGATATTCACCAATTTCCAAGTGTCCAATGTTTTGTTTGAATTGAAGAATTTTAAAGCCATTTACATCATATTTTTAAATGTAGTGTATTAATTAGCTGTCCAGCAAAATATAAACACATTTGTTTTGAAAATAGTAAAATGTGTTTGTGTTATTTTTAAGGAATTACAAAACACCCAACAATATTATAAAAGTATAAAATCAACTTCCAAAATCAGTTTTTAGAAATGTTTGTGTTCTTTGAAAAGGTTTTTATAGCTTAGACATATTTTATATGCATAAATAATACGTCCATATTTTACGTTACATATATCTAAGTAGTTTAGACAAATTAGTACCTTAATGACAAATGCTAATGAGATATTTTCTTACACTTCTGTTAAGCCTGATGAGTTAAATAACTTTACTGTTGACTCAGCTGTAATAAAGTGGTCCGGATTAAGAGAGCGGCTTCACCGTAATCTCAACCCATTTGTTGGAGATAACATCTTGTTGAACTATGAGAGGGTACATTTCCCACTGTAATGTGTATTTTCAATCAAGATATTACGATCTAAAGTTTTCTGTGACCGATTTTCTTGGTCTAAGTTGCATTTGTATCTTTCTGGATTCCACCTTTTCTGTAGTGGAATTATTTAGAAAACATATTTTATACTTTCTGAGGATGCTTAAAAAAACAAATAAAATTATAATTTTACCATACAAAAATTTAACAGATAGATGTGGTTAAATAGACAGTATATCTATGCAATATCTAGCTAAGAATGTTAGTTAGTGAAATCTAACCTATGGTGTATGTATTTACATATCTCAAGGTAATGGGTCTGAACCACGTAAAATAAAATATTATCGTAATACAAAAAGGACTTATTCATAGCTGTATTCTTACTAGACTAGGCCTCTTAACGTTTGTAAAAATAGTTTTAAAACTATTTTTCTACTAATGTTGTATTACATCATATTCTTTGCTGCAGAGCGTGACTGAATTTTGCCAAATTAAAACTAAAATTAATTGTTCACTATTCATATACAAAAAGCCTATCTATAACCTTGGTATTTGCTATCAAGTAAGTTAAATTTTGTGATAGCCAGATTGATGTAATATTTTAATATAATGCATGAAAACCATAGAGAAATATATGAATACTTTGGTGATATTAGGAGATAAAATAAAACACATTAAACAATATAAGAACATGTATTATTGTTTGAAGTCACCTTAAAATTGTGTGCACCAAGTAGAAGGTAGTTTGTATTAACCTTAGCACAGAGAATGTATGGGGTTTAAAGCAATAGCAGAAGCAATCCTGGAATTGAGATTGAGCTTGGAGCCGCATCAAACAACAAAGACTCTTTTACCTATAATGAATTGAAGCTTCTATTCGCGCTACACATTTGTTGTTAAAAAATCAAGTCACATTCCATTTCCTATAATAAACATGGTAACTTTCCAATCTCATTCTAAGAAAATTTCTACTTTTAAACTTCTATTTTTATTTACTAGCAATATTATGGCCTTTTTTAGCTAGGTCCCCTGTGACAAGTTAAAACCAATACACACTACTTGTTCTAAACCAATGGTTCTAAATAAATATACTGTCATAAATCATAAACATTATTTTTTTAAATTTTCATTAAAATTTGTTATATTTAGTGTAAAAAAATTACTCTACTTAAATATATAATTGACTAGAATAATTTTGTATTTACCTCTATAAGATTTAATTTTCATTTACAAAATTTTTTATTAATATGTTGAACTTGCGAGATATTACTGGAAAACACAACATTGGAAGTATAATGTATTCTGTAGTATAAATAATTCAACTTTATATCTAGCATTCCATAACCCATCTATAGTTAAATGCAGATTTTTTGAATATTGAAAATAGATATTATTTGATTTCCATATTGGATAACATTTGTGGCTCAATTTTAAGTAATGGGATAAAAAAAGCATTATCTGAGGGTTTGTTAAAAATATAAGCCAGCAACCCTTATAGAAATTATCATAAGATACATGAGCAATAAACAATATAAGCCAGCAACCCTTATAGAAATGATCATAAGATACATGAGCAATAAACAATATAAGCCAGCAACCCCTATAGATAGAAATGATCATAAGATACATGAGCAATAAACAATAAAAGCCAGCAACCCTTATAGAAATTATCATAAGAGACATGAGCAATAAACAATATAAGCCAGAAACCCTTATAGAAATTATCATAAGAGACATAAGCAATAAACAATATAAGCCAGCAACCTTTATAGAAACGATCATAAGATACATGAGCAATAAACAATATAAGCCAGCAACCCTTATAGAAACGATCATAAGATACATGAGCAATAAACAATATAAGCCAGCAACCCTTATAGATAGAAATGATCATAAGATACATGAGCAATAAACAATATAAGCCAGCAACCCTTATAGAAACGATCATAAGATACATGAGCAATAAACAATATAAGCCAGCAACCCTTATAGATAGAAATGATCATAAGATACATAAGCAATAAACAATATAAGCCAGCAACCCTTATAGAAAAGATCATAAGATACATGAGCAATAAAAAATATAAGCCAGCAACCCTTATAGAAATGATCATAAGATACATGAGCAATAAACAATATAAGCCAGCAAACCTTACAGAAACGATCATAAGATACATGAGCAATAAACAATATAAGCCAGCAAACCTTACAGAAACGATCATAAGATACATGAGCAATAAACAATATAAGCCAGCAACCCTTATAGGAATGATCATAAGATACATGAGCAATAAACAATATAAGCCAGCAACCATTATAGAAATGATCATTAGATACATAATCTTTACAAAATATACTCATACTACTTTTGAAACAGGTTACAATATATCCTAACCATTTGAAAGAAGACCGACATTTCCAGTATTTATCAATGTATTACTAACTATGACTATGTAAGAAATTCATAAATTGAAGACTAGTTTAAAGCGTTATTAGACAATTCAGGTAGTATTTTATATTTTTATTTGGTAAAATAAGCGTTAGCAAAAACGATGCCACAATGGTCAAATGTATCCTAACTGCAGCATTAACTGTATCGGCCAATTTAATGTAACGAATCGTATTAAAACTTTGAATATTTTATGTGTAGTTTTTTAACTAGCATAATGCTAATTAAAAAACTATTTGTAAATTTAGCAATGATCTACAGGAATGTTAGAATAAAAGTTCATACTACTCTTGCCAATATTTACTTTAATAATAAATGCTTGCAGCATGGTTTAATACCTAACCAATATTATCACAGCAGCCGCCATTTTGATGATTCCAAACAGTGGTGTTACGTGATCATAGGCCTATAAATTGAGTAGTTTAACACCATTTTACATTCTTTTGTGAATCCCTCTGTTCTGAGGAAGGTGAGTGTGGTTCATCGAAATCGATCACCATAATATTCGTGCATTTTGTACTTGTATTGTATTATTTTTTTTGCATTTTGTGCTTATATTGTAATAAATTTGTGTTGTGTGACGTTTACGTGTACTGTATTTTATGTGCGCATATTTAAGTAGGGTGCTATCTCCAAAATGCGGGCTGAGATTACTGTATAAGCCTCTCTGTTTCTGCTGAGGTCTTTATTACAGCTGAATAATCAACAAATATTACTTGTTCAGCAGTTTTATTGTGGTTCACCAGTTTTAAAATAAACATTGCTACTTCTTATTGTGATTATAGTTTTTAAAATAAAATTCTGCATTACTCAATGAATTTATAAGGTAGTGTAAGTATCTTTAAGTATTGTACTAAGCGTTAAATTATCTTTACAATGCATTCAAAATTAAAGTACTTAACACATTAATGTGAATATATTTTAATATGGTTTACTGTAGCAAATTTAACTTGTTTTACACAACTATATGAATATAATACGAAATATAAAATATACATTTTTTTACATAACATTCTATACTTTTTTAAGAATGCGTTTTAGGTAAGGAATAATTCTTAAAATAAAATAAATGTATGAATTTACTATCGATGTCAGTATTATAAAATAACTGATAGTTTTTCAATTTAAAAAAAATTAGTTTTTGGACTAATTATACAATAGTAAGTCAATATAACTCTCAATCTCAAAATGTCACCATTACGTAAAGAATACACCCTGTAATACAAGAACATTTACGTATGCACTTACTGTAACGTGCTTGAAAAATTTTTTAGTAACTTCAATAAAAATATTGCAATTCAATGGATACGTTAAAATGTAAGTCATAGTATAGTAAGCTAAAGGTTGTTTTTGTTTTTTTCCCTAATATGCCGAAGTTTTATTGTCTATAAATGCTGAGTAAAAATAAACTAGTTCTTTTAGCTCAAACAGTTTTTGTGTTAAACGTGCGAATGACAGCTTATCAATTATATTGATTTGCACAGAATTTAGAATGGAAATGTAAATTAAATTTTACTTGCTAATGGTGATTTGTTTAATATTAATAGAGTTTGTTGAGGAAATAGGCAACTATTCCATGTTTTAGCTTATTGTATTTTGTTTATTAATATTATGGATTAATATTAGTGAAAGGATTTGAATTTAAAGTTGAACTATACATATACGTAAAAAGTATACATTTTAATATTCTAAATAAACGATAAATGAATAAAAAATTTGTAACCCTCCGAAGATTATAGTAATGAAATGAAAAATGTATTTCATTAATACATTGTACTTTACAATCGCATATATTATATTACTCTCCAACATTTAGATTATAAAAGAACACTGCCTATTAGAAAAATTAAATAAATATCCTATATGTCGTGCCTCTAAATGTTAATTAAAACACCACAAAAGGTTATACACTTATACACACAATAAACCTGTTATCAAGGAATTTTATAGTATAGTAAAATGTATTTAATATGTTCTTATAATTGAATATACAATTTATGCTGTTAGTAATAACTTACAAAATGGTTTGGTTTTTAGTTTGGACTTATTCTAACATTAATATTAATGTTCAGCCTTGAGGACCTGATACATTTCAAGAATACAATCGTTGACCTATTAAAGAATAATTAAGTTTTATAATAAATGTGCTCAACAGTTAAAACAGGTTCATACAAAAAATAATAACCAGCACAAAATACTTTTTTAAGCTTTATTTTAACAAACATCTTCGAGAGAAACGCTTCAATTCGATATCGAAACAAAAAAGAAGTTTTTTATAAAAATAATTTCGACAAATATTATTCCCATATTTTTCAAGAAAAAGTCTAACCAAATTAAATATCCAAGTTAACTCGTTATGTCATTTGACATTAAACTAACATATAGTATTGTACTGACTTTAAAAATAAAACCTAATTAATTTGTGTTTGAAACCATCCTGGAGGAGCTAAGTAAGTAAATATATATTAAAAACTATCTTTTCGTAACCAAACAGGCTCTTAGATACTAAATGTATGTAAAACACTTTTTAATGCGGTTGAATGTTATATATGACTAACTTCTGGTCGAGAATATATTTCATAAATGTAAATCATATTGAGTACACTACTATGCTTACACGCCTTTCATATGATGGGTGCACGTCTTTCAACTTGGATTCTGTGCGACTCACTAAAATGAAAATATCAATTTTATTTTATTGAGCAATACAACTTAAAAAAAGAACTTGCCAGTTCTAGTTGGCTTGCTTTATGTTTGTGACTTTATTCAAAAATATATATATTTGGGGGGAGGGGAGGGGGAGGGAGAGGGAGAGAGAGGGAAGGGGGTAGAGGTAGGAGAGGGTTTGGAGGGAGAGAGGGAGTTGGAGAGAGAGAGAGAACCAGTTCATTACAAAGTGAAAACTACTGATGAATGCTTCCAGTCTAGTTTGGATTCAAACCAGTGCTATCCATCTATAAACCAGGCTGAAAGTCCTCATTCCGTATACTTCTCGGCCACTGGACCGTTCAAATCTGTTTATTAGCCAGTCTATCGAAAGCTATAAATACGTTTTTGTAGGTCATCTAATTTAAAATCTGCTATTAATATAATACTATAGTATATTTCATAATATGAGTGGAAAGTGGGGTTTTGCATGTTCGAGACCATATGTTTGAAGTGCGAGACTTGTCGAGCACTTCGAATGGTCGAGAACATACAAAACACTTTCGAGTTTTGAACGATACTTTTCACTACACTACGGAATAAAAACAGGTGTTGTTGACCGTGGAAAATTTTCGGTTGTAAACAATGTTACTTCCGGTAGTAAACAATAGACAGCTGTTGAAAATATGATGTTTCGCAGGTTGTAAACACATAACGAAAACAGCTGAACTCATAGTAATGTAGTGAAAATTAATTTACAATTGATTAAAACTTCTAAAAATAAAAGTGTTGAAAGTAAAAATAAAAGTTTATTTAAATGAACTTGATAATGAAATGTATTTATTTCAATATCATATAAAACGTTACTTAATACACTAAAAATTATGAAAAGAAAAAAATAAACTTTCCATATTCAATATCTAAACGTGGTAGTACGTGGACTAAGGAGACTGTAAATGGGCGCAGGCTGTAATTGTAATTAGGCCTTTGTACACCTCCCTCCTTGTGTGTGCGGTTACATAAAGGTGACGCCCTTAAATGGCTTTCATTCTTTGATGTGGTTTCACCTAGCCTCTATGCGGGGAATGAGTTTCTCGTAATTTGAACAAAAAAAGCTCGTTTGTGTGAAGGCTTTTTCTATGGTAAAAGCAGATTTCATCAACAAATACGAAATTATGCTACAGTTACATCAAAAGTATTTGTGAAAATCAACTAATGGCTTCACATAAAAACCATAAATATACTATAACTTTTGTTTATTAACTAAATTAAAATGGCTATCGATAAATATGTTTCTTTCATTGAAAAATAATATATATCGATACATACATGTATTCAAGTTTTCAAGAAAGTACAATACATACATACAACCAAGTCGATGCAAATTTAATAAAAGATGATCGAACTATAAGTAGAACCATGTATATAAATTAAGTTAAACAATAATTTAAAAACACACATCCTTTTCGGAGAATAGCCAGGCTTTCAATTTATTTAAACATTAATTTATGTTTTGACAAGATTTTAAATCATTGGATAATTTTTTGAAATATTTAGGGCCATTATACTGGAACGGTTGCTTGAACAATATTTTGTTGACCTTTGGTAATCTGAAAACTCTTTGGTAAGTATTTCTTGTTCGATAAAATATATCACTGGTACCAATGTTAAATCATATAATGAAAAAAATTTTTAGCACTTTATAAACATATAAATGTTGAATTGGCAATATTTTCAGTTGGCAAAATAAAGAAAAATAACGTTCTCTTTTGTTACGATTCATAATTAGTCTAATAAAACTATTTTGAGCTATTCTTAGTTTCCCTGTGTTGGCTCCTTCCACAGCAGTGAGTGCCATACTGCAATCTAGAATCACCTAAAGTGTAATGTATTGTTGGTAACACACTGCATCACAGACACTCTTGAGGAGATAGAAAAGTCTAATTGTAAAGTTTAGCTTTTCATGTAGCAAATAGACGTGTTTATCCCATATCAACCATAATTGTGTATTATCACCTGTACATTTTTGAACTATACTCGTAAAGTACATATGTTTTGCTATATGGATGTAATATTTTAGCTTTCCGCAAATGGAATTAAACTTAATTTAAAATCAATACCATAAGGACGTTTCTTATACATTATGTATAGCTTTTCATGTCTGTTTCTTTTATGAAATTTACAAGAATTCAACCATGGACTGTATATTCTAGCTTTGAAAAACGTTTTTTGTATCTGTGGTCTAAGTGTTGGACTTGAATTAAGACATGCGTTATTTTCACAATACATCTCAAAATAGTAGTTTGTATCATCTGATAAAGAAAACTCACTCCAGTCAATATCTCTTATACTATTATAAACTAAATTGAAATCTAATATTTCTTTCCCCTGCATATTTTTATCAACGTTTTCAGTAATAATTTTAAACTTAGACCTATGCCTAACTGTTAAATATAAATTTAAAATAAATTTGATAGCAATCAATTATTATTGTGATATTTTATTATTTATCAACGTAGAATTTAAAAGTTAATTCATACAATCAGTTTTAAAATTATACACATTTTTTTTTGATTTCAGTGTTTAGAAAGATTTAAACTCCGTTTTAGTGGCATAAATTTACATGGTTCAACTGTTTTATATTGTGAATAGTACATTTAAAAAAAGGAACAAAATAAATATTATTTGTAAAAACTCTTCTAATAATGGAATATATGAAACACTTATTTCTATATTGGGGTTTTTCAGACAAAACTTATATATTATGTTTTTGCAGCAGAATATTTACTTTTAATTAAAATGGTTCTTATGTTTAAGAAGTAAACTGCACTATTTCAGTAAAAGAAAAAATTTTAATATTGAACCTAAATTGGTTAGGTTCAATATTGAATGCATAAAATATAAGATTGATACATAAAAATAAGATCAATAAAAAATATCAATACATAAAAAATAAGATCGATGAAGATAATCAGTAATGAAACTATTGTACTAGTCAATTCCAAGGATTTTCCATTTTTTAGTTATGGATTATTAAACAATATTCTGAACTGCACAGTAATTGTTCTTGAAGTAAAAAACATCATATGAATAAGAGGCGTTAGTAGTTTTATGACGAGTACTCTTGTGATCCATTTATATTAATGATAAACGTTAATAATCTATGAAATGGATATAGTATTTTTAAGAAGATATGCTACTCCTAAGTGATTTTTTTATCATTAAGGATATAGTCTTTATCATTTTCCACTGTTAAATAAAAGTAAAAATATATAAAATATGAAGAAAAACTGTTTTTTTACATTATTTGCCAAATATATAATTATGTATACATACATTTTGACATATTTATTTTACTTTGATATATTTTTGCTTCTACAGGTTCAATTGTTACAATCTTGGACTTAATTGATAAGGCTAGCCCTCTTTTATCATCAGCTGCTTGGATAAAGTGTATCACAAGTATATCCTTAAAAGTTATACATATTTTATATAAGAAATTTCAGCTATGTTATTTATATAAAGAGTGTCCAGCTTCGACTGTCATATATTTTACAGGATTATTTCTAAGGTTAATTACAGGCAAATAATACCATGCCACATGTTTCTTTTTTCGATTCATTTTATGTGTGTGTCTGTATGTGTTTTTTACAAAAAAATTAAATATCTTAAAAACCATTCGACACAAAATACTGAATTTTAGTATCACAGTTTATATTTTAAAAATATGTAAAACGGATGTATGTCTAGGATTATCCATTTCAAAATGGTGGCTCTCTAAACATTTTGAAGTTGAATATTACAACAACAAAAAAAAAAAAAAAAAAAAAAACTAATAAGTTTTGTAGACTATACTAAGCCAAAATAAAATATTAGATGATAAATAACAAAGAAAACATTTTTGTTTTTTAGGCTGAAAGCATTGAGATCTCGATAAGGAGTACTCAGATGACAATGCTGTCAGTCACAAAAAAAAAAAAAAAATTTTCTTTGTTTTTCATCATTACTCCCTTTGTGGAAGGAATCAACCTCGATTGTGCTTGGTTGAATGGGAGGTTTATCAACGTCAATTGTGTTTGGTTGGGTGGGAGGTCCAACAACGTCAATTGTGTTTGGTTACGTAGGAAGTTCATAAAAGTCAATTGTGTTTGGTTAGGTGGAAAGTTCATAAAAGTCAATTGTGTTTGGTTAGGTGGGAGGTTCATCAAAGTCAATTATGTTTGGTTGGGTGGGAGGTTCATAAATCTCAACTGTGTTTGGTTAGGTCGGAGGTTCATAAACGTCAATTATGTTTGGTTGGGTGGGAGGTTCATCAAAGTCAATTATGTTTGGTTGGGTGGGAGGTTCATAAATCTCAACTGTATTTGGTTAGGTGGGAGGTTCATCAAAGTCAATTGTGTTTGGTTAGGTGGGAGGTTCATCAAAGTCAATTGTGTTTGGTTAGGTGGGAGGTTCATAAAAGTCAATTGTGTTTGGTTAGGTAGGAGGTTCATCAAAGTCAATTGTGTTTGGTTAGGTGGGAGGTTCATCAAAGTCAATTGTGTTTGGTTAGGTGGGAGGTTCATCAAAGTCAATTGTGTTTGGTTAGGTGGGAGGTTCATCAAAGTCAATTGTGTTTGGTTAGGTGGGAGGTTCATCAAAGTCAATTGTGTTTGGTTAGGTGGGAGGTTCATCAAAGTCAATTGTGTTTGGTTAGGTAGGAGGTTCATAAAAGTCAATTGTGTTTGGTTAGGTGGGAGGTTCATAAAAGTCAATTGTGTTTGGTTAGGTGGGAGGTTCATCAAAGTCAATTGTGTTTGGTTAGGTGGGAGGTTCATCAAAGTCAATTGTGTTTGGTTAGGTGGGAGGTTCATCAAAGTCAATTGTGTTTGGTTAGGTGGGAGGTTCATAAAAGTCAATTGTGTTTGGTTAGGTAGGAAGTTCATCAAAGTCAACTGTATTTGGTTAGGTGGGAGGTTCATCAAAGTCAATTGTGTTTGGTTAGGTGGGAGGCACATCAAAGTCAATTGTGTTTAGTTAGGTAGGAGGTTCATCAAAGTCAATTGTGTTTGGTTAGGTGGGAGGTTCATCAAAGTCAATTGTGTTTGGTTAGGTGGGAGGTTCATCAAAGTCAATTGTGTTTGGTTAGGTGGGAGGTTCATCAAAGTCAATTGTGTTTGGTTATGTAGGAGGTTCATTAAAGTCAATTGTGTTTGGTTAGGTGGGAAGTTCATCAAAGTCAATTATGTTTGGTTGGGTGGGAGGTTCATCAAAGTCAATTGTGTTTGGTTAGGTGGGAGGTTCATCAAAGTCAATTGTGTTTGGTTAGGTGGGAGGTTCATCAAAGTCAATTGTGTTTGGTTAGGTAGGAGGTTCATAAAAGTCAATTGTGTTTGGTTAGGTGGGAGGTTCATCAAAGTCAATTGTGTTTGGTTAGGTGGGAGGTTCATCAAAGTCAATTGTGTTTGGTTAGGTAGGAGGTTCATAAAAGTCAATTGTGTTTGGTTAGGTGGGAGGTTCATAAAATTCAATTGTGTTTGGTTAGGTGAAGGTTCATCAAAGTCAATTGTGTTTGGTTAGGTGGGAGGTTCATAAAAGTCAATTGTGTTTGGTTAGGTGGGAGGTTCATAAAAGTCAATTGTGTTTGGTTCGGTGGGAGGTTCATCAAAGTCAATTGTGTTTGGTTAGGTGGGAGGTTCATAAAAGTCAATTGTGTTTGGTTAGGTAGGAGGTTCATCAAAGTCAATTGTGTTTGGTTAGGTGGGAGGTTCATCAAAGTCAATTGTGTTTGGTTAGGTGGGAGGTTCATCAAAGTCAATTGTGTTTGGTTAGGTGGGAGGTTCATCAAAGTCAATTGTGTTTGGTTAGGTGGGAGGTTCATCAAAGTCAATTGTGTTTGGTTAGGTAGGAGGTTCATTAAAGTCAATTGTGTTTGGTTAGGTGGGAAGTTCATCAAAGTCAATTATGTTTGGTTGGGTGGGAGGTTCATCAAAGTCAATTGTGTTTGGTTAGGTGGGAGGTTCATCAAAGTCAATTGTGTTTGGTTAGGTGGGAGGTTCATCAAAGTCAATTGTGTTTGGTTAGGTAGGAGGTTCATTAAAGTCAATTGTGTTTGGTTAGGTGGGAGGTTCATCAAAGTCAATTGTGTTTGGTTAGGTGGGAGGTTCATCAAAGTCAATTGTGTTTGGTTAGGTAGGAGGTTCATAAAAGTCAATTGTGTTTGGTTAGGTGGGAGGTTCATAAAAGTCAATTGTGTTTGGTTAGGTGGGAGGTTCATCAAAGTCAATTGTGTTTGGTTAGGTGGGAGGTTCATAAAAGTCAATTGTCTTTGGTTAGGTAGGAGGTTCATCAAAGTCAATTGTGTTTGGTTAGGTGGGAGGTTCATCAAAGTCAATTGTGTTTGGTTAGGTGGGAGGTTCATAAAAGTCAATTGTGTTTGGTTAGGTAGGAGGTTCATCAAAGTCAATTGTGTTTGGTTAGGTAGGAGGTTCATTAAAGTCAATTGTGTTTGGTTAGGTGGGAGGTTCATCAAAGTCAATTGTGTTTGGTTAGGTGGGAGGTTCATCAAAGTCAATTGTGTTTGGTTAGGTAGGAGGTTCATTAAAGTCAATTGTGTTTGGTTAGGTGGGAAGTTCCTCAAAGTCAATTATGTTTGGTTGGGTGGGAGGTTCATCAAAGTCAATTGTGTTTGGTTAGGTGGGAGGTTCATCAAAGTCAATTGTGTTTGGTTAGGTGGGAGGTTCATCAAAGTCAATTGTGTTTGGTTAGGTAGGAGGTTCATAAAAGTCAATTGTGTTTGGTTAGGTGGGAGGTTCATAAAAGTCAATTGTGTTTAGTTAGGTGGGAGGTTCATCAAAGTCAATTATTTTGGTTAGGTGGGAGGTTCATAAAAGTCAATTGTGTTTGGTTAGGTGGGAGGTTCATCAAAGTCAATTGTGTTTGGTTAGGTGGGAGGTTCATAAAAGTCAATTGTGTTTGGTTAGGTAGGAGGTTCATCAAAGTCAATTGTGTTTGGTTAGGTAGGAGGTTCATCAAAGTCAATTGTGTTTGGTTAGGTGGGAGGTTCATCAAAGTCAATTGTGTTTGGTTAGGTGGGAGGTTCATAAAAGTCAATTGTGTTTGGTTAGGTAGGAGGTTCATCAAAGTCAATTGTGTTTGGTTAGGTGGGAGGTTCATTAAAGTCAATTGTGTTTGGTTAGGTAGGAGGTTCATCAAAGTCAATTGTGTTTGGTTAGGTAGGAGGTTCATCAAAGTCAATTGTGTTTGGTTAGGTGGGAGGTTCATCAAAGTCAATTGTGTTTGGTTAGGTGGGAGGTTCATCAAAGTCAATTGTGTTTGGTTAGGTGGGAAGTTCATCAAAGTCAATTGTGTTTGGTTAGGTGGGAAGTTCATCAAAGTCAATTGTGTTTGGTTAGGTGGGAGGTTCATCAAAGTCAATTATGTTTGGTTAGGTAGGAGGTTCATCAAAGTCAATTGTGTTTGGTTAGGTGGGAGGTTCATCAAAGTCAATTGTGTTTGGTTAGGTAGGAGGTTCATCAAAGTCAATTGTGTTTGGTTAGGTAGGAGGTTCATTAAAGTCAATTGTGTTTGGTTAGGTGGGAGGTTCATCAAAGTCAATTGTGTTTGGTTAGGTAGGAGGTTCATCAAAGTCAATTGTTTTTGGTTAGGTGGGAGGTTCATCAAAGTCAATTGTGTTTGGTTAGGTGGGAGGTTCATCAAAGTCAATTGTGTTTGGTTAGGTAGGAGGTTCATAAAAGTCAATTGTGTTTGGTTAGGTAGGAGGTTCATCAAAGTCAATTGTTTTTGGTTAGGTGGGAGGTTCATAAAAGTCAATTGTGTTTGGTTAGGTGGGAGGTTCATCAAAGTCAATTGCGTTTGGTTAGGTGGGAGGTTCATCAAAGTCAATTGTGTTTGGTTAGGTGGGAGGTTCATCAAAGTCAATTGTGTTTCGTTAGGTGGGAGGTTCATCAAAGTCAATTGTGTTTGGTTAGGTGGGAAGTTCATCAAAGTCAATTGTGTTTGGTTAGGTGGGAAGTTCATCAAAGTCAATTGTGTTTGGTTAGGTGGGAGGTTCATCAAAGTCAATTGTGTTTGGTTAGGTAGGAGGTTCATCAAAGTCAATTGTGTTTGGTTAGGTGGGAGGTTCATCAAAGTCAATTGTGTTTGGTTAGGTAGGAGGTTCATCAAAGTCAATTGTGTTTGGTTAGGTAGGAGGTTCATCAAAGTCAATTATGTTTGGTTGGGTGGGAGGTTCATCAAAGTCAATTGTGTTTGGTTAGGTGGGAGGTTCATCAAAGTCAATTGTGTTTGGTTAGGTAGGAGGTTCATCAAAGTCATTTGTGTTTGGTTAGATGGGAGGTTCATAAACGTCAATTGTGTTTGGTTAGGTGGGAGGTTCATCAAAGTCAATTATGTTTGGTTAGGTAGGAGGTTCATCAAAGGCAATTGTGTTTGGTTAGGTGGGAAGTTCATCAAAGTCAATTGTGTTTGGTTAGGTAGGAGGTTCATCAAAGTCAATTGTGTTTGGTTAGGTGGGAAGTTCATCAAAGTCAATTGTGTTTGGTTAGGTGGGAGGTTCATCAAAGTCAATTGTGTTTGGTTAGGTGGGAGGTTCATCAAAGTCAATTATGTTAGGTTAGGTGGGAAGTTCATCAAAGTCAATTGTGTTTGGTTAGGTAGGAGGTTCATCAAAGTCAATTGTGTTTGGTTAGGTAGGAGGTTCATCAAAGTCAATTGTGTTTGGTTAGGTGGGAAGTTCATCAAAGTCAATTGTGTTTGGTTAGGTGGGAGGCACATCAAAGTCAATTTTGTTTGGTTAGGTGGGAGGTTCATCAAAGTCGATTGTGTTTGGTTAGGTGGGAGGTTCATCAAAGTCAATTGTGTTTGGTTAGGTGGGAGGTTCATCAAAGTCAATTGTGTTTGGTTAGGTGGGAGGTTCATCAAAGTCAATTGTGTTTGGTTAGGTGGGAGGTTAATCAAAGTCATTTGTGTTTGGTTAGGTGGGAGGTTCATCAAAGTCAATTGTTTTTGGTTAGGTGGGAGGCACATCAAAGTCAATTGTGTTTGGTTAGGTAGGAGGTTCATAAAAGTCAATTATGTTTGGTTAGGTGGGAGGTTCATCAAAGTCAATTGTGTTTGGTTAGGTGGGAGGTTCATCAAAGTCAATTGTGTTTGGTTAGGTAGGAGGTTCATCAAAGTCAATTGTGTTTAGTTAGGTGGGAGGTTCATAAAAGTCAATTGTGTTTGGTTAGGTAGGAGGTTCATCAAAGTCAATTGTGTTTGGTTAGGTGGGAGGTTCATCAAAGTCAATTGTGTTTGGTTAGGTGGGAGGTTCATCAAAGTCAATTGTGTTTGGTTAGGTGGGAGGTTCATCAAAGTCAATTGTGTTTGGTTAGGTGGGAGGTTCATCAAAGTCAATTGTGTTTGGTTAGGTGGGAGGTTCATCAAAGTCAATTGTGTTTGGTTAGGTAGGAGGTTCATCAAAGTCAATTGTGTTTGGGTAGGTGGGAGGTTCATAAAAGTCAATTGTGTTTGGTTAGTTAGGAGGTTCATCAAAGTCAATTGTGTTTGGTTAGGTGGGAGGTTCATAAAAGTCAATTGTGTTTTGTTAGGTTGGAGGTTCATCAAAGTCAATTGTGTTTGGTTAGGTGGAAGGTTCATCAAAGTCAATTGTGTTTGGTTAGGTAGGAGGTTCATCAAAGTCAATTGTGTTTGGTTACGTGGGACGTTCATAAAAGTCAATTGTGTTTGGTTAGGTAGGAGGTTCATCAAAGTCAATTGTGTTTGGTTAGGTGGGAAGTTCATAAAAGTCAATTGTGTTTGGTTAGGTGGGAAGTTCATAAAAGTCAATTGTAATTGGTTAGGTGGGAAGTTCATCAAAGTCAATTGTGTTTGGTTAGGTGGGAAGTTCATAAAAGTCAATTGTGTTTGGTTAGGTAGGAGGTTCATAAAAGTCAATTGTGTTTGGTTAGGTAGGAAGTTCATAAAAGTCAATTGTGTTTGGTTAGGTGGGAAGTTCATAACAGTCAATTGTGTTTGGTTAGGTGGGAGGTTCATCAAAGTCAATTATGTTTGGTTGGGTGGGAGTTTCATAAATCTCAACTGTGTTTGGTTAGGTCGGAGGTTCATAAACGTCAATTGTGTTTGGTTAGGTAGGAGGTTCATCAAAGTCAATTGTGTTTGGTTAGGTAGGAGGTTCATCAAAGTCAATTGTGTTTGGTTAGGTGGGAGGTTCATCAAAGTCAATTGTGTTTGGTTAGGTGGGAGGTTCATCAAAGTCAATTGTGTTTGGTTAGGTGGGAAGTTCATCAAAGTCAATTGTGTTTGGTTAGGTGGGAGGTTCATCAAAGTCAATTGTGTTTGGTTAGGTGGGAGGTTCATCAAAGTCAATTATGTTTGGTTAGGTAGGAGGTTCATCAAAGTCAATTGTGTTTTGTTAGGTGGGAGGTTCATCAAAGTCAATTGTGTTTGGTTAGGTAGGAGGTTCATCAAAGTCAATTGTGTTTGGTTAGGTAGGAGGTTCATTAAAGTCAATTGTGTTTGGTTAGGTGGGAGGTTCATAAACGTCAATTGTGTTTGGTTAGGTAGGAGGTTCATCAAAGTCAATTGTGTTTGGTTAGGTAGGAGGTTCATCAAAGTCAATTGTTTTTGGTTAGGTGGGAGGTTCATCAAAGTCAATTGTGTTTGGTTAGGTGGGAGGTTCATCAAAGTCAATTGTGTTTGGTTAGGTAGGAGGTTCATTAAAGTCAATTGTGTTTGGTTAGGTAGGAGGTTCATCAAAGTCAATTGTTTTTGGTTAGGTGGGAGGTTCATAAAAGTCAATTGTGTTTGGTTAGGTGGGAGGTTCATCAAAGTCAATTGCGTTTGGTTAGGTGGGAGGTTCATCAAAGTCAATTGTGTTTGGTTAGGTGGGAGGTTCATCAAAGTCAATTGTGTTTCGTTAGGTGGGAGGTTCATCAAAGTCAATTGTGTTTGGTTAGGTGGGAAGTTCATCAAAGTCAATTGTGTTTGGTTAGGTGGGAAGTTCATCAAAGTCAATTGTGTTTGGTTAGGTGGGAGGTTCATCAAAGTCAATTGTGTTTGGTTAGGTAGGAGGTTCATCAAAGTCAATTGTGTTTGGTTAGGTGGGAGGTTCATCAAAGTCAATTGTGTTTGGTTAGGTAGGAGTTTCATCAAAGTCAATTGTGTTTGGTTAGGTAGGAGGTTCATCAAAGTCAATTATGTTTGGTTGGGTGGGAGGTTCATCAAAGTCAATTGTGTTTGGTTAGGTGGGAGGTTCATTAAAGTCAATTGTGTTTGGTTAGGTAGGAGGTTCATCAAAGTCATTTGTGTTTGGTTAGGTGGGAGGTTCATAAAAGTCAATTGTGTTTGGTTAGTTAGGAGGTTCATCAAAGTCAATTGTGTTTGGTTAGGTGGGAGGTTCATAAAAGTCAATTGTGTTTTGTTAGGTAGGAGGTTCATCAAAGTCAATTGTGTTTGGTTAGGTGGAAGGTTCATCAAAGTCAATTGTGTTTGGTTAGGTAGGAGGTTCATCAAAGTCAATTGTGTTTGGTTACGTGGGACGTTCATAAAAGTCAATTGTGTTTGGTTAGGTAGGAGGTTCATCAAAGTAAATTGTGTTTGGTTAGGTGGGAAGTTCATCAAAGTCAATTGTGTTTGGTTGGGTAGGAGGTTCATAAAAGTCAATTGTGTTTGGTTAGGTGGGAGGTTCATAAAAGTCAATTGTGTTTGGTTAGGTGGGAAGTTCATAAAAGTCAATTGTGTTTGGTTAGGTGGGAGGTTCATCAAAGTCAATTGTGTTTGGTTAGATGGGAAGTTCATCAAAGTCAATTGTGTTTGGTTAGGTAGGAGGTTCATAAAAGTCAATTGTGTTTGGTTAGGTAGGAGGTTCATAAAAGTCAATTGTGTTTGGTTAGGTGGGAAGTTCATAAAAGTCAATTGTGTTTGGTTAGGTGGGAAGTTCATAAAGTCAATTGTAATTGGTTAGGTGGGAAGTTCATCAAAGTCAATTGTGTTTGGTTAGGTGGGAAGTTCATAAAAGTCAATTGTGTTTGGTTAGGTAGGAGGTTCATAAAAGTCAATTGTGTTTGGTTAGGTAGGAAGTTCATAAAAGTCAATTGTGTTTGGTTAGGTGGGAAGTTCATAAAAGTCAATTGTGTTTGGTTAGGTGGGAGGTTCATCAAAGTCAATTATGTTTGGTTGGGTGGGAGTTTCATAAATCTCAACTGTGTTTGGTTAGGTCGGAGGTTCATAAACGTCAATTATGTTTGGTTGGGTGGGAGGTTCATCAAAGTCAATTATGTTTGGTTGGGTGGGAGGTTCATAAATCTCAACTGTATTTGGTTAGGTCGGAGGTTCATCAAAGTCAATTATGTTTGGTTGGGTGGGAGGTTCATAAATCTCAACTGTGTTTGGTTAGGTCGGAGGTTCATAAACGTCAATTATGTTTGGTTGGGTGGGAGGTTCATCAAAGTCAATTATGTTTGGTTGGGTGGGAGGTTCATAAATCTCAACTGTATTTGGTTAGGTCGGAGGTTCATCAAAGTCAATTATGTTTGGTTGGGTGGGAGGTTCATAAATCTCAACTGTATTTGGTTGGGTGGGAGATTCATCAACGTTACACTTTCGTTTTGTTGAACAGAATGTCCTGCAACGTGACACGTATGTACTCGGATGGAAGGATTATTCCTTTCCTTAACCATACAAATAAAATTAATCGAATTATTTATGCCTTTTGAAAACTGATGATAACTTGTAACCAACATAAATAAACAATGTTTGCACCTTATTTTATTCATAGAAGATTCAGTTAAGCTAAAGATAATAAAATTATTGAACTGCAATTAATTGCAGTGTTATTATTATTTGTTGGATTTTATGTCTAGTAAGAAGAATAACGAAACGTTCATAAGTTATAATCTTGGTCACCTACGTAAACACCCATATTAACAACCAAGTCAAAACATTACCACTTTTTTTGGTTGTGACTCAACAATTCTGTTAATAATGGATTTGTTGAAACTATTCATAATTTAATGAAAATTATTTGCTTAGTGTTTGGTCTGGGTGCATTCTAAGCCTATTTCAAGTAAGTAGTTTAACATTTCGTAAAGTTTTCATTAAATTAAAGTGCTTCAATCTTAATGAAAGTGTGTTCTAAACTATAAATAAACAAACATTATGTTAACCTAACCTAATTTAAAATTACTATGCAAATCACGTACTTTGATTCTGTTGATTTAATTTTTATGAGTTTAGGGGACAAAGTTATTTATGCATTAAATAAATTAGCATTGTGTATTAATGCGTGAACACGCAGTCCTTTCTCCTACATGGAAATTAGTATTTTTTCAGTGAATCATTTTACAAACGTTACGTAAACAACCACGTGAGAAATTCTTAAAAAGGCATATTGATCTAATTATTTATTTAACAACAAATTTCAGCTGTACATATTTTTTAATTCGGTAAATTGGTATAAAAATACGTATTCTAAGGATAAAATTAATTTGTACCCATGATTTTACCCATTGGGATAATCAATTGATGGTTCAAATATACACATATTCAGATATTAAATGAAAAAAAGATACCACTTTTTAAATACTATGAAGATAATTATTTTAAAATATTTATCTCAAAGCTCCTCAAATAATTTTTTTATAAATATCATGGCTTTAACAACAGAAGAGTTTAATTAATTTTAGCAAGAAGAATTTATCAACAGAGCATGTACAATATTTGTATAACTACTTGTCGGGCCATGGGGAAGATGTATCGGTAGCGGCATAGGATGGTTCAGATCACCTCACTGTAAGGACTGGCTTTATATGAGTACAAATCTCCAGCGAGAGAAACGTTTCCAGTAAACTCACGTGCGGATGAATTTGTATCCATTTAAAACTCCTTACACCTGTGGCTTTTACATTTATCTGCACTTCTCTTGGAATATTTTCCTTTTAAAATCCTCCTTAACAAAAGGTATTAAGTATGTATCCCTAAATGTATGTTTTTTTAATATTTTTCATAAAATTACCCTTACTAACAAAATATCATGCCTAATAATACTTAATATATGGGTATTGGAACATATATGTATTTGAAACGTATTTTATAGGGGTAATACATAGGCCTACATATTTTATATGATATAATTATCAAATAAAATATGAAAAAGGTGAATAAAATTGATAACTTTTAAATGCTATAAATTATTTTTAAATTCTAGGAAAATTATATACACAAAGTATAAATACATACGTTTAAACATGATATAGTTCTCATAAGAAGATAACAGTGATTTTTGTATTTTGTTCGTATTTTATATTATAACTGCATTATTTTGTTGCTTCAATACGATATTAAAAATGACGTTTATGTTTTCACAAATCAGTGTTTTATGTAACATAGTGAACTACTTTATACTATTGCTCACTTTTAACTACATCCTGATTTTTACACTGTACAAACATTTTCTCATATTTAGGAGATATTTGTAATGCTGTTTAGAATGTATTACTGGCCACTTGAAAAGCCAATGTTAATGGATCATTATTTGGAGTTGCACATAATTAATTATTGGAATATTTAACAATATGAAACAATCACCAATAAAATACTATTCATCCATATATTGATTATAAATTGGCCAACTATATACAAAATCTTACCTATAGTGCACTACAATTACTGAAATGTTACTAATATATTTTACTACTCAAAAACATAAGTAGGTATTAAATTGAAGCGTACATTTCAATAAACGAACTATAAAAAAGCTGCAAAAAGGCGTTAAAATCACATAAAATATTATAAATGTTAATCCATTACATATTACAAATACATGCTGACAGTGCTAATATAATAAAACCCAAAGCGCTCAACTAAGGCTCAACTTCATCAACTTAGCGTAGTTCTTTATAAATAAATGACATCATATACCAGCAGCATTTTATTTCCAGTAAATAATATTTAAGTGTACTACACCTCAATAATAGAGCCTATAACATTAGTTACGAATATTTTTGTATGAAAATTAATTTTATTAAAAATAAAAGTACTACTTTACTTCTTGTAGTAGTAACATTTAAAATCATATTAAGAGTTACAGGGTAATATTATTGATAACTGTAAATTGTAGTGTAATTTTGGCCAACAATATGTATTGTTAAAAAGAGGTTTGTATAAATAATCAGGCTAAAAAACCTAATGTAACGGTCTAAGAGACCTTGGCTAGCACTTTAAATAGACAAGGACGGTTGGCCTGAAGCCATTGCTCGAGTTCAGTTTTATTTTTTCATCCGAAGATTTCACTTACTCTATCATAATCATTATTTCGTTGCTTAGGTCAAACATACCCTCAATATTCCTTACCTTTTAAACATTAATTGTTCACAAAACATTAATACCATATTTGGTATTTATAAGAAGATGTCTATATCCTTTTTAACCTTACTTAACCATTCTCCACAGATTGATCTGTGCGAGGCACCTATAAACACAGTACAAGGTCAAGGCCAGGGATCGAATTTGTCCGATATCTAACTAGGGTTCAATTTCAAGAGACTTTAGATCACTTGTCGAAAGGTTTTTTCATACTTTGTTATACTTTAACTACTATGTTTACATTTACAAACCCTATGTTATAATCCACAATAAAACAGGAATAGAGATTTTGTCACACATCACCTACCTGACTCTCCAACGAATATAGGAAATTTGATACACAATAGTCCCTGTATTACATAAATAAAGTGAAGAATATACGAGGAAGTTCAGTAACATCAATATTTGCATGTGTCTAAGGTTTTGAATATATATATATACTTCAATATTTTATCATATTGAAGGTAAGAACAGGTATATTTTACTAACTAACAGTTTTAAATTTAGCTTATAAAACCGTTTAGAAACTTACAGATATGTACTGAACATTTTCATTAAATTTACTGGTAAGATATAATCCATTTCAATATTCGATCTCACACTTAAATATAGAATTCTTTAGGATAAAAAAATATATATAGGATTTTAAAAACAAAACACTAATAGTGTTGTATGCATGTAAAGATTTAAGTTATTTTATTTTTATGGTAACAATACTAACATATTTAAACAGTATCTGAAGTTACTAAATAGATAATTAGATCATATGAAACTTTTACTGTTAGTCTTTTTGAGTTTTTTAGATAAAAACTTATACAACACGTGGTTTTAGCGTACTTCTGGTCAATTGTTATGTTAATTTATGTGTTAAATAATCAAAATATTTATTATAGATTGAACCAATAGTTAGTTGTATAGTTTGAGACGATGTGCGGTGGTAAATTAACTGTTACCGTTACCATTGAGGTAAGTGATTATTCTTCAATTCTCAACAATGAAAAGCTCCTTTTACGAACCAAGCACCGAGCAGATTGACTTGATCCTGACAAAGGTCTAACTAGCTCGTACTTTTAATCATCCTTTTCATTGAATTCCTTTCATGAAACAACTTCGTTCTTTATGTAGTTTGACTGATTAAAATAACCTATTAAATATATATAACAGTTAGTCCTCAACTATTCACATAACATCATTGAAATGAAAATTAGATTTGATAGGAAAATGTGTACTTTCCTCTATATTGTTCTACGTTTAGCCAACAAGATAAATATTGTCGTTAAGGGAATTCATATATTGATTAATGGATTACTTTCATTTATAAATAAAAATAACTGTCGGCTTAAGTTGAAAGAAATTTAAAATTATTAAATTTGCATAAATAATGGAATTTGGAATCTCATAACATTTAAAATATAAATGCTAAACATTATGTACGTCGTTTCCGCATATTTCAAATAGACTAAACGCTTTCTTTTTTATAGAAAATCAAGACTTAATTATATATAATCAAGAATAAATAATTTGTACTAAATGTAAATTAATACTTATTTTTGTAATAAAGTCAATACTAGTCAATACAGAAGAATTTCCAATTACGTTTGATAGTTTTATATTATTTCAAGTAATCTAGTAATAAGTAATGTTAAATAAAACTAAAAAGTCAATACGTGAAAAATCCTTATTGCTTCAATGTTTTCATTCCCTTAAATCTATCAAGCTATTAGCCAATTATGAAAATGAGTTTTTAAGAAAAATGCTTACGACGGTTTACTTAATCAGGTAAAAATATTCATTGATAACTTTTATAACATATAAATATAAATAAATAGTTTTGGTATAATTTAAAAATCAGCGTAAATACATTTATTTCCAATATTATATGCAGTGGGAATGAAAAATACGGTATATTAGATCATGGGTCACATTTTTTACCTGTTTTAATTAATAATATTTTTATACAAAAATAAAATAGTCCACCAGGATAATAAAATTTAGTGAAGGTAAAAAATATGTAAATAATATTTCTCTTATATGCACGTTTCTTTTATTATTTTTTTCATTTAACTCGTTGAATCCAAATACTATCATTCTGAATAGTAATTTATTATTATACTTTTAGTGCGCTCTTTTATTGAAATTGTAAACTGTAATATCTAGACATGTAAAAATGAGATAGTATCAGTTAAAATAATATAAAAGTTAGTATCAAATTATATAAAATATATTAACAAAACGTTTTGTGTATTATATTTGTAATCGATAATAACTTAATAATGGTTATAAGTACTTAGTGTGAAATCATTGAAAGAGTTCAGTTTACATTATATTTGATAAACCATAGTAAAACTAAAACAGAACGAGTGAAATATATTTGTATAGTAACTTTAATATAAGATTTTTGTTGGTACATTTTTCCTTCACTCTCTTCCAAGTGATGGATTAATGATAGTAAATTAAATATCATAGGAAATAATGCGATATTTGTTTTAAAGCCATACAATCGCATTGTAATTTTATGTCTTTAATACAAAGCCTTAAAATTGTAATTATAATAAAAGAACTGATTGTACTGTTAAAGTAGGCTTTACAAAAATTAACAACAGTACAATAGCTGATACTATTTCAGTAGATTTTTTGGAATTTTCATGATCAAAATTTAATTGTCTAATAATTTAGTTTCCATCATATCAAATTTATCATGAACCTTTGATATTCTCAATTGCCTGTCATCGGTATGTCAGTATGCACCCATTTCACTTAAAACAATCATAAAACTAACTTCTTTTTTACCAATAATAATTTGGACACAAGTTATCTAGGTTACAATTTTAAAATAAAAGTTGCTGATGATGTATATACTGTTTAAGGATTGTTTCCTTAAGATTTCGGATGTAAGTAGTTAGCTAGTTTTTTTAAAGCGTGCATAAATAAAAATTTAATTTGTTACTGTCAATTCCATTTGAATAATTTTGTATAAAAAACAGACCATGAAACACATTTAACGTTTTGTTTGGGAATCTTTTTGAAGTTATTTTAGGCATCATTTTTATTTAATGGTAGGAAGTATTCTTAAACTATTCAAAATATAGTTTAAGAACAATAATGCTGAACAAATAATTTAGCGTCACTAAAATAAATGAAGTACTAAATGGGCGATTTCATAAAATCAGGATATACAGAAATGTATTTGAAGAAAAATATTCAAGTTTGCACAGTTGATAAAGTTATTGTCATATAGCATTGTGATAAATTATTTAAAATATAAAACATTTAAAAAAGAAGTAATTTAGTGATACTAAAATAAATGAAATACTAAATAGGTGATATCCTAAAAGCAATAACTAAGGAAATGTTTTTGATGCAAGAGTGTTAAGATATTCTCATTTGCACTGACAAAAAATTCATCTGAGCCTTGAGATATCAATGATTATTTATTATTTTCTTTTCAACATCAATTCTTTTCAAATATTAAGTGCTAAGCAAATTATAGTAAATGAAAACTGACAGGTGGATTATTATCACTAATACAACAATTAATTGTATTAGTAAAAGTAATATAATATATTCAAGTAACATTAAATGTGATACAAATATTCTTACATATGAAATAAGTATTTTTCTGTGCATAACGTAGTATATTGGATGTTCAGCAAACCTTCACGTATCGTACGTCAAAGTTTGCAACGAGTCTTATCTGAAATTCGGTTTATATGATTGTCATTAACACTGGCGATGTTTGCTTTTCGAAAGGATCGTTTTTGATAGAACAATTTTCATTAGAATGAATAACAAGGCTGTAGATTATTCTGATCTTTTGAAATTACCTTAAATTTCGATATCCCCTGTATTAATTTACAATGTTACAGTTAATGGTGACTTTTTGTTTTAATGGCGTCATTTAGTCGGTGGTTCTTTGTTGTTCATTGCTTGAGCCGGTGGCCGAGTGGCATAAGGCGTCAGGTCTTTAAGCCTTTGCTAAAGAAAGCGCAAATTCAAATCTGGGCTGGAGTGTAAGGTGGTTATCTTGTACTGAACGGTATCTCCCCCTTACTATGTCTGAACATATATCCTGCACAGACCAATACTTCATGGGGATTGGGTAGAGTTAAATTGAAAAAAGCAGTATTCCGAAAAATCATATAAATAAATGAAAAAGAAATAAATGAATAAAATAAATACATATGTACATACCTTCTTACTCTTAATAACAGTATGTACGATTTATGTATTGTGACAGGTAATTATTTCTGAATGATCAGATTGGGCTTACTAAAATATTTTTCCCACATAGAAGCAGGGATATTCAAGAAGTTCAACATATAATAGAGTGCAGTATCACAAGAAAACTGTGAAAGAAATCAACTTATTGTTCTTTAGCAAGTCCATAATGTCCATGCTGTACAAACATCAATTACAGTTTTTTTTTTTTTACGTACATTAATTAAAAAATGCTATGTGATTTTAAAAAGTTAAAAAAAACGCACAACATACTGATCACTTGAATGAAATAAACAGACCAGTATGTTAAAGATATATTATATCATACAAAATATTACTTTAATTTGTCTTCTTCCAATAAATAATAGTGTGACCGGCCGAAACCCTCTGACTTGCATTGCATTTAACTTGAATTTAAAACAAATGTTTCAGAACATCAGGATGTCGGTCTGCATCTCCTTTAAGTAAAAGTAACAAAACAAAACAAAAATATTAATAGTAGTTAAAATGTTAATAAAATTGGCTAGGAAATATATAACAACTTTAATAGTCGGATTACAAGCGTAAATGTATTGTAAGTAATTATAAAATATTCAATATAAGCAAATATTGAACTAATTAAAAGTACAGTACCATTTTACTTCATGAAAATATTACCTTTTAAAATAAATTAAGCTAAAACAAGTAACCATTGTCTGATTTAACAGAAGCAACAGCACATGGACAAAGGGACAATGAGTGTGGTTTGTAAGCCACTACTTTGAACGAAGGAGTTGGTGCGTGTTTCATACGGACCCAAAATATAAAAAAATAGTAACTAAACACTTATTTAATGTAAGTACAGCAAATATTGTTATATGATATGTTGTTTCTATTAACTATAATCAAACTAAAACGCGTTTTTTTAAGTTTTACAAAACAATTTTTATGACCTTATTCATGGCCTATTTGTAGAAACTACGATGTGATGTATATTGGGACACTTTTTAAAGGATGAGTTTTAGTTATCGATTAAATTTAATTTTATTTAAATTAAACTTAGTTAATTAAGCTGATTTAAATGTAAATAAGAAATAAAATGGAGAATCTGACATACATAATAAGTATTAAAGCCATGGGGTTTGTAAGGAGGAGCAAAATAAATATGTGTATGCAGTTAGAGGACATCGACAATCTCATCAGCGGGGATGACAGAGAGGTCTTTCTTCCCTTCCCTGCCTGTTCTACTTCACATTCAAATACCCAAGGGAATTTAAACCTATCTAGTTTTATTAGCAATTTATAATGGCAATGTTGATTTAAGAAATATTTCATGTTCTAACCTTGAATAGTAAAAAAATTAAGACGTAACAAAACATGAAATTTAATACAGTTTTCCACTTCGTGGTGCATAGATTGATTGACTAGTAGTATGTAGTTAGTGATAGTTAGCACCACCAGACCTCATTAATTCATATAATATGATTTTATGATTAAAAATGGTCCCTCACTACAATGCCAATTTTATCATGATATGAATATATTTAATATGATTTAAATCCTAATAGTATAAAACAACGCTGTTTATTACGAGCAGCAGCAACCTATGTCGATTCCTTCAGTGGAAGCGTTACCTCTTTCAAAAAATTAATTTTAGTTTCAGTTATATGACTTGTTATTTTGTTCTTTATTTTTTTGCCTATAGATATTTATTTCTAGTTAATTTTGTATAGTTTATTACCTGTTAGTCGTTACTTGTTGAATTCCTTGTTTTTCAGCTCATTCGCTGATTCCCAATTAATTTGAGCTCCTTATTGCTGTTATTAACTTTTGTAGTGAGTATGGCTTGTGATTCTATTTTTCATGATTATTATCTATTATGCATCGTATGTATATTATTCAGTATTATTCTATATGTTATATTTTAAGCTTAAGATTTTGTTCTCTGTTTGTCCATCTTTTTCGTAACTACTTATTTAGTCTTGTATGTGATGCCACCTTGGTTATGTTTGTTTTGGTTATTAGATTGATGTAAATTGTGTTATCCGTTGATCATTTAAATGATTATACCATACATAAATGATGTATGTTCAAACGAAAACTTAAGATGTGAAAAATACAAGTAAAAGTAACGTTTATATTGATGTAGGTGCACCATATTTAAGGTTTTAATTAAATTATCATCGTTAAAATAATAAAAGTACAATTTTGTTCTTTTAAATATTTCATTTTCTTTATGTAGAAATACAAATAAATTCACAATAGTTTTAAACTGATAAGAATAAAGTTGAGATATATTCAAGCTTCATATATATTCTGTCAAAATTTGACAAGAAAGCTCTCGGCGTGCACGAAGCACATCTTATGAGTCACGCACAATGTTTCTTCCTTCTAGCTCTTCCACCACCTGAGAAACAGTAGAACAATAAAGTATTTGACAGGAAACTTCTTGCCGTGCAGAAAACATCTTGGCGTGCTCTAAGCACATACCTTATGAGTCACGCAAAACGTTTCTTCCGTCTAGCTCTTCCTCCACCCGAGAAATAGTGGAACACTAAAGTATTTGACAGGAAACTTCTTGGCGTGCATGAAGCACACACCTTATGAGTCACGCACAACGTTTCTTCCTTCTTGCTCTTCCACCACCTGAGAAACAGTAGAACAATAAAGTATTTGACAGGAAACCTCTTGGCGTGCATGAAGCATATATCTTATGAGTCACGCAAAACGTTTCTTCCGTCTAGCTCTTCCTCCACCTGAGAAATAGTGGAACAATAAAGTATTTGACAGGAAACCTCTTGGTGTGCATGAAGCACATACCTCATGAGTCACGCAAAACGTTTCTTCCGTCTAGCCCTTCTTCCACCTGAGAAATAATGGAACAATAAAGTATTTGACAAGAAACCTCTTGGCGTGCATGAAGCACACACCTTATGAGTCACGCACAACGTTTCTTCCTTCTTGCTCTTCCACCACCTGGAAAATACAAGTATTTGACAGGAAATCTCTCGGCGTGCACGAAGCACATGTCTTGTGAGTCACGCACAACGTTTAATCCTTTTTGTTCTTCCACTACCTGAGAAATAGCGGAAAAAAAATTATTTGACAGGAAACCTCTCAGCGTGCACGAAGCACATACCTTATGAGTCTCGCACATCGTTTCATAATAAATCTGAAACGATGTGAAACGTCTAGCTCTTCCACCAACTGAGAAATAGGAGTATTTGACAGGAAACCTCTCAGCGTGCACGAAGCATACACCTTATGAGTCACGCACAACGTTTCTTCCTTCTTGCCCTTCGAGATAGTTGTTTTCTCGCTTTCAAGGACCGAATGTTATTAGAATTAATTGCATGACCGGACGATCCTGTCAGGGTAAGTCCAACACTATACAGATTTATTATTTTTGGATATATTGAATATATTGAACATCATATCGAAACGTAGACGTTCTTAATTAATCATAAGAAATAGTATACACTAGGGGACAACCCTACACGCTACGCCTCCCAGCCCCGCTACTCGCTACACTTGTTACATCTCGGCCTTCGACCTCGGCATGTGAATTCTAACTTCAAATAATAATAGGCTAACTGTATATTGTAAAATCACAATATCAACTTTGTTTACAGTATCTCACTCTTATTACGTGCCTTGCTAACTATTTATTAGCCTATAATAAAAATACAACAATATTGCTTTGCCTACTTTAAATGTGTTAATTTAATTTGTTTTTGTTTAACAGCTTAATTAGACATTTAAACAACTGCATTAGATTACCACAAAACCATGCCTACAACCCTCTCTAGTGAAACGTTATGAAAGATCTAATCTCATCAATCTTACAAATACCATTGTTTGCTTTCCAATGGCTGTAAAACCTTTTTGAAATCATTATTTACATTTGAACAGGTGTTACTTTTCGATCCATTGAAATCTCTCTCCATGTTATTCTTATAGTCAAAAAACATACTTTGAGGCTTCCCTTCAGGGTAAACATATTGAATAATAAAGTCCTTCTTGCACAACTATGAACAGAGTCAAAGTGTTTGATATCTCAACTATTTAAATTGGTTATGAAATAAGGGATGAGTTATATTGGGGGGAAAACGGCTTTTCGTATTATACATATAAGGATTAAATCTTCCATATAGTGTGAGCTTTCACTGTTTTTATTTAAACACAAATCTTGTTTAAGTATATTAATGATTTTTAACTTTTTATTACACTGTTGATAATATGATGCATGTTTGAGGTCTATTATTGTGGGTTATTTGAAATTTTCTGCAACGCTTGTTATTAAACAAAGTTCTGAGAGAATATCGGAGAACTCATCAAGCCGGATGATGGAGAGCCCGCGTGTCTTCTCTCCTCTCTGTTATACCAAGATGACGGATGAGTCAGTAGGGTAGTCTATTATGGTATTTTTTGAATATTTAAAAAATATAATTTATGTTTTAAGAGTTAGGATAAAACACAATTTTTAAATACAATATTGAATACAATTTAATATGCCTATATAGTTATGAAACTTAAATTAAGTAAAACCACTTCATTGATAATGGTCCACTAGAAGTTCTAATTGTTATATATTTAATATATACCAAGGTTTTACGACATATTTATAGTTATGAAAGGTTGAAAGATATTAATTTTATTACTTGAAAAATCATATAACAGAATTTTGGAAAATATCCTTCACAATAGGTCTAATATTTGAAACATTCGTGGATTTCGTGTACTTATTATATGAGAAAAAAATATTAATTAATTATCCAATAGTATTTGTAGAGGGTTACATTTAAAATATATAAATGTATATTTATATTGAAAATATATTAATATTTAATCTAATATGGAATAATCTTGCATACAATTATTCATATTTGTGAAGGAGTATATAGGTCCATAACAGACGCTAGTACGATAAAAATGGGGATTATTCTTGTTATATAGCGAGAATTTGAAAGGAAAGTTTGTGTATTGCCATAAATACATCAAAGGTATAAATGGCCGGAGTTTATGAAAACCCTCGGTTGTTGTATACTCCTACATGTATATGGGTGTGCGGGTAATATCCCTGTACGTGTATGGGTGTGCGGGTAATATTCCTGTACGTGTATGGGTGTGCAGGTAATATCCCTGTACGTGTATGGGTGTGCAGGTAATATCCCTGTACGTGTATGGGCGTGTGGGTAATATCCCTGTACGTGTATGGGTGTGCAGGTAATATCCCTGTACGTGTATGGGCGTGCGGGTAATATCCCTGTACGTGTATGGGTGTGCGGGTAATAGGGTAATATCCCTGTACGTGTAATCGGGTGTGCAGGTAATATCCCTGTACGTGTATGGGCGTGCGGGTAATATCCCTGTACGTGTATGGGTGTGCGGGTAATATCCCTGTACGTGTATGGGCGTGCGGGTAATATCCCTGTACGTGTATGGGCGTGCGGGTAATATCCCTGTACGTGTATGGGTGTGCGGGTAATATCCCTGTACGTGTATGGGCGTGCGGGTAATATCCCTGTACGTGTATGGGCGTGCGGGTAATATCCCTGTACGTGAATGGGTGTGCGGGTAATATCCCTGTACGTGTATGGGCGTGCAGGTAATATACCTGTACGTGTATGGGCGTGCGGGTAATATCCCTGTACGTGTATGGGCGTGCGGGTAATATCCCTGTACGTGTATGGGTGTTGTTAATACCGTTATTATTAATTTTGGATCGAAGTATCTATCAGCGGTTGTAGAGTTCTTAGCTATCGTACTAAAATAAAATGTTATTTTAACTTCTGTTATGAAATTAAAATGGTACATGTTATGCATCGTTTACTGTGTGGTGCATCTCCTGTCCAGGTAGTTTATAAGTCCAAAGGAAGGGTGTTTGAAATTTTAAGTAAGGCTAATTTTAAAAACCAATTTAACACAACATACTCAAAATGTGTCCTTCGTTTATCTGAAATATAAGAGTAATAAAAATAAGTTTGGTACTATTACTGTTGATACAACTATCGATATATAATACTATTTATACACCTATCGATATATAATACTATTGATACAAATATCGATATAAAATACTATTGATACAAATATCGATATAAAATATAATACTATTGATACACCTATAAATTAATCAACAAAAGGGTAGTGAGGTAATTATTTAATGACCATTAAAATAAATATTTTAAACTGAGTATATATATCAAGGCGACTTCTTTTAACGTAAAGTGGCTCAAAGAATTATTTCTTAACACTTGTGGTATTACAATAAAGAACAATGTTATGCTAAAATTGCTTAGAATACAACAGATTATTATTTAATAAATATGCAAAAACCTTTACAGCATTTTGTTTTTTAATTTTCATTGTCTTATTAAATATGAACTAAAGTTTTATATTACTCATGTAAATACTTTAGTTTTAGGAATAAGAAGCTGTCTCTAACAATTAATTTGCTATTTGGTTCAATAACTATAATCTATAATTTAATGTTATAAGATGTAACAAACACTCCAGTAAATAAATGTTTAATTTCGTAAATTTAAAGAAATTTATTTACTAGAGTGTTTGTTACATCTTATAACATTAAATTATATATAGATCGAGTAAGAAACCAGCTTGAAATATGAACTATAATCCATTATATTTTCCTCCTAGTATAATTATTAAGTCATTATGAGATATTTTTCCGAGATTACAATAGACTATGTGGGCTAAATATAAACATTTTAAACAAAACATCCTCATCTGCTAGAAAAAAATAGTTATTATAAAATGAAGCAACAATTCATGTAGGCCTAATCCTCAGTTATTGTTGTTTATAAAGGATATTTCAGGCTTTACATTGTTCAGTTTTTATTTCAAAGGAACTTTAAATGGAATGCAAACGAGTCCTGATTCCAATGATTGAAGCATCCTGTTTTGGTTGATGGATGGAATTTATTGACCGGTATTCCTAAATAAATTGGATTTGCCACTGGTTTTTGGATTTTTTACTCCTCCGAATGAAAAAAAAAACAAAACAAAAAACGTAAATATCACGAGTGTTTTTCAGGACATAAAGTAGAGCTAGTACTTTTGTAGAAAAAAACAACTTTTGTCTAGGCAACTTATATATAATTTTTTTTATTCGGAAATTTCACTGTGTTTAAATCTTAAAAGTGATGTTATGTTAACTATTTATTTGTTTTTATATTGGTTTACATTATGTCGACTCAATAATTATTATAGTGAACTACCCAAAGTAGTGTTTTGTTGGAATATTCCAAGGTTAATTAATAATTATGTTATGCTTAACATTCACCAAAGTAGTTCTTATACCTTAAGTATACATAAATATGTAACTTTAAAATGTGGCTTGAATAATCAAATGAGGGAAAAATAAAACGTTATGCTTATTCCTATTTGATTTATTTACAACTAATCAAGAGTAAACAAAATTTAAAATATTTTTAATATTACAGTATTCATTTTCAGCTTAACTGTAATATGTTTGTAATGAAAATTAGTTATAATAAATATTTCCAATTTGATTTAAGTGTCACAATGTGAATACAACAAGACATTTTCCTAACCTGTACATTATTAATTGTGATATGTAATATTATAATCCACAAAAGTGATAATACTGACCTTTTGTGTATCTTGTGTATCAGCAAACCAGTTTTAGGTATAGTATAAGGATTGCCTTTTGAATTTTCGTTTCAGCAGCTCAATAACATTTTGATGAAACTGAAAGATTTTTAAAGAAGGAATGTGCAAAAATATAATTTTAACTAGCGGCAATGTGTAGCAATCGATAATTTTGTATTTAAAACTTATTACAGACGTTATACATTAAGATGAAAAACTCTCCTTCACTTCATTAATCTGTATTTTATATAGAATAAAAAATATTCAAATATAGGATTCTACGAATATTCAAAAGCGATCGTTAATGTAAAAAATCTCACTAAAATCAATGGTGAGGCAAAACTATTAAGTGTAGCAGAATACATTACAACAATTAAATATTAGCAATTTTATTCTATTCAGATTTGTAAAAAAGGAAAAAGAAATCAATCTTGATCAACATGATATCCACAATTTTCTAATTTTTTGACAATTAAGGTTTTTCACTATGGGTCTTTTTTTATTTTACTAAAACATTTATTGAGAAGCGATAAGTTGTATTCTATAGGTTTGTGAAGCTGACACCACAGTGGTTTACCTTACAACACACTCAGCGATGCTTGTGGCTTTATAAAATATATTAAAATTTAAAATATATGATATAATAACTTTAGAGGAAACAGTTATCTAAAACGTATGAACGCTAAAACTAAGAGGGAAGGAGATTCGACTTATAATAAAAATAAAAAAAAAATCAATTGTCTATATTTATTTAATAATATTACTCCACATATGCAAATTATCATACTCATAGGTGTCAATATAACATAGTTCATAAAGTTTATTTACCATATCTAGTTCTAAAGATGTAACTTCATTTTTTAGTTAAATGATATACATGCTTAGTGGTAATGATCCACCTACCAACTTCTACAAGTACAGTGGTTATGACCAACTCACCCATTCATATGTGTGCAGTGGGTGTGGTGGGGGTAGGTTATACCCACTCATAAATACACTTTCAGTGGTGTTGATTCGAATATTCATTTATCTATCACGTTCTATTATTGTATACACGGAAAAATACAACAATGTTTTCCTGAGTATATCCACTGACTGATGAAACGAACTAAAACATTGTGTACATTGTGTTGTATAATGGTCCAGCATTACGTACTTTTCACAGGTATATAATTTATTTAGAATATTTGTTGTCTCCCTTTAATAAAATAATTTAATACAAATAATATTCACAGATAATTTTAGACCTTCTAATCGCTCCCACCACCAAAAGGTCACATGGTATTTCTGTACTCAATGCATTCATTAAGGGGCTATTAAGGTTGTGGAAAGTGAAGTCAATTTATAAAGTATTTATGGAATGGCCCTTTTAAATTTAGCTCTCTTTTGCCTAATAACTAAAAAAAAAATAAAATATACTCATCGTAAAAAAAGCATTTAAATTAATTTAATTTAAAAAGACTGAGCCATAAAAACAATGAGTCGTCGTAGGTTAATGAATAACATTTAACTTTTGTTTTGGTTAAATTGTTATTATTTTTCAGAAAATAAAGCTCAAAATATTGATTTCCAATTACAAAACCATATTTAAATTAATGAAATGTTGCTTAAAGTATAATTTATAGAGGAATATTTCCATTTGATTGCTCTTTTTGTATTAAAAAACAATAGTATATTCTCCTGGGATGATCTCGCTAATTAGATGACAAAACTGTAATTAAGGCACGAGGTCAATTATTCTCTTCATCACACGAAATTGGTTCAGGCATTGAATATTTTTCTTGAATCATTTTTCTAAATCTAACCAACGATTTTCAACGTCCTAGCATAACATAAAATGTATACGACTTAATATCACTCAATAATATGGACATGTAATATTAACACTTTGGTTTACATACAGATCATTATTTTGTTGATGACAACTTCCAGCATAACCACACAAATAAATAAATTCTGTCCACAACTACCCTTGGAGGTCTGGACATGGTAGACAGTTTTTTTAGCCGAGTGACGGACGTGTGGTCAGCACGACAGGTCCCGTTCGCCATTATTCCAGCTTTCTCGACCAGGATTCCCTACAAGTTGTAGCTTCCCACAATAACGGTTGAAAATTGCTGGTTGGATTTAGAAAAATTATAAAACTAAATAAAAAGCCCCTGACAACCCTCTAATCACTTTCGTAATTGCTAATCCTTCTCATAAAGAGTACAGAGAGAAACCTGTGACTATTTGTTCCATTATTGAGATATATTGTATATTGTTGAGATCCATTGTTGTGATATATAAAGCTATTGTTTCTATCCAAATTATTATTCTTAACAGATATTTCGATGCCAGTTTAGGAACAAGATAATTTTTGATCTATTAATCATCTAAAACAATACCTATATGGCCACAGGCAAAACATTTTAACCTAACTGTATGAACACCTACTAGCATACATATTTTGAACATAAAAGACATAACTACCACTTTGAATAGCATCTTTTAGCAGTATTCTTAATATTGTAACTTTACTCATGACGTTAACCTCTTATGTGATGAAAAAGGCACGGGTTCAGTTGAAATTTGTATGTAACGGTGGCATGTATAGACATTTAGCGTATTATAAATAAAGTTATTTCATAAAACAGTTTTTATGAAACTATAATATTCAGAAAATTATATTGAAAATAAATACCATATATATATTTTAACTACGCAGTTTGTAAATCGTAAATGAATACAACTACGCAATCTTACAGTTTTAAAATAATTGTAAAAGTAAAATAAAGTTATTATGTGAGATTATATTTGATAAGTAACATGGGAAAATGTGGTAATTAGCAAGAACTGCAATAGATAAGTTGGTCCGCGTTGTTTCCGGTGGGATGATTTCCGACTTTTGGTTATCTGAGCCACACTATCAGAGTTAAAGCTCCTCTTTTGTTATCAGTGATTAATTTCCCACACTTTTGTAGCAGCAACTGACATTGAATTATATTAATAAAATATCGCAATTTCTGAATATATTTAAATAAAATATAAAGGTAAGATTGTAGTCCTGATTTTAATATACAAATTTATTAAAACAATTTTCCTGTTGAAAAGTAACATTGGAAAGTAGTTTTTTTTTCAAACACAATTAAGGAAATTTGGTTTTTATGGTAAAATATTTCAAAGCATTTAATTTAATAATTAACAACATTTTTCAAATTCCACGTCAGTTAGACAAGAAAAACATTTTCAGAATCCTATGAAAATTAATAAGTTTAAGCGATAAATATTTCCTTTAGGAATTAAGGCTACTGATCTTATAAGCATGGCTTAAAATCATTATTTTCCTTTTAAATAAACCTTAAGTTATATATCTTTTGAATGGCTGGTTGTTGTTATTTTATCATCGATGAACAAAAATATAATTTTAAATTAACCTAATGTCCTTTACCTGATTTTTTAGTTCAGTGTAGTATTATTACTAAATATTATATCCATGGCAGTGTGCAGTGTTAAAATTATTTTGCATAAATGTATTATAATTATAAATCTGGAACAAGGCTACAAAATAACGACTCTAACCATCCTTTGAAAAAAAAATTGATAAGTTGGCGATGAAATTTCATAATCCAAAAAATGCAGTAGGACAGTGTATATAGTGTGAGTAAAATATATAACCTTTGACGTAAAAATAAAAACACCCATGATATGGTATAGAGAGAGAACTAAGGGTTTAGGTGGACGATACTCATTGTGCGTTATTGATTAGACTCACATATCATAGACTAAAACAACATGTGCTCTTGATTTATTGATGAGGAAAGACATTAATTAGTCGGTGGTTTTAATTAACAAATAGACATACAATTAGTGAAATAAGCTGACGTGGGAAACACGTTTCAATTAACGTGTCTGTTACTGGAAATCACTGATGAAGAATTACCTCCACACAGAAAATGAAAAAAAAAAACACACAAAAACATGAATTAAATTGCTTATTTCATTTCTAGTTATAACTTTCCATACATTTAATAACACAAAAACACCAGTGTAAGCTATTCAAAGTTATTCAATTATATATTATTTTTCCCCTACTATTAATTAGTTTTGTCACTTCTAGGGAAGGAACAAATAAACCCCAAAACCATGACTATTTAGTTATGTTAAATATATTGGTCGAGCAAATAACATATAAAAAAAGAAAAGAAAAAAGGAACGGAACTGAGTAAGTAATAACACAAATAATTAATGCAACTAGTTAGATTATAAAGACATTCTGGAGTGTCTTACACGTTACGGATTTTAACAACCGAACCGTTACTCACAAATATATATTTGTACGAGAGCACTCATTAGTATTGTTAGTGTAAAGGTTTTAACAACCAAACCGTTACTCACAAATATATTTGTACGAGAGCACTCATTAGTATTGTTAGTATAAAGGTTTTAACAACTGAACTGTTACTCACAAATATATATTTGTACGAGAGCACTCATTAGTATTGTTTGTGTAAAGGTTTTAACAACCAAACCGTTACTCACAAATATATTTGTACGAGAGCACTCATTAGTATTGTTAGTATAAAGGTTTTAACAATCGAACCGTTACAAATATATATTTGTACGAGAGCACTCATTAGTATTGTTAGTGTAAAGGTTTTAACAACCAAATCGTTACTCACAAATATATTTGTACGAGAGCACTCATTAGTATTGTTAGTGTAAAGGTTTTAACAACCAAACCGTTACTCACAAATATATTTGTACGAGAGCACTCATCAGTATTGTTAGTGTAAAGGTTTTAACAACCAAACCGTTACTCACAAATATATTTGTACGAGAGCACTCATTAGTATTGTTAGTATAAAGGTTTTAACAACCGAACCGTTACTCACAAATATATTTGTACGAGAGCACTCATTAGTATTTTTAGTATAAAGGTTTTAACAACCAAACCGTTACTCACAAATATATATTTGTACGAGAGCACTCATTAGTATTGTTAGTATAAAGGTTTTAACTTAACAATTTTCTATTAAGATTAAAATTATGTTTCTGTGCAGTATGTGAGGTGTTGTTATTTTTTGTCAAAGCAAGTCTCTAGCCTGAAATACGTATGATTTAGGTCCTTAATAGGTCCTTACACTACTCCAGGACTCTACTTTCTGATGTGGCCTGATTGAATTTGTTTATAGTTGACTGAAACTATCCACATACATTGAAGACAATTAGCGTTGATTACAGTGATTCCTTTTTGTTAGTCTCAGATAAATATAACATTATTTTTAAAACCATATGTTCATATTATAATAAATGAATTGTTATTTTGTATTTACTCTTCGTATTTTGAATAGCTGTATTTTTTATTTAAGGTTAATTTTAAGAAACGGCCAAATGTTTGCAAGAAATATATTATTCATTGTATTATTGAAGTTATAATCGCTAAAACAAGTAACCCAACTAAAAATTTAATCTTTTAGAAGTCCTAAATATTAGTTAAAGCCAACTTATATGACTTCTAATTGAATTTAAAATAATATTTAAATATTCTAAGTGATTTGGTTGACATCTTCGATACTTCAGGTTTTGGATATTGGAAAACCAACAATAGGTATGTTTTATGATTTTTCAAAGGCTTTCGATACGATTGACCATGTTAAACTACTAGCCAAGCTCGAATATTTTGGAATAAGAGGAGCTGCTCATATATTGATCACTTCTTATCTATCTGATAGGAGTCAAGTTGTCAAACTACTATATATTGAAAATCGTGGATTCAGACGTGGATGCAATTCTCAACAGCAGCTATATCTAGGAGAGCGCCTCAGGGATCTGTATTCAACCCTATCCTCTTCATAATTTAAAAAAACGATCTTTCTAGATCAGTTCATGGCTCACAAGTTTATTTATTTGCTGATGACACGTCACAACCAGTGTCTGCTCCAAGCCTTCCTGAGTTGGGGGTAAAAGCATTTGAAGAGTCTAAAAATACACTTAAGCAAGGTATTGATCGTAATGGTTTTATTCTTTATAGGTGTAAGACACATATAATTGATTCCACAATTTATTGTCATAGAAATAGGCAAAACAACTCAACATATTGGTGATGATGTTATAGTTCCATATTCCCAACCCTATATCCTGGTATATATATTCACAATGGTTTAAATTTTAACATACAAGTAGATTCTGTTTGTAAAAAAAAGTGTAATGGTATTTTAGCATGGTGTTGCTTGTCTAATTTCTCAAATTCATTTTTTACTTACAGCATATTGGTCTATCCACTCCAAACTTATATCGTTGTGGTCTAGGGTCATGAATCTACTAGGACTACATTTTTGTTCAGACTACCAAAAAAAGCAATTAGAACCAATTTTAAGACACCAAAACATTATCATTGTAAAAATCATTTAAAAGCTGATAGCATATTATCGTTTCCATATATATATATACTTCCCCTATTTGTGAACAAAATTCCCTTTTTCATAACTCAACTGAATATAATTTTCGTAACAGAAATATTCTTCCGATTACAAAACATAAAACAATTCTTTTCACCATACATATTTAATACAATGGTGTCAGATTCTACAACACACTGTCGGACGAGCTGAGGCCCTGGTATAGGTTGAATATAATTATGTTGATAATGCCTTCAAGAACTACTTGAAAGATAAGCCTTTCTACAGTGGTAGGGATTATTTCTCATGATAAGCTTATACTTATAGTAATGTTAGGCTATAAAAGTTTAAATAATACGTAGTTGCTATTGTACTGTGTACTTTTTAATAAATTTGTTTACTAAAAAATAATTTTAAAAAAGTCTTGACACTTTTATGCAGCTGTGTAACTGTTTTTGTTTTTTAACAAAGATGTTTTGATTTGATTGGATCGAGATTTTTAATGTGTTTATTCATTTGGAAACATTTAGATTGGTATTTGGTATTGGTATTATATATATCTTGGGTGATAAAAAAACCACATATAGAATGGTGTTTTGGTAAAATATAGTAGATGTTAAAGATTAAAACGCCGTCATGTTTTAATGTTAATGAAATTAAACATCCCCTAGAAAAACTAACCGACACTAATAACATAACATTGTACATACACATTTGTCTACTTTGTAGACAGGAAAGAAAAATAAAAGTTCACTTAGAAAATAACACGTTATTTGAGCTGAAGTTTTTAATAAAATACATTCAAGAACTTAATGGATTAACAAAGTAATATATATTTTATATTCCCAAATACAAAATTAAAGTAATTGGTATATCTAATTATGTCGATTAAATTGTACATTTGTCTTGTATGGAGATGCCTAGTCACTTTTAAGGTTTGAAAAATGTATTTCATATAGCTGTTATATTTTGTTTTCTATTTATTTTTACAAATAAATTACTCTTATTAGATCCCATTTAATAATCGTCAAAATACACAACATTTATACCTATAAGTTAAATTGAATACAAAACCAGGCCTAAACTTATTTTGTTTAAATAATTTTATTTTTTATTCCTGCTAATTGCTAGCTAATGTAGAACACACCAAAAACGTTAAATAGTAAATACATATGTGTTCTTATTAGTATGTTTAATGGAATAATATTTCATGAGATTACAGAAAGTGAATTATTGTAAATATATATTCCTGTTCATAATTTAAAAAGAATTAAAGTCTGCATTTATTTTAGTACCACCAACACTATTTTTCTATGTAATTTAAACCATCTTATACAAATTTACTCATGCTAAGGTAGTGTTTAATCTTGACTAATTTTTAGCCAAGATAACATATAATCATACTATTTAGTGGTTTTGGTTTATTATTTGAATAAACATTGTCACAATTTAGCTAACTATCAACACAAGAAAGGAGGACAATTAAAGAACTAATTCTCGAAAGCAATTTTAATGACACCAGTTAATGTTTACTGGTAGCTCCCACTACGATCTTGGTAAGTTCCAATACATTATAGATAGTAAATATAAAATTGCTTAAGTCAAGAAATAAGAAATCAAGATGTTACTTATTTATGTTTGAAACAATATGAAACAGAAACACATTTTATTATAAAAAAATCTAAATAAAATTTTCCTAAGCGAAAACTAAATTAAATAAAAATGCAAACCTAATTTGAAAATCAAAAGTTAACAGTTTTATATTTCCAAGTATTTAATGTAATTCGAGAATGTCATTGTTTCTTACGAATTTAATTGGTCATATTATATTACATTATCGTATGGGCAAAAAATAAACAAAAATTGATATTTAATCATAATGTCAATAGATGTTTTGACTATCTAGCTTAACGTTGAAATAATTGATGTGAGACTGAATATATTTAAGTTATTTATCTTTTTAACAATAAATATTCTTTTAATACAATTAAAACGCATAATATTATGAAAACACTTTTATAAATATTAATAACCATTAAAAAGTAATGCATCAAATATAATGTCCCAGTGAAAAATATTGTGGTTACTTGTGTAGCTAACAAATATGAAGAGAAAAGCGTACGATAAATTAAATCACTTTTTATTGCAAAGCCTGGCTTTGTACGAGTACAAAGTGGGAGAAACATTTATAAATGTACACGCACACAAGCGTTTGGATTAGTTTGTATCCAGTTTAAATCCCCTTGCACCTGTTACTTTTTACAATCCAGTGAAGTCTTTTTATAAGATATTTCAACCTTTAATTTTATATAAATTCTCAAAATATTCATTAAACTTTATGAATGAAAAGCTTAGTTTATAGTTTGTAGAGTTCATTACTTATTCTTTATAACAACCAATATAAAAATGAATCTACTAAACATAGTTGTCAATTATAAATTTTTATCTTTTTAAAAAAATTCGTTAAATTGATTTGCAAACGTAATTCTTATAAAGCCTCACAGAAATATTTAAGGTAAACTAATGGATAAAACAACATATATAATTTAAAATCCCAAAAATAAGAAGCCCTATTTAAAAATTAAATTTAGCGTTTTAATGAATTTGAATCTAATTGTTATGTCTTGGGTGGATAAAAAATGAACTAGTTATCTTTTACTAATATTGTGACAATATCTATATTTCAATTATACTGTTTTGAGTTGCATTGAATGTGTAAGTGCAATTGTGAACATAAACTTCCTGTTTTAAATTAGGAGACAGTAAATTACGAAAATTAGTTCAACTATTAGGAGCAACTGTTCATATAGCTCATATTATGTCAGTTGTTTCTTAACTGTTCACGCGTTAGTATGAACAATTGGCCTAACAATTGATATGATTTATCTATTTGATCAAGTTATTTAATCACAGTGAGAAGGCTATTTAAATAGATTATTTCATTTTTTTTGGTATTGATGGCGATGCCTCTATTGTAGCGAGATATTTCAAATGCTATTGAAGCTGATAGGTATATTCACACCATTTCCTTTTCAGTTGTTCTCCGTATTGTTAACAATTTATTTATTCGTCTTTGAGAAAATGTTTTGTCAGCTGTCAAATATTTTGAGATATAGCCTACCACGTATTATGACGATTGTTTTTTTCCCAGAAAATCGAAACAACTGATCTTTACCTTAGTTTTTAACTAGTCTCTGGATTTACTTGAACATTCAGGCACTGTTCTATTTGAGAGACCTAATTTTTATGATCTCGATCAAATTTTTCCTGCTATATACTAAAATGATAGTTCATTGATTGTTTTAGCGTTGTGTTTTCCTGCTAAAATTATGCTGGTCAAGGAGTCGTAAGCACCAAACAGCGTTGCCAATTTTCGTTCGCTGTGGCCTTCATACTAGAAATGGTTATGATTCAAGCTTCAATTAAAATACATTTAAAATAGGATACTTAAGTAATAGGAGACATAAAATACCGATGTAAATTCTGTTAAGGCAACATGTGTTGCTAACAAATATGGAAGGAGGAGCGGAGCGATAAATTAAATCACTTTCGTTGCAAACCCTGGTTTTATACGACTACACACAGAGAGAACATTTAAGGTAAACTGGGTTCGGATTAGTTTTTATCCAGTTTAAGTCCACTTGCATCTGTTACTTTTTAAAATTCAACAGCTGTATTTACTAGATATTCCGATCTTAATGGAAATATAAATAAAATATTTTCAGGTTAGTTTATTACTATGCAAGTAAATGTACTTTATATTGTTTCTTAGTTAATTTAAGATTTTTTTCTACTGTAAAATAAGTTATTTCAAAATACTTCCACATTGGAAATAGTTTAATGTGAAAAGCACTATAGGGTGACATAAATGTTAGTTATCGAGATTTCGTATAGCGTAATTCTTCTTAAAAGCATCTTAAACGCTTAAAATGTTCATGAACTACCGTCCAAAGTATTTAGGATAACTAAGCTTTATATAATGGATCCACTTAAAGCTGTGAATCCCTTAATGGCCCTGGTTATTGTGCTTTTAATGTATGTATCTTAATGAGGAACTGTTGAACACACTTAGTAACCAGACTACAAAGATCATCCACACTGGATCTACATTCACGTAATCATTAATATTCGAATTAAAATACACAACATTTTGTATCGGTGTTTCAAAAAAATGAATGTAAAACTAAACAAGGCTAATGAGCTAATTAGTCTGGATATGTATATAAGGTTTAAAAACTACTTACTGTTATTTCAATTAAGTCAATATGAACTATAGGTCACGTACTTCATAATTAAGACAAAAACACTTATTATAATGCTCGATATACGTAACCTGCGGAATCTGTTATCCGTACAGCGGAAATCTGTACAAATTTGCTGGATTAATTTGTCAGAAAAACTGGGCCATAAACAGTACGTGATTGAAATTTAAAACAAATGAAATGCTGCAAACACTTTAGTATGAAATTATGTATGTGTCAAAGCGTTGCGTAAGTAGGTCTATACTGCACCTGAGTAGGTGGGCAGTTGTTGATGTACGTAGTTGTAGTCTAGAAGAGGGCCTCACAGCAACATGGGGACATGACATTGAGGTGTGAAGATTGACGAGCATATTAATTGATATACAGTTCACAAAATAAAATATTCCTCTTGATGTACACTGATTTCACTGTCCGGCACTCGCATGTGTAATAAATACAATAATAATGGATCTACTTTTGAATAATAATTTCTTATTAATAATAGTAAAATAAAAAATTCTTTTAAAAGCCAGTAAGAGCAAGAAATGTATTCAAGTTAATACGAGATATGACAAAGTTGAACAAGTAAGCTTCTTTGAATTTAAGAAGATTAAGAAATTATTAATAGAGACAATTATGACCTCCACTATTTATGTCTTTTAGTATGAAATTAAGTAAATTTGTTATAATATAAGCAAAAGTTATAATTAAACTAAAAGTGGAAAGAACCACGAGCATTTAGTGTACCACGCGGAGCGAGAGTTCATCTTGACGTTTAGCTCGGAACTGGCGAAAAAGCGTTTACAATTTGTATGAGTGTTCTCATCCCCACTCTGACGATTTGAACTGACCAATCAGGAACAAGTTAAATGTTGAAGGAAGAGGTTTGATAAGTTTTGAAAGAAATTGAGTTATCGACAAAGACCTGCATTTCAACTAATGTTCAAATGTTTCAACCTGTTCAACTAATGTGTAATATTGTTCACAATCTATAAAAGTCAAATCTTAAACAAGAAGAAATTTATTGGTAACTGGAAATGTTTCAGACATTCAACAGTCTATTGTCAGGTCATTCTCCATTGTACTAGAGTTTTCGATCAGTAATAATTATGTTTAATTTCCTTATTCTGTTTCAATTTATTTCACTTTTAAAAATCAAGTTTCTAAATGATAATATATACTTATTCAAGGCACAGTTGTTTCAATATGTATGATTTTATTGAATCAAGAAATGCAGTTACGTTGTTTCCTGAATGAGAATTTAATTACTAACATTAGAAAGAAATACATATAGTCCATGTACTTACAAACAATCGCATGAATTAATCATCATTCTACTGTAACAATAATGGATGATATCTTATATAAATAAGAACAATATAAATAGTTCTTAGGTGAATGGCCGGTTATTCTATTTTGAATCAGATTTAATATATTATAAGTCAAGCTTTATTTTTGTGAATGGCAGAACACGCCTATTTCATAAATTGTTGAAATACGGATTTCTGAAACTTTCAGCGCTCCTAGTGGTGAAACAGTTACGTGCGTAAAAAAATACCAAGGATACAACATTCTTAGAATCACCAGTAAAACCTAAGACCATTATAAAAAAAGGCTTCCCATAAAAAATTTCAAAGTTGGCTGCCATGTTAAAAAATGACAAAAGATTTTAAAATTTGACCTACGTAATTGTAATTGTAAATTCTAGGTTGGTAGAATTGTTGAAGGTGTTGGAATTATTCATGGAGGAAATTCATTTGCTGCTGTGTTTGAGCTTACATTTGGAGCATGTTTCGTAATGTGAAATTAAATTTAATTAGAGTTTTAATTTATAATCTAATGTTTTTTTAATTTTACTAACTGCTTTGCATTACAAATAAATTTTACAACAATTTTAGTTTTCAGGGCACTACTTAAGGTTACAATTTATTTTTAATTTAACAACAACGAAAACCATCTGCAAATTTCTTCCCGTTGCCTCCTAGGGGAATTTTTATTACAATAACATTACAAATCACTTTATTGTAAAGTTTTGGATGAAAGTAATCAGAATAGATCGCTGATGTATTGTTGTGTTTGTCTCGCGCGGCACGACGCCATGACTGTACACATTGACGCGTAAATGATTTAATACAAAAATACTTAAATTTCGATTGTTTGGCATCCGAGTTAATTCAACTTTACTCTTTTGGATTGCAAATTTAATTAGCAAAATAAAAGTTATTAGGGACCAACAATTTGAAAGTGCCACCATTTTGAAAATATTAAATAAGGGGTTTTATTTTTTTATTTCAGCAAGAAAATGGTATATACAATTTTATATCTATAGGTTAAATAGTAAAAAAATAATAAATAATATGTACAAAAAAAAAATGGGGGCTGTACGAGTATCGGAGGTGATTTGCAATTTTGAAATATGATATTATCTCTTCTTTGTGACCCACAATCGATATCTAAAAATATCATCATAGAGTTCAGGTACACCCTGTATAATAGCACGGATAAAAACAAACAAACAAATAACAACAAACATACTACGTTGTAGTATATTATAGTGAATATCACAACTGAAATTTTTAAGCGATTACGTGAATAGAAACTTGCACTAACTAGGTTTTCGAGAATGTTAAACTTCGGCGGGTCCAAAAAGTTTTGGAATTTCTATTACAGCCATTTCATCCTAAATCCTCCTTTTATAAAAAGTATAAATAAGAACACTTTCAAGACTGATAAGTTTGACTTGAATATTCATGAACACATTTCCGAGGTTATTTATTATTATTACCAATAGCCTGGCCAAAAAAGGACCGACGAGAAATCCGAACCATGATATATGTTGGTCTGATTTTCAGCTAACTGAGAAGCCTGGTATTCAGTTCTGTTCCCTACGGAACATCTGACCTTGGCTATCATCCAACTTAACTTATTTTAACTAGAAGTTTTAAGGCCTATAAGAAATGATAAACAAATAAAAATAGAATGGCACTGGGAATTTGAGATTTTTTATCCGTATATTTACCTATTACACTCTAAACTCAATGTTCAGTTAAGTCGAATATAATTCATAGCCAATAAAAATCTATAAACAACAAACATACGCCAATTTGATCAAGTGCTGATTCAATCTCCGTAGGATTACAAACAACACTTAAAAGTGACAACTGAGGTAATCATTCCCACTACATACTTTGCGCCAAGTTTAACATGTATAAAGTCGTATTCTGTTTAAAATAATAAAGTTACAAAACTGGAATATTTTGTACAGTTTACCCATGGTGTATATGATTTGATGAGAATGGTTTTGCGAAAATAAGATGTATAAAAATTAACAAACAAAAATATTTATTTCTACTTTTTGGCTATTTCTAAATATATTTTTGTAATGAATCATGTAAAGATTATGTTTATTAGTTTATGCAGTATAGTTCATTTCAATATATTGATACTTTACTTAAACATATTCACCCTAATTTTGATATATTATTTCATACTATATGGCCATTAAAGAAACCTTTTTGGACTGAAATTTATGACATTTTTAATTAAATACAATGGATATGTATTATAATGACATAAATGCCAAGTGTGTTTAATATCATCCGATAATACCGATATACGATGCATCTCGTGCAAGATGTTCAAGAAATGTGTACGTCACGTTGAAGTGATGTTTATTGTGAAATGCATTTGAAAATGAGCGTTGGAGCTCGGGGGTTTGTTCGCTGTGTGTGAGCGGAGTAAAATAGTTTACCTATCACATATATGTATTTTGAAATTCTTTATGTGGCGCGAGAATACTTAAACTAAATTAGTTGAGTTAAGGCTATATACGACCGTATTTAGCACTTATATAGTCTTTATAATTAGTTGCAAATGCATTAACGCAAATAAAAAGGCAATCTTTTTAACATTAAAATATAAACACCTATTGATCTGTACATCACGACCAACCCCACTTGTACGGGATTGCTCACCTCAGACGCAGACGAATGGTTTATGAATGTTATGATGCATTTCGTTTTTTTTCCTTTATACAGTATAAAACATGTCAAATACACGCCAACTAATTTAATGCATTTAATGGTTGTGCGGCATGCTTTTAGCAGCAGAGTAAATGTAACACATTTGTTAACATATGAAAATGCCGCAGTGGTAATTGCAGTATCTCTATGAAGTGAATTTTGATTAGTTGGTATTCCGTATGGGGCTGATTACTTATTTACATGCAAATAAGTAATCATGGAAACATAAAATTAACTTACGAGTTAAAAAATACGAGTTAAATACGAGTTACATACGAGTTAAAATTGTTACTTGTATTTATTCATTTTCAATGTTTATTTCGTATGGTCTGAGAGAAACTAATTCGTATTTTTAAACTGATGATGTTACCCCATTAACTTTTTCATCATGAATATTTCAAGTTTGTACCATCACCATTGTACATGTATGGGTCGGTTATTACCACTGTACATGTATGTGCGTACGGGTGGGTGTACGTACCACTGTACGTGTATGTGTGGGTGGATCGTACTTAATCAATAATAAGACATAATACGTGACAATCTAAGAATAAGACATGAAAAAGTTAGGGATTATTTTTTCTTGGCCTCAACTGAAATATCACAAAATATGACAAAAAGTCTTAATATCTGATTATAAATATTGAAACATTTAAAAGCCCCTATCTCACCTAAATAATGCACATTTTGAACAACTTCGGTTGTATACAATATCATTTATTATTACACCCGATGTCCGGTATTGTATACTCTAACACTTCGAGTCTGAAAAATTTAATTTGAAAATTGTATGCGTGTGTAAATACGTGTTTTGTATGTGGGAACAGTTGAGTGTGATCTATGATGTTACATGACAATTTGTAAACATCAAGAATAATTTTATAAATGAAGCTCCAAACATAATTTTAAGATCCCGGAAATAGTTTGCTTTAGTAATTGTGTATGAAATAGTCTAAAACAAAATATGCAAATCGAAAACTCCAAGTAATAAAGGCTAAACTTTGGAATGCCCAAAACAACTTTGGAAGTGTTTGACACTAGGACATATCCTATTATACAAAAAGTAATATTGTTAAGTCTCTCTATAAAAATTCAGATAGTATTCAGAATTGACTAAACTACTGACTATTTAGTTGTCAATGAAAGGCCTTTTAAATTATAGCTTAAATTTGTAATAAGAATTAAAGTATATTTCAAGACATCAATTTTATAATTCAATAAAACGTTTTAGGAATTAATTTAAAAGAGTAAAACTCGAGCTTTTTATATAAATATATGCTTTTATGTCAAAGAACAGATTATGTTATAAGTCTATTGTAATGCAAGAAGGTCATATTAGCCTAAGAATGATGCACTTTATTTGTTTACAGTTGAGTCATTTATTAGTCCTGAGATCTGCCAATAAAACCATTCTTGAACCACATCGTAATAGGTACATAATAAGACATGGAATAAAATTGGTACTTTACATATTTTTATGTTACAAATATAATATAACACAAATTAGTTGGTCCTATATAGCAAACTGCTACCATAAAGACTTCCAAGGAAACTAATTATAATATTGTTTGTTAATGCTAAGTATTAACGGTTGCCTAACTTAGTTATACTAAATACAGAACATACCTTTTTTGAATTAGGAAATCATTACAATAAAAGACCAAAGAATGTTACATTTATAAATTTATTGAAATTATTCCTAATTGTTGATACTCCAGGGTCAAAATGGCTCATGCAAAATTAGAATGAATTTATCTACTAACTCGTTTATGTTCCATTAATATAATTATTTTTATTATTTAAAAATTATAGTTTATTTGAGGTTACTGATACAAATATTATAAGGTAACATTTGACTAAAATTAAGCATTGAAGAGAAAAATATATGTTGAAGTAAAATTTATAAATTACATATATCAACCGAAATATTGGCCAGGTAATAATACTTATCAATGGAGTTGTTTTGGAAAGCGATGAAAATGCCTATTTATGTTTGTTTGTATAAAATAAAAGATATCATTAAACAAATATTTTCTCTAAAATTACATAACATATTCATTAGTATATATACTATAATTTGCACAGATCTATTTAAAATTTCTTTTTAAAGTCTTGTTTAGAAATAAATCAGACTATTGATCCAAAAGAATTTTAAGTAAAAACTTGTATAAATAATTTTTCTTGTATTGAATATGCAACTAACTGATGTTTAATACACTTTTAAATATACAGTTAAAATTTTCCTTATAGATATTCTGAAATTTGATAGTAATTTATTTTTGATATAGAAATATTATAAGCAATATAGTAAACACTTTTTTTTACTTTTTCCTTTCACCAAATCCGATAGAAAGCTGTTTTGAAACATTAATATTTGTATAATTTGAGCTATATATTTTTAATTTGTTTAAATATACTATTTTTAAATCGATTAAAAATATAAACCTATTGTAGAATCAGTAATAATAAGGACAATCGTAAGTAAACCATTCGTCTGATTATTTAAACCCTCCATAATAGAGACTTATAGGTACAGAATTGTAAAATGTAAATTTATAATTTTAGGTTTTATATGACAGATAAATATAAAAAAGTAAATGAATGAAGTGAAACTATCTTACTTATGAAGATTTTACTTAATGCTGTTTTTAAACTTTAGATGAATATGATGCAAGTGCATTGTACATAACTTAAATAAGAGTATATTAGACTGATTATTAAACAGTTCCTAAGTACCATTTAGGCGAAGGGATTCTCCGACAAGGCTATGAATAGCTCAATGTTTGCAAGTGTTTGAAACGTCATTCCCTATCTCCGTACAAGAGTATGCGTATAAATGGCTTTTGTAAGATACAAATCACTTATTTGACTCACATTACATTTTGATTTTCAATAACATTAGTTGCTATATAAGATCATTGCTGTGGTATTTACATTATATGTACCATTAATATGCCTTTCTGGAACCAGGAAAAAATTTGCTGTAAGATTCAATTAATAGAAAGGCAATTTTTTTGTTATTCAGATCAGTGTTTCATAAAATGAATGTTTGTAAATATTTACATACAAAAATATTTCCTCATCAGTCGTAACTATAACAAATCTTTAAACATCCATAAATGGTTAATGTTAATACATTGTTTTAAAACCATTCAATGTGTGTTTTATTTCTGATATGTGTATAATAAAGCTTAACATCAAACATTATTGAAATGTATGTAATGTAGTTTATTACAATAATAGAATTAAGATATTTAAGAATGAAATATTTTATATGGTAGAAACAGTAATATTAATTAACATTTGTTTGAATTCATCATACAATAATGGAATACCATACACAAACATATATTACAACATAGTTACAAGATGTACAAATATTATAGTGATTGATTTCTGTACCATCGTCAGAGAGACTCACAAAAGAATCCTTTTTGTCGATTCCCAGATTATTTGTAAACTTAGCAATTATTTTGTAGTACATTAATGTTGTGTGATTTTCACTTGTAATGTCTTTCTACCAACACGTATTAGGATAGTTAACCAACTATTTCCTTTAATAACTTTTGTAGTAAAAAGGAAAATTTTTAAATATAAACATTAGCTTATTTGTACTAATTACAGTATTTATTCTTTGAAAAAAAAAAAAGCGTCTTCGTCAAATTACACAACATGGCACATACTTTACTGACTTGTAATGTCTGTGAATTTGTAAAAAATGTTGTATAGTTTAATACAAAATTAAATAAAATTATAATAATCAAGTTATACAACCATTTTTTATGTTATAATTCTTCTTCATTACCATGAAAAATCACTAAATATTTTAGTAAAATGTTAGGAAGGTACAGTTAAATAAAGCAAGTATTTAGGAAACTTAACTTTTCCGATTGACTACAAACTGCTCTTAAACATTATACTTGGTACAATTATAAGTTTGAAGATAATCACTAAACTGAAATGCTCATTCATTGTTTCACGGACGTTGTAATACCACGAGTAGTATGGAGTTTTATTTCGTGAGAAAAACTAGTTTGAATGAAAGCGTTGGTGCATGAAGTGTCAGACCTCAAACCATTTCACATTCATCAGTTGAAAACCAACTTCAGGCATCATTGCAAACAAACTGTTTTATGAGTTGTTTAGATGACAAAAAGCAATTCAGCATTATGGTTTTGTTATTATTCCTCATTATACTTAGAAATACAAAGTAAATGTTTTATTTTTTTGAATTACCTTGTTTATGAAGTCACTCTGAGAAGATTTAGCCGAAATACAAAATACTACTGTTCTTTACTTCCCTTGGAATTTTTTATATAAAAATAATTAACTTCTGACAACGTGTTATCAAACTCATTTTAAAGAAGCAATCACCTGCCAAGTTAAGTAAAGCAGATTCACAACAAGTCACCATTATTGTAATAGTATATTTCATAACAAGAGTGGAAAGTGGGGTTTTGTATGTTCGAGACCATATGTTTGAAGTGCGAGACTTGTCGAGCACTTCAATTGGTCGAGAACATACAAAACACTTTCACTCGAGTTTTGAATGATACTTTTCACTACACTGCGGAATGAAAACAGGTGTTGTTGACTGTTGAAAATTTTCGGTTGAAAACAATGTTACTTTCGGTAGTAAACAATAGACAGCTGTTGAAAATATGATGTTTCGCAGGTTGTAAACACATAACGAAAACAGCTAAACTCATAGCAGTGTAGTGAAATAGTATATTTCATAACAAGAGTGAAAAGTGGGGTTTTGCATGTTCGAGACCATATGTTTGAAGTGCGAGCACTTCAAATGGTCGAGAACATGCAAAACACTTTCACTTGAGTTTTGAACGATACTTTTCACTACACTACGGAATAAAAACTCATTTTTGGAATGTTAACTGTTTATTAAATTAGAAACATGTTTTAAAAACAGGTGTTGTTGACTGTGGACAATTTTCGGTTGTAAACAATGTTACTTTCGATAGTAAACAATAGACAGCTGTTGAAAGTATGATTTATGGCCAGTGGATTTATGACTAGTACAGTAATTAAGTTTTAGACAAATTCAAAATGATCCACAATTGATTTTGGATTTAAATACACTAGCTAAAATAGCTAGTTTATATGTGGATGAAGTGCTCATGGCCGTAGATTATAGACCTCTGTTGTCTAATCTTGTGCTCAAATTACGTGATTGGAGAAAAAAAAAACAAAATCAAGTAATAAATAATACGAAATGCCCATTGAATAAAATTCAAAAAGTAAAATAAACTTCAAAAACTGATAACCAAACCAGCTAAAAATTGGTGTTTCTAATTAACCGAGCAACAACAAACAAAATGCCACGTTTTTTAGTTAGGAGTATTTCAATTATAGATACGTAAATTAAAAGTGTAGCTTGTTCTTATTTTTAACCTTGTCAAGGCATGAATAGTAACAATGTGTTATGCCAGGTAATAGACTACCTATGAGGCAACATTCATCCAAGACATTTACCACTCTTATGTGATCGATTCACATACATATAATTATGTAATATTCATTATATTTAAAATATTATTTATGAACAGTTTTATAAATAATGTTTCGATGTTATATTGAATTTAAAACCTATCTATTTAGTATATTTCTTTTACTATCATCGATTTTTAGATCATTGACATTGAATAAATACAGCTTTTGTAATAAAAATATTTTCAAATTAAGATACTACAAGTCAATTCTTCCATTTTGTTTAAAAGAAAATTTGTTATTCTTTTTATTTATTTGATATTTGTTTATCGCTTTCAACAACATATTGAGGAATTGAATCCACAGATTCCATGTCTTAGATAATCAATTTTAAGTAAAGATTTATAATAATAATTTCCATTAAGTATTAAAATCAACAAACAAATATTATATGATTTAGTTCATAAACACTGTAATTTTACTTTAAATAGTTAAATGTGCTCACGCTACCATAAATTTGTCACGTTTTGCTAATATTTGTGCCAGACGTATATATCTGTGGATAATGGAACTTTTATACATCCATTCTTGTTATAGAACATTTTAAATGTTATAACTTTGAACTATTTAGTAATCAGAAAATTTTAGGGTAATGAGATGCAATAGTATTCATGTTTATAAAACGATAAGTTGTATGATATTTAGCAATAGTCCATCTAAAAAATCCAGTAATTTAACTAGTAATACTAAAGGTTTCGGGTCGGAAGAGGGCCACCAGTCTTGAAATATGTTCTATAGCAGTGGAATATTGTTTGAAGGGTCTTATTCTGATTGTTAATTTTAGAGGCACTTAATTGAACCACCTAACCTAACCTAACCTAACCCCAGCAAAGCGAAGAAATAGAAAAGAATGTGATACAAGCAGGGCTTTGATAGATTCGTACCTTTGCGAGTTCATGTGGCGGCGAAGAAACAAAGATGACGATCTGTTTCAAGCTATATGACGGGACATGAACCTATTCTGGCCTCCACAAGAATAAACCCTTATATAGTTTGTAACATAATTATTTTTTTTTCTTTAAAATATGTTCAAATTGTGTCCAATACATATATACTGAGTGTACAATGTGTTTTTGTTGGTCCTGTATCCATAGAAATTATTTCAAGAGTGGTGGCTCTCTTTTACAAAAGACCCAAGGTTTCATATACATTTTAAAAGTATTTATTTTTTACATTATGTACAGTATTTTTCCTCAAGTGTAAAATTAGTTTCTTATGTTATTTGGAAAAACGGAAACTTGGAAATTCGTAAGTTAATACATGAATTGATTCAAATAAGTTTATTCCTTTCAAAAATAAAAAAAACGTTACAATTATGTATAGACCATTATTCCAGACATTGACCAGAATGGTCTGGATGGACCATTATGTAATAGTCTTTATTGTAATAAGTAATATCAAGTATATAAATAATGGATTGGAAATAATAATGAAAAGACAGACTGACCTGGACTGTAAAGCTAGGAAATCTTTGGAATGTAATAAAGGCTATGAATGTTGTTCTTATCTGAATTAAAACATGTTCTACAAGCATCAACATTTTAGTTAAAAACTTTGTTAATCAAACAAAATACATTTACACTAGTCGTGTTCTAACATAATCTGTGATACAGTGGATGTGTATTTGAGGGTAGCGATTTTGAATGCATCGTATTAATATCAAATAATTACATATTTTATATAGATTTTTATATTAAATTTGAAAATAAATGTCATAAAGTATTTAAATATTGATGGAACTGCTTTGCTATATTATTTTTATTTAATTAACATTATCATAAAAACATTTAAGGGGAGTGTTGGAATTTTCAAAAGTTTTATTTAATGGTCTAAAGACAAAATTATACTTTAGTTATGTAAACATAAATGTAATATATTTTCGGACGATACACAGCTTCTATGAATGTTAACAAAAGTTAACTGTGCTAAAAATGTTTGTGTATAAAATACATAAGAGTTATACTTGAAATAGCTAATAAATAACAATGAGGTTTTTATTTTATGGGGTTTATAAAGTTATTTCCATTTTTGTTAAGGAAAAACTCCAAACATTTTCGTTTAAAAGGAAGAAGCAAAAAATCTATTGTCAATATTCTTGGAAGGAGTGTCTCTACTAAGTCAGATGAACTGTAATCGGCTTGACAAACTGAAATGTTATTCAGCAACTTCGTGTCAGATGTTAGAATTAAATTATCAGAGACAATACTTTCCAATATTACTTGAATAGGATTATATTCCTTGTCCAGCATAACCATGATATTTTTATAATCTAAAATGTTTGAGATTAGTACTTCATGATGTTTTTTCTTGAATAGAAAACTATTATTTAACAACATATTAACTAACACAAAATATAACAAAGTTTTGTCTACACACCAGCTATGTCTCACAACTTTTAAAGCAGTATAAGATATATGAATTCAAATTGTAACCTAAAATGAAGCAAATAACACAGTTTCATACTGTATACCTTTCAGAGGGGCGTTTAAATTCGGACATTATTTGCCTCAAGCTCAATCAATTGTCACTAATAAGACAAAAATAAATAAAGTTCTATTTGTTTTTCTTTCGAGGGAAAATGATCAAATGTACAAATATAGTGCTTCATATTACTGCTTCAGAGAGAATATCTGTGCTACGTGTGTGCTCTATTTTTGGCAATATATTGCGAAATTGTATCTTGCATGAATATGTATTATAACGTAGTCTTCATACATTCTATAAAACCCAAATATATTATATTTCTGTTGTGCACATGTTTTGTTTAATATTTGGCAAATTAATAGTAAAATTTCATAATTAGTCATTGAATCAAATATATCCATTAAATATAATTTAGTGAAATGCCCCCAAACGAATTGGGTTTCACTAGTACATTTGCTATAGAAATTAATTTCATTCTAAATATAAGTAAAAAACAAAAATAACCTTTGCAGACACTGCTACATGCACCAAGATATCTGTTTTTTTTTTGTTTTTTTTTTTTTTTTTTTTAATATTCCTATAATAATGCCAAGCCTTTTTATATGATATAAGCCTTTTTATATGATAGCACGTGACATTGAATTTTGCTGGGCCTAAAAAAGGAGAACTATGCAAAATTGAAATATTTATTACAAACATAAATTATTTTACATAAAATAAACATGAAACTGGTAACTTTTTTAACTCGTTTGGATCAAATACAATTAAAATAATTTAATTAAATATAATAAATGCTAACATAAAGCAGTCTTATAGAAAATAAAATGGCAGTATTTTTTATTTATTGTCTTATTAATTCTTAAGGTGCCGATCAATCATATTTGGGCAAATCCGAATTTGGAATTTGGGTGTGATGGTAGATTTTAATGCTGCTTTTGGTACACTTGATTGCAAGGTACTCAACCTAACATAGTGGGAACTATAAAAATAATTCTAGAAAATATACAGTAGCCTATATTTTTAAATAAATGGTGTAAATATTTAAACCAGATTAAGATCCTAGAATTGTAATGTATTCTTGTAAACTATACTATTATAGGTCTGGCATATTTATAAACTAGAATCTATTGGCATTTTGTTTTTGGTGTTATGCATACATTTTAGACAATAAAGAACTAGACAAAAGAACATTTTAGACAATTTGTTCTTGAAAGGTTTTGTTTGTTTGACTGTTACATTTCTCTGATCCAAATAACAAACCAAAAAAAAAGGAAAATTACACTACAAAACTATTCAAACAAATATACTTTTCCATATTATATATGAAACATTTTACAATGAATGATTATATTTAACAGAGTAGCATAAAAAAGCTTTTGCATATATTTGACTCATGAAGATGTTCTATTGGCTGTTTTACTTTATTACACAAAGAATTACATTAATTAAAAACGTACTTTTTTGTAAGTGTGGTTGTTTTAACCATAAAACATATTCTTAGCCTTACTATTCATGGGTTTAGAGCGATTTACCCAATTAAAAATTGGTTTGATATTGTAGTTGATCAATTACTAACACTCATACTTTTTATTAAACATTTTTACAGTAAAAAATAAGCAATCCAAGTCTATCTATATATAGGAAAAAGAAGGATGTTTAAAATGGTGGTATAATTTTTATGAGTTTCAATTTGTATATTTGCTGGTGTTTGTAATAAATTTGAATAATACTATTTATCATCAGTATAATCAGGAATACTTTTAATTTTTTATTTATTTCTCTTAATAGATGCAAACCGAATTTGATATGTAATGTAAATCTTAACACATTAGGTTTAAATATTCACCTTTCAGTGTCAATATAGATAAAATTGGCCTATATCACCTATCCATAGTACTAAGGTTTGTTAAAGTGTGATCTTCTTCTAATATTTAGATAGCATTTAATATGATTAGAAATGTATTGGCATTGAAACATTTGAACTCATACCCTTAAATATGTACTAAATTAAACATCAAACATATATTATTTTCATCCACTACTGCAATTTATGTAATTAAATAATGGAAAATAATCATTTAAATTGGACTCAGTTATTTTATTTGTGATTAATTTCTATCTGGTTTGTTTATAAAAGCAGTGAACAAATGTATATTACATTACACATATAATAATTCTGTACGACTCGAAATTTTTAAAATACTTAAAGATAATGTAATATGTTTTGTATCTATGTGGTATTATTGTAATGTCATTATGAATAAGAAATATGCCAATGAAACTAGAAAGTTCGTAAAAAATGAACAATATTTCATTAATTTATAAATATAAAACACATAATAACCATTATAGAAATTGTTTTAGCTAATGAATCATAACCAATATTTAATATTAGTTATTGTATTGCTTCTCAAATAGTAAACATTATTTATTTTAATCATAAGTGGACATTAAACAGCAGGGTAAGTTGATAAGAACACATTACGTCAGTACCGGGAGATATGTGGTGGAGGTTGGTTGCCAGTGACCACAATGAGGTCCGGGACCCACATAACTCTGGACACCGAAACTATTTTGGACATTGTATTGAATCACTGCTTGGTTCATTTTTACAATAATAAAGTTTGAACGATATACTGTTTAAATATTAAGAAAATGGTATTTTGAGTAAAAAAATATAACAAAATTCATTTACATTTCCAGCCTTTAGTAGGTTTGCAATTTGTACTTAATACATTAAAATTATTTGAACAAATTAATAAATTATAATGCAGCAAACCTAAGCGATATTAATCTGAATAATTTTAGGATTTTCAATTTGTTGCCTAACATTTCGTTTACTGTCTAGAGAATAATGTTGAGTTTTTTTTTATTTAGTCGGTTGTTAGTTGATATTTTTTAGTTTTATAATGAGTAAGATCCAGCAATGCCATAATCCCCTTCATATATCAGTTTGAATTTCTTTAGTACACTAATCTAACTTGATACAAACTGTGAGGAAGCTTATGTGGTTTAGAAAAAAACAACATATAACTCATAAAAGGGTTCTAGTAAAACAAGCCACTTTGCCATGAACTGGGATTTTCCTCCTTGTAAAGATAAATATTTAATCTCGAGAGCATGTAAGTATTTATATTTTATTGCACAGTGTAAAATGTAAAATGAGCTTCAGAATGTAATCATAGTTGATTATGTTGATATTACAGTATACAAAACCTTTTACTGTGATGTAAATTATTGTAATTATGTATTTTTTCAAAATGAATACTTAATTGTACTATGTATAGAATACACGCACATTTATCCTACTTTAAACATGTTTTACTTAATCTTTGCTCTTTAAGTTCTAGCATTAGATGTATATAAAATAATGTTTCTTATTTCTTAGTGTGGAACGGAAAAATACTTCTATTAGTTTATTATATGTAATTTTATTCATTGATAATATGACATTAAGTTTTATTCTTAATTTAAATTGTGATTGCGATGTTAAAACTAGCTTTTAGTGATTATGTGAGAGAATGGTGTAAGAAGCATTGAATTCATGTTACGTATCTTATACAGAAAAAATAAATAAGTTTTAAAAAACTTAATAAAGAAATGTTACAGCACTACTAAATTGATTACTGTTAGTCTACCATTTCAAATGGTGAATGTGAGGTTACATTGATGAAAAAGATAATAAATGAATCAGTATATTGATAAACAAATAAAGAAGGTTGATGGTGATAATGACATTGGCATTACAAATTACCAATGATTAATGGTTTCCTTTAATATTGAAAATTAGTATTATAAAATCTAATAGCTTACAGATATAGTAAAATAACTACTTAAGTGAGATGAACTACTAAATGTTTATACGCATATTGCTAGACAAGATCAGATATAAAAATAAATACGATCTAGTAGGTACGTTTACTAAAATTGCTGTACGACATTTTTAATCTAGAAAAACGGACCAGGATTGAGATTAAAAAACTCAATAATAGCAAAACTTACATTGAGAGCACATTTTGTTCACTTAAATTAACATGATGAGCTGGAGAGAGTGATGATGTTTACTGAATGTAACAGTCAATGACAAATATTGAAAGGATTAAAATAAATAATTTAATAAAATATATAAGATATAAATACATTGCTTGTGATACAACCATAATATTAGACCAAGAGTTGCAAAACTATTAGTCGACTGAACTTACAAGTCTTTGTTGAGGAAACATGAGAGTGTTTCACTAAGGAAGCGTGTTCGGGGAAACTAAATTACATAGTCATGTGTCTTGTGGTTCTCCTCTTCACTTCAGGGGTTAAGTATAAGTGATGACTTTACAGTGCTAACTTCGACACTTAATAAATACACGTTTCATTTTAAATACCACTTACAATCCATATTAAGTCACTTCCATTTATTTGTATACTATATGTTGTCAAATCAACAAAATAGCCTCTGATGTGACCTATAATGTGTTTCCAATTGGTGTATGGGCAGTGGAAAACACAAGATCCATTAAGAAACTAAAACTAATTAGTACTAATCCATTTTGAAAAGTAAGTAATTAATTTTGTTTATAATTGTTTTGTATCAGAAAGTACTCATTGTCATTAGTATATTAATCATATGTATACGTTTTGTTTACTCACTAATTAAACCAGTAACACCCATTAGTATGGTTGTACTACAAGCAATGTATTTATATTTTATATATTTTATTAAATTATTTATTTTAATCCTTTCAATATTTGTCATTGACTGTTACATTCAGTAAACATCATCACTCTCTCCAGCTCATCATGTTAATTTAAGTGAACAAAATGTGCTCTCAATGTAAGTTTCGCTATTATTGAGTTTTTTAATCTCAATCCTGGTCCGTTTTTCTAGATTAAAAATGTCGTACAGCAATTTTAGTAAACGTACCTACTAGATCGTATTTATTTTTATACCTGATCTTGTCTAGCAATATGCGTATAAACATTTAGTAGTTCATCTCACTTAAGTAGTTATTTTACTATATCTGTAAGCTATTAGATTTTATAATATTAATTTTCAATATTAAAAGAAACCATTAATCATTGGTAATTTGTAATGCCAATGTCATTATCACCATCAACCTTCTTTATTTGTTTATCAATATACTGATTCATTTATTATCTTTTTCATCAATGTAACCTCACATTCACCATTTGAAACGGTAGACTAACAGTAATCAATTTAGTAGTGCTGTAACTTTTTTTATTAAGTTTTTTTTTACAAAATTTATTTTATTTTTTCTGTATAAGATACGTAACCTGAATTCAATGCTTCTTACACCATTCTCTCATATAATCACTCTCACATAATGTTCTAAACGCTAAAACCTTTTGAAAAATCGTTTATAGTCATGCCGAAAAAAACTGCTTTTAGTTTTAAACAACAAAAAGATGTCTAACAATTATGACGAAATAACTATCATAATATAAATACGACATTGAAGACGACATAATGTAGTATTTCCATTAAATATAATATGGATAAAATATAGCAGAACAGTTCTGGGTGTGCATGAGACACATAGATTACGTGTCACGCAAGGGCTTCTTTCCTTCCACCAAACCACCTCTCTCACGACCTACAGGGACAAAAATAGGTGTGCATGAGACACATAGCGTACGTGTCACCCAAGGCCTTCTTTCCTTCCACCAAACCACCTCTCTCACGACCTACAGGGACAACAATAGGTGTGCATGAGACACATAGCGTGCGTGTCACCCAAGGCCTTCTTTCCTTCCACCAAACCACCTCTCTCACGACCTACAGGGACAACAATAGGTGTGCATGAGACACATAGAGTACGTCTTACCCAAAGCCTTCTTTCCTTCCACCAAACCACCTCTCTCACGACCTACAGGGACAACAATAGGTGTGCATGAGACACATAGCGTACGTGTCACCCAAGGCCTTCTTTCCTTCCACCAAACCACCTCTCTCACGACCTACAGGGACAACAATAGGTGTGCATGAGTCACATAGCGTTCGTGTCACCCAAGGCCTTCTTTCCTTCCACCAAACCACCTCTCTCACGACCTACAGGGACAAAAATAGGTGTGCATGAGACACATAGCGTACGTGTCACGCAAGGCCTTTTTTCCTTCTACCAAACCACCTCTCTCACGACCTATAGAGACAACAATATGTGTGCATGAGACACATAGCGTACATGTCACGAAAAGCCGTCTTCCCTTCCACTCACCCACTTCTCACAAGACCTACAAGGACAACAATAGGTTTGCATGAGACACATAGACTACGTGTCATGAAAGGCCATCTTCCCCTCCACCCACCCACTTCTCACAAGACCTACAAGGACAACAATAGGTGTGCATGAGACACATAGTCTACGTGTCACGCAAGGTCTTCTTTCCTTCCACCAAACCACCTCTATCACGACCTACAAGGACAACAACAGGTGTGCATGAGACACATAGTCTACGTGCCACGCAAGGCTATCTTCCCTTCCAACCACCCACTTCTCACAAGACCTACAAGGATAACAATAGGTGTGCATGAGACACGTAGCGTTCGTGTCACGAAAGGCCGTCTACCCTTCCACCCACTTCTCCCAAGGCCTACAAGGACAACATTAGGAGTGCATGAGACACGTAGGGTACGTGTCATACGAGGCCATATTCCCATCCACCAACTCACTTCTCCTATGATCTAAAAGTACAACATTAGGTGTGTACAAGACACATAACTTACGTGTCTCGTGAGGTCACCATCTTTTCCACCAACCCACATCTCTCATGACCTACAAGGGCAATACTAGGTGTCTACCCTCCATTTAATTTTTGTCTTCTATGAACCACTAGAACAACTATGGATGTGCATAATATACACGATTTTTCTGTAGTCAAAGGCCTTCTTCCCTTCCCCCTCCACCTCCAAGAAATTGTAAAAACTTAGAAAAGTAATATTAAACTAATTTACTACTTTATATATCTATGATATGTTCTTCTATAATTATTCTTTCATTGAGAAACCTTGACCAAACTTTATTGTTGATATTTATTTTGCCGTAAAATGAATTGTTTTTTATTATTTGTTTTCCATTATTAATCTTTATCCGGGTTTTAATATCATTTGTAAAGTTTTTGGCACACTGTTGGTTTGCTTGTGCAGTCAGAGGGTCAGTTAACTATAAAAGCGGTATTAAAATCTTTATGGAATTATTTCCATGAAAAATAAACTTTTTTATTGGCCTGTAAACAAGAGACGAGAAATGTTTTATACAAATATATTAGTTTTCCAATACAAGTTTTTTCTGCATTGGGTTTTGTTGATCTGAATGTTATATTTTTAAAATGTATAACTATTTAAATACATACGTACTGGTGAAGGGGATGAATAAATGTAAAATGATTTCCTAGTATGTAGGTCTCTACATTGCAAAAATCTAGAAACAGTCTTAAGACGTCAAGTATCATCAGATAAACTTTGTTTTCTCTTAAACGTCTTGAGGCACAAGAGTTGTTGAGATTTACTACTGCAGACATGCAAGGTACAGTCAGCTCCCTCCATACAATGCAGATTTATTGAATCGTATATATAAGGCCTGCAAAATCATTCCTTACCATCGAGTCATTTATACACACATACTTAGCTTTAATGTATTTTCCCATTATTACCAAGATTAATTATCTTTTTAAAACAATACAAGAGTAAATACAAGAGAGATTGGATTTATGTAAATACAGTGATAAGTATGGTGACAATCAATGTCTCATTAAGAAAGTCTCTTGTGTACGAGTGTAAACATAGTCCTGAATGGTGTGAACTCTTTGGATGTTTTTTAGATTTCAGCAAATTTCAGTATTTATAAAATAGTTTTAAGTTATTTGTCGTAGCTTCTGATGTTGGTAAATTTAGTTTATAGAATATAAACCTTGGTATTTATGTTTCAAAATAAATTATTTTATAGACTGTAGGTTTATATATCCAACTACGCATTACTGTGCATTCTATTTAATTTCTCTATATTTAGCTGATAGTAGCCCGTACCTCTCACACAGATTTATGCCATTGAGGGGAACAATTTAAATCGTTGTATTGTAAAATATGTCGACATATTATTATATTTTTCTGTTGAAATTAATGAAATATTATTTTTTCATTTACATACATTGACAATACTGGTAAGATTAGATTAATTATTATATAAAAATATTTAGTTTTATTCGATATACTTTGGAACAATCAATTATATTAGTGCTGCACGTAGTCGAACTTGTTTGATTAATTGATTAATTTATATTAATGTTAATTTTTACAACGTTAAAACTTATAAGGGATAGTTAGTTATCCATCAACTCAAAAATAATCAAATTCATTCACACTTTGTAACTTACTACGTTTGTAATGCTTTTGGTTTATGCTTTCTTTTTACATTTTTCAGTGAAAGTTGTGCTAGACAATTTTTTATTTTTCTGAGAAATCAAAGCAAAATTAGTTCGTAATTTATTGGTAATCGTCATTAATAAAGTCTCTTTATCCATTTTTTATGTAATGCTTATTTTATATAACCAACTTTTTTATTTCTATCTTGGGCTGTTTTAGACAGTTCAATCTGGTATATGCATTTGCTTCTGGATAGTCGTATATCCCTTTTACAATACACTCTCATACCTTATTTTACTGACAAATGTATGTAGACAGATTATTTGTAATCGGGATGGTTAAACTTTAATATTTATTACTGAATAATTAATATATTTCATAAATAACCATGAATAAATAATAAAAGTCTTCAATTAATTATGGTGTTACCTACCTGTCTGTTTAAAGGTAACTTTTATGATGTGTTTTGATTCTCATAAACATAACAAATACATAACTGTCATAATATATATTGTCTAATCATTTATGGTCACTAACTGGTTTTTTCTCTACAACTGGTTCGTAATGTTTAGAGTTATATATAAATCAACAGGTAGATGTTGTTCCTTTTACATTATAAAATAGTTATTCATAGTCTGTTATTAGGGGATATTTTATTGAAATCAGTGATAAATTGTCTAATTATGCATACCGATATGAATTGGTAGTTTAACAGAAAAAAGTTATTTCAATGTGCGATTTTACAAAAAAACCTTCTGCACCAAATATAATTTGTTTTAACTTTCTTATATTTTGTTAAGATTTATGAGTTGAACATACCTTTTCTATTTGTAGTGTTTTGGAGGATGTTCACCATATCTAGGCTGACTGATCTAAGCTTACAGGAATGTTAAACTGACTGCGCTCTGATTATAGCCAACAAACCAAGGTGCAATGGCATTATAGTAACCAACCAATTGGCAGCCAAACTGAGTAGGGTTGTTTATTAGTAAAAAAGGACTTAATATTTCCCTTAAACCAATACCTAATGTGTTCAGAATTCACAAAACCGTTCAACTGACTTAGGATCGCTATTACTGTGATAAGCGCCAATCAGTATAATTCAACTAACAGTAGTAATCGGGATCGTCTGCGTGTAGAGGTTTTAATTATTTAACATTAAAAGAAAGCAAACAGATTACAATAAAATATTAAACATAGGCCAACATTAGCTTTTAGAACATTTCATAATCCTTTCAGCTAAAAAAGTTCAGAAACGTAACTAATTGCTGAGACTGAATAAAAGTTAAAGTCTGTGGGTTGGATTAATGGAAGATCCAACCCAGTATTGAGGCTACCTCTGAACCACATCAAAGACCTCCAGCCTTGAAATATGGAATGGATTGAGGCATATCTTTCTTTATTAAACAAACAGAGACCTACTAAAAGTTACTTTAAATTATATTATTATCTTTTCTACTTGTTACTTACAAGTTATACATTTTAAAACATTTACTTTTTATCTCAAAATTATAAATATTACTAATTATAATTTTATTTATATTCCTACTGATTATGAGTCAGTTCTTGGTTTTTCAACAACACATTTAATATGCCTAATTAGGCTTTTAAATTAATAAGTATAGTTATTTTACATTAACTACATAATATTTCATTTTAGACGGATATATCTTTTTTTATTTACATCAGCAGTTCAATTCATATAATGTTTTCTATAGCGTAATTATCTGAAGGGGTTTTAGTACATTAACCATATTTCACCTCACACAAATTAAAAAATAATCAATGAAATAATTAAAAAGAGATAAACTGTTCCGAATGATTCCTTAACATTGTATGTTGCTTAAACGTTAACGAGGACAAACGGAACAAATAGGCTAGGTTTTTTTATTTCTAACTTTGAAATTATTTTTTTTAGATCTAGTAAAATTTAGAAGTATCGGGTTTGCTTTGATAATAATATAGGGACAGATTTTAAGAAATGACTGACAAAAATAATCAACTATAAACAATTATTGTAAAAAATTAATAGATAATGAATTTAAATCAGTTATTATTATGGCCCACAGGACTGTATACTTGCATACCAGCTTGTAGTTTTATTCGTTGTTTAGTTTTAATTTAATCATTGACAAGGGTGAATTTGTCTTTGAAATTGCCAGAAATGGCTTTTTACCAAAAGCAAAATTGATTATATGTTTGATATCTTAGTGTAAAGTATTAAGACTTTCCTTGAGAAATAGTGTACTTGTTTTACCATTGAGGAGGCGATGCCTTTTTTTGTACAGTTGTTAGATTAAATTGATAATTCAAGCTTCAATATTGTAATTGTCAAGCACCACTTAGCTTATTGTTAAACCGTATTTAGCAGCTTACTATTAATTTAGTGAAGATAGCGTATGGACAAGCACATACTGCAGTGACCGTCCTTATCAAGTGATAATCTATTGGACTGATAAGAACATTGTTCATGCAAAACACACCTGCGCTAGCCATCGCCTACTTGAAATGATGGCTTGAATTTCCTAGCTAATTAATACATTGTTAATATTGTACAAATGTTGGATGGAATAAAATATATTATCATTATTATTATTTTGTATCGAATAAGTTTCATGTGAGTTCCACTTAATAAAGACAAAAACTTAATAATGAACCTGTTGATTTGAAATGCGTCGTTCAGTGATCTCTTGTGGACAGATTGATTGACTGATATATGTAAGTAATAGAGAATAAAAATATTTTAATACTTAGAAGGTGCAAAAAATAAGGTATGGGGTGCACAAACACAAATAGTATTTTTTAATAAAAGTTATGTGTCGAAAAACATTTAAATAATATGCGATTCTCTTTACAATGATCAAGAACTTAAGTATCCAGATGTGCACTGTGGTTAGCAGCCAAAATGAATCAAGAGAGTTCTTTTAAGAACTGAGCAAGATAAATAAATGTTTGATATAATTCGCATTTACCATTTAATAATTTTCCTCAGTTTCACCGAGCTTTTACAACAATTATTTTGTATCTCCATCAATATTTTTAAGTTTCACTCTTTTATTTCTAAATATTTATCATATCAATAACGTTTCATAAAATAAGGAGGATGTTTTGAAGTCTTGGAGTTAAGGACATTTGTAAAGATTTTTTTTTGAATATAGGTTGTATGGGGGCAAAGCAGAGACACTCAAGATAGACAATGGAAAGGGGCTAGAAGAAATGTGAATTTTTAGACGTATGGAGGAAAGATATTTTAAAACTGGGTCTGAAACGTAAAGTACTAGGGAATGAAGATGACGAGTACAAAAACTAATTTATAAGAGTGCGTAAACGTTTTCGTAGAAAAAGTTTCACTTTTTATTCGTAAATTTAGTTTGTATACTCTATTATTTTGTGCACTACCACGTCATAGGATAAAGGAATTATTAATACGAAAACTTAGCCCTTAAGAACTATTCTTTTATCAATAATCTAAGCGTCTAATGTATGCATTTATTATCTAGACAGTGCAAATGCTACAACTTATTCATGTAAATATAATTAAACATTTATTCATTTCTATTTACATTAAAAATATTAAATTTTTAATATATGATTGTATTGCAGACTCACAATAAGTAAAAACTATGTATAATGGTTGTATTTCAAAACTGATTGTTACGCAAGCTGCATGATTAGCAAATAAACTATTAATCGAAATATAATTAATATTCAACATAAAATGTATAAAAGCTATCTTATTATTGGTTATAATTGATGCCATTAATCATATTTAGTACAATTCAACGCAGTGAATAGTTTTTGAACAAATTTTTAAATGCCTCTGTGTTCTTCTTATTTTTATAATATTTTTAAATCGTAAAAACCTGTTATGCATTTGACTTATTAGATTATCAAATCAAATTAAATATCTTATTAACACATGCTATTTGTTACAATTATAAATTCTATTCGTACAAATTTTGTATCTTGTCAGATTAACTATAACTACTACTGATATAATACTGTATCAATTAATTAATATTTAATATAAATCCTGTACTACAGACATGTGACGTAGTCGAATGAATGAAATAGTAATAACTTTGAAAACTTAAAATATATATTTAAGCAAACATTGAATAATATTGCCAAATGGATGAAACTGTTATATATAAATTAAAATAATTTAAAACAATCAAAACTAGGCACTTTCCATATTAAGATAACCCTTTACACTGTAGAAGGCATGTGAAAGAAGACAGGACTTTACTAAATCTTTAAATTTTGAAATGTTTTCTTTTTTAACTTTTAGTGGCAATTTGTTAAAAAAATGTAATCCCATATAAGCTGGGCCTTTTTCAAAATTTGATGTCCTATGATTTGGGTAGCATAGTGCCTCCCCATTCCTTGTATTGTATGAATGGAAATTTCCTATTTTGGCCTCAGCGTCAATATTTTTGAATGTTAAAATTAAAACCTCAAATATATAAAGGGAATGAATGGTCAAATACAAATACAAATACAAATACAAATATCTTTATTGCCATCAAACAAAGTAACTTGCATTAGCAATCGTCTTTACAAGAATCTATTTAAAAGCTATAAACACATTTCTTATCAAAATAATCCTTAACACTATAAAAGCTATTTTTAAGGAGGAAACTTTTCACATTTCTTTTAAAGGTAACAAAATTACATTCTTGTTTTAGATTGATTGGAAGGTTATTGAAAATTGAAAAAGAAGGTCATTATTTTATTTTCTATAAACAGGCTTTTGCATGAATGATAGTCAGTGACGTCGAAAATTATCCTTAAGATCTTTTTTTGACATTTAAGAACTCTTTCCAGAGAGGATGAACCTCCCCAGATAGCCAATCTATAGCGAATTATGCTCTCACAATAAGCTTGGTACACGTCAAGAAGGATATCTCTACTACACGAAGCTTTTAATATTCGTATTGCAAAGGTTATACGAATTGATACGACGCATGACTTTTTCGATGTGCGGTCTCCAGCAAACAGTCTCGTCAACAGTCACACCTAGGAACACTACAGTTGTGTCGTTCTGTAGACTTTGTTTAGGGTTCACAATTATGTCGTCACAAATATTATGTGATTTATTATTTTTATTTTTTGTAGTGAAATTAATATATTTTGTTTCATTAATGTTTAACAACAAACCATTGTCCTCAAACCATTCATTTACCTCTGTGACTACCTGAGAAACACTTGCTCTCAATTCAATTGCATCTCTATTTGACAACAATATAGAAAAATTATCAGCGTACAACACTATATTTGCATTGTTCTCTGTACTAGATAAATCATTTATATAAAGTAAAAATAGAATAGGGGAAAGAATGCAACCCTGTGGAGCACCCATATGCACTCGGCCCAAGAAGACTCACAGGAGTGATGCGGACCATTAACAAAGGTGCACTGTTTTCTGCCGGACAAGAGGATTTGAACTAATCCAAGGCGCTACACCCCTAATTCCATAATGGTTGAGTCTTAAGAACAAAACTGTGTGATCAATACAATCAAAGGCCTTCCGTGACCCATCCAAGGCGCTAAGTACATGGTTTGTAAAATCATATAAAGCTGATAATGTGGACTTACTCTGTTGAAACCCATGTTGATTTTTGGAAATTACAGAAAACTTTGATAAATGAGAACTTAGTCGGACAAGAATGGTTTTCTCGAACACTTTAGAAATTGTTATGACCAAGGAAATTGGTCTGTAATTGCCGATTATTGATCTATTGTCTTTTTTATGAAGGGGTTTGATGATTGAATATTTTAATTTTGAGGGGAATGTGCCAGATAAAAATTATTAATTTATAAGAAATGTTACAGGCAAAGCTAATTCATGAGAACAGAATTTAAGAAGATTTGGTGAAATTTCATCCCAACCGAATGATTTTTTCGATTTTAAGGATGCAATCACATCAAATACCTCTCTTATACTAGTTGGAGCCAGGAAAATGGATGATGAAACTGGAATGCAGCATTGGCGGAGCCTACTGTATCTAATAGAGTGGGGTTCACTTTGGGGGCCAAAGATTGAGGATCATTTATGAAAAAGTTGTTGAAATGCTCAGCAATCGTGTTTTTATTAGTCACCTTTTCTCCCCAATTGCAATATTGTCGATGAGTCCCTTAACCGTCTCACATCCTGTTTCCTTTCTAACAATCGCCCATATTGTCTTTCATTTATTATTGGCATTTTTTATTTTGTGGTTATTAGTGGTTTTCTTTGAAATATTTATTTATTTTCTTAATAACTTGACATATCTTTTATAGTAGTCAATGAAATGTGAGTCTGTAGAATTTTTGAAGCAGTAGCTCATTTCCTTTTTCCTCTCTAAAGATACTTTTAACCCTCTAGTTAAACAATCTTTTTTTATTTTTATTGTGAATTGTTGTTTGAGCTTGCTTAGGAAATCATTCATTAAAGGTTTGAATGACAACATTTAGAAAATTATTAAAGTTTTCACTAACGTTCTTATCAATGTTTAAATTATGTTCCCATGATATGGTTTGTAATTTCCTTTTAAAAGCACCCTTGTTATATTTAGACATCTTCCGTTTAAGAATTGATTTGTTTTGTGGGAAATTTATTTTGGAGATTTGTTTGAGAGACAAGCAATTATTAAGATTAAAGTTGAAATATGTTTGAAAATGCATGCATCATATTGAAATCTATTATGAGCAGAGTATTTGAACCCCTAGTTAATTAGTAACTAATATTGAGGATGTAAGTATAATTATATTTTAGGAATATACGGTTATTCTAAATTTAGAGAGATTATAATCTTTGAAATTGTACACTCTGAGGCTGGTAAACTGATTTTGCGTGCATAAATAAGCAAGTTGTAATCTGCATAACGTGGATTGTGGGGCTGGGATTAATTCTTATTACAGCTGAAGTAACAGTAAAGATAACAAAGAACAGCTTGGCAGATTACTAACAATTATCTATATATTTTATGAAATATTACAGTTACATTGCTCTAAACCACTTTCAAGTACTGTATAGATATTCATTAAAAGGGAAAATAAGAATAAGTACAAAATAAAAAAGTTATCATAAAATGTTAAGTGACATTTTGATATAACCTATGGATAAACACTGCATTAAACTTTTAATGTGTTAATGTTTAAGTCACACGAAGTAAAATGTCAAAATATTGAAGTTTATTTAATTACTATATTTATAAAAAGAAACAATAATTAACCAAATTTTGAATAATTGTTCCATATAGTAATTATTAACAACTTTTTTTGGCAAATATAGAGGTCAGTTAGTTTAAAAACTATTAATTTATATTGTGTTGTATCCTCTATAGTAATTTTACTAATTAACTCTACCTCTCAACGTTCAAGACACGTTTGAGCGTGCCTTGTGTGTGAGTTTACGTTAAATCTAAGGTAGAGAATGCAAATCAGGTTCATTCCCTTGAACTGCAGGTATTGTGTGAGTTTATCAAAGAAAACCTATTTTAAGTAATTTTATTGTACTGAACTAAAATACTAGGACATTTACAAACAGGAAATATTTACCCTAATTTTCATGAGTTTTGAAAATTAAACGTTCCTTGGTAAAAACACATCGGAATATAGTTCCAGCCCACTCCTACACATACTTTGTAGGACATTGACCCCCTGCCCACCCCTATATGTACACGTAAGTGGTATTGACTCCCGCCCACCCCTACACGTAAGTGGTGTTTACTCCCTCACCCACCCCACACATACACTGGTATTGACCTACTCACCCACCCCACACGTAAAGTGGTATTGACCCACCCACCCACCCCTACACGTACAGTGGTATTTACTCCCCCGCCCTAACCACACGTACAGTAGTATTAACCCCCCGCCCACCCCTACACGTACAATAGTATTAACCCCCCACCCAGCCCTACACGTACAGTAGTATTAACCCCCACCCACTACTACAGGTACAGTGGTATTTACTCTCCCACCCACCCCTACACGTAGAGTAGTATTAACCACCCGCCCGCCCCTAAACGTACAGTAGTATTAACCCCCCCCCATCTCTACACATACAGTGATATTGACCCCTCCGCCCACCCCGACACGTACATTGGTATTCACCCACCTCCGCCCACCCCTACACATACATTGGTGTTCACCCACCTCCGCCCACCCCTACACGTACATTGGTATTCACCCATCTCTGCCTACCCATACACGTATAGTGGTATTTAATCCCTCACCCACACCTACACGTACATTGGTATTCACCCACCTCCGCCCACCCCCTACACGTGCAGTGGTATTTAATCCCTCACCCATCCCTACACGTACATTGGTATTCACCCACCTCCACTCACCCCTGCATGTACAGTGGTATTTTCTCCTCCGCCCACCCCTACACGTACATTAGTATTCACCCACCCCACTCATCCACACACGTACAAATATTACGTTGTATGTTCGGGACAAATGAACATCCAGTAAAAAGATTCATAAAACATGGAAATACAAATCTATTTGTATGATGAACCTATATTTCTATAGTTCTAATAATTGTAGTTGTACACTATTACATAGTTTTAACATTTAAAAGGTATAATACTATGGGACATCATTGTATTTTATCATTAATGTTGTATATCCTTAAAAACTGGAATATAGATATTGCTATTTTTACATAAAATGGAATTAAATAACATAATGTAAAATATAGTATAATATACTACTAATTTATTTTAATAATTTTAAAAACATTTAAGAATGTAGTCTCTTAAAGAAAAAAGTAAATTCCATTCATATACTCTATGAATGATTTAACTTCATAATAATAATAAAATATTAAGTAAATATTATTACAAATTATTAAAAAAGAGCATTAAAAAGACGTTACCTATTAGGATGCTCGGATTATGGATGATTAAGGAGTGCCTAAGTGTTTATTGTTGAAACTACCCAATTCGCTTACAATTGACATTAATAAATGATTGTGTTAACTCCGAGGTAATTTAATCAAAATTGCGTTATAACAGTAATTAAGGCAGTAAGGTTAATTAATTGCTGCCTGCGGGGATTTGCATTCTAAACACATTATGAGGAAGGTAGGTTGAACGAATAATTGAGAGGAAAGTATTTAACTTTATTAATTAACATTAGGGCAGTTTTTAGGTTTAAAGATCTATAATTACAAAATACGAGGTATAGTCAAAAAGTTCCCGGAATTGGTTGAAATATGTTTATTGGACAAAGATAAAATCTTACAAACCTTTATTCCTTCAAAATACTCTTCTTTTACACAACAACACACTTGTCCCTACAATCATACAGACGGTCAAAACATACTTATTTTTTTAAATGTATTTCAATACTTTTATCGCATTTTTACTGACTGTTTTAGCACTTGCAAATCGATTTCCTTTTGTTGTTGTTTTTACCGTGTGAACAGTAAGAAATCGGGCGGCATAAGGTCAAGGGAATATGGAGGGTGTTCTAACGTTTTAAAGTGGTGCTTGACTAGGTAGTTACGTACTAACAGGAATCGATGTTTTTTCTGCTCATTTTTTAGGCCGTTTCCTCCTAATGGCATCTTGTAAGAGCCTAAGAACTTTTGGGTGGATACATTTACATTATATGTGATATCATCAATTGTAATTCTTTAGTTTGAATGGCCAGTTTGCTTAACTCACTCATTGTTGTCATCTGTGGTTGCAGTCAAAGGGCATCCACTACGAGAGTCATCTTCAATGTTTATGCAATCTTCAAATATTGGATTTTCTCCATCGCCTTAATGCCTTATGCTTGAATTGACATATAAGTGTCCTAGAAGATGACTTTTGAAGTAATAAACCAAATTTAATGTTTTTTAGCTGTTCAGTAAATACACTTTAAAAACGCGACAATTTAAACACGCAAATACACGAAAAGTGCTCTCCACGGAGGAACAATGGCGGCTAGGCGATAATCACCTACCTATATCCCTTCTCCAGGAGTAGTACTAACTGATAAACGACGAAATTCCCACCGGCAACCACGCTGTGTGTCTCTGGACATCGATTCCGGGAAATTTTTCAATATACCTCTAATAGCTAATAATTTATTAATATTATTTATTAATATGGTTATTCACAATTATATGTAGAAAATATGTTGATTGTTTATATATTGTTTATGAAACTAATTTATCTCTCAAAATATTTTTAATAAATAAATACAAACTGTTTCTATACTGTGTGTAGTAAAGTAAAGTGAAAAAACTGCTTTGTATTTTGACTAAGAATTACCAATAATTAAAATAATTTTCTAGTAAATATATACTACGTAAAATGTTCTGAATAGCATAAAATATGTGAAAGTGTGTTATACATGGTAGTAGTACTCGGGTGTTTAATTGTTAATACTGTAAATACATTATGACTATTGCTACACTATATATATATATATATATATATATATATAAATCTAAACAGTTATTTTAGTAACGGTCTTTACTGTATTTTATGTTTAAACATTTGTTTCATAAATTTTTTTCTTATTACCAAATTATTTACTTACTTTGTGTTAATTTTTAAAGAGCCCACCTTGTTTATATATAACTAAGATCACACTTTATAATTTTGGTTGTTAATGAAACTTTCTTTCGTTTAACATCATTGGGTGCTTTTTCAAGTGCGTATTGCCTTACTTGAAAAATGTAAAACCTAATTTTTTTAGGTTTTGCCTTTTTTCCAGGATAGCAGAAGAAATGAACGTTTATTGGCGGTCTCTTATTTCAGAAATAATATTTTTCAAATTGAAACCTGTTCATTCCTTTCAACTATAATAAATCACATAAAATCTGTCTGAGATTACAATTCTACTCCTACGAAATTACCTTCACTGACCACCTACCCACTACAGATCATACATGCACTAATATAACAATTTAATGCGCAGAAGAAACTGCATATATATTTTGCACAAAGAAAAAACTGAGAAAATTTAATTAATTAGAAATAAACTTCAAATATCTATTAAATATAATATATATAAAGTAACTTTCGTATAATCTACGTGATTACTGAAAATTATTGATTTAATTAGATACACCACTACCATTAAAATTGTATTAAATAATTGTTTACCAGATTAGATTGAAATATTACAACTTTAAATAGACTCTAACGTCGAACAATTATGTTGGTTGAGGTTTTTTATTATGTACATATATCCAGTGATAATTAAAATTCACACGTTTTAGATTTTTTATAATATACTAAAAGTATGTATTTCGTGTAATTTTACTGTTGGAATAACCAATTAAAACACAGTCATCGTCGTCAGCGTAGACAAGCCAATCAAAACACAGTTATCGTCGTCAGCGTAGAAAAGCCAATCAAAACACAGTGATCGTCGTCAGCGTAGACAAGCTAATTAAAACACAATCGTCGTCATCAGCGTAGACAAGCCAATTAAAACACAGTCATCATCATCAGCGTAGGGCCAACAGTTTTACGTGACCTCCAGACCACCCGGGGGGGGGGGGGGGTCAAAGATTAAAACTCAATAATAACGTCAGTAATTGAGTCTGGATCAGTGTTGTGGTGAGCCACCATCTTAGCCCTTCACGTACGTCCGTCCAGTATCTTCACGACATATAATCTGTACAGTGTCAGCAAATAAAAAGGTCTTATATTGACGAAGGTAATATATAGAAAGACCCTATATAAGTCGGTCGGTAGTTGCCAATATCTGTGACCAATATAAGTATTAAGACCTCATTTATGATGAAACATTTTAATTTTGCTGTAAGAAGATATTAGTGAAAGCTATTTATACGTTATTTATGATACATTTTAAAGTAAATACAAATAATATCCTTTATACACTTTTTATATCACCTTTAAAATATTGTTTTTGCAAAACATAAATTTATAAATTTAAATTACTTCTGCTTTAAACATGTAAATGTTAAAAACAACTATGCCGAACTTTGTTAATTTAATGACATAAGTAATTTATTGATAATCAGATTTTATCGTTTAAAACATAAAAATTCATTTTAATAAAGATGTACATGTAAAACCAAAAAGCATTACTTTACTTAGAGGTACATGGTTTGTTTGTGAACAGACACTATAACCTTACATTTGATCAACGCCAGTTATTTATAATGAAAAGCTGTTAACATTAAATATTTGTTGTATGAAAGATTTTTATCCATTAAAAAGCTGTTTTTTATTCCTTAATTTTTCATTCCTGTGTTTAAATACGTATCGGCAAACAGTAACTCATGAGGATTAAAATTGTTTAAAAAGTGAATTAGTATGTTAATATTGTTCTAGGAATGAATTAATAAAGTTCTTGTTTCTTGTAATATATGTAAATGCAGAATTGATGTATGTGAATGCTTTGTACTCTGTTGTGTGAAATTTGTCCAGCATTTTTATCAAATAACTTATTTTTGATGGATGACAAATACAGAATGTACTATATACTGTATATATAAATAAAAAAACGCTCAAGCCTCCCAAATGGTATAGCATTGTCCAATTTACATTATGGTAATAATTCTTATTGTTTTAAATTAAAGACTCAATAATATTAAGTACTAACTATATAATAACTATTAGTTAAACATTAGTTATTTTATTTAGAATTATTAGATATACAGTTATAGTGAGCTAAAGACAAACAGCACATATTGTAACCCGAATAGAAGATCTCAGCTTCTAAGTGCAATATCATAAAACGTGTTACCTTGATGCAAGTTTTCCGCTGTGGGAGACGGAATGTTTACAGCTGCCAGAATCAATAAGGATATTGCGCTCAAGTTTGAGCCAAGTTAGGCACTAAGGCTCTGTGGTTTATAACCCGTTTACATATCCCTCAAGTATTCGACAGTGTTCATGTTAGAATACAAATAATTTTCTTTAACTTTATAGATTCTTAATATTCTAAACAACAAATGAAATTATTAAAATAAAGCTTTTGAAACTTGAAAAAAGCTTTGCGATAAATTGATTGATTCTTTTGTGAATCCCCTCTGGGGAAGGTGAGCGTGGTTCACCGAAATCGATCACCATAATATTTGCGCATTTTGTACTTGTATTGTAATACATTTAGGTTGTGTTACGTTTACTTGTACTACAATAAATTAGTTAAAAGTTAAATAAATAATATTAAACACTCTCTATATTCTCCAGGTTGGCCTGTTACAAAATTGTATGTCAAGTGATATCTTATACTTTTTACTAGAACACTAATTTAACCCCCGAAAATTAATAAAGTTTTTCAGTAATATTGAGAATATAGATAATAGAGGGATACGTCTGTAATTGCTTTCAGGACGGGTTATATTTCATTAAGTTTTTATTAAAGTTGCGTAAACACTTCATGAGTTATGTTTATTGAATGCTTCATTGACCCGTACTAAGAATTGGTTCTCATTTTTTTTTTTTTTTTTTTTTTTATACATTTTAGTTCTTTTTATATTCTTGTTCAATTCAATTGAAACTAAAACAGTTTTCTTCTGATTTGTGAGAATTGAACTTCTTCCATATTTTTATCCATTTCTGTTGGCTATCAGTTTATCACTCTGGTCGGTTCACCAAATAATATACTATTTAATTTTCCTGATGGAAGCAGCAGTTTCTGCTTTATTAATACATTATACTTTGAATTATTTCTATTTTTCTACCATATAAATTCTTTTTACCGTGTCAATCTAATTTCAGAATAAAAAATTATTGCACATTTTAGGGTGTTATTTTTATTTTTTATTTTGGATAGAATTTAAGTTATATTTTATACAGATTTAGGCTCTGAATAGATAAAATTTTTACTAATTATTCTGATTTTATCACTTAACAATACATTACTGTTTATAAATACATTTTTAGGTATTGATAATTTTGGAATTTTGTTCGAATTTACTGAGAATGCTTATTTCAAACTTTACTTACATTTTAAAATAATATTATTACTTTTCTTTCTTATTATTTTAATTCCAATGAGATTAGTATAATTATGAAATTAAAATAAAAATTACATTAATGGAATACATTCTATGGAAGAAAAGACTAATTTAAGAAGTTTTAATTGCAAAAAACATAACATCAATTTACCTAACCTAATTTCAAGGTTAGGTACTGGTACCTATACACTTATATAAGTCTATTTATAAGTGTAATACTGAAAAATATTGAAATTAGCATGAAAAGTAAAAATGTACTGAATAATTTTTTTAAACGTGTCTGAAAGTTATCATTGTATATAAAAAAAAAACATAGCTTGGTACCTATAAGATTTGATAAAAAGACCCAAAACTATAATCTAATAACTTGGTTTTTACTAATCTACAATTTCCAGAGCTAAACTTAAAAAGTAAAAATAGAGGAATTCTTGTTCTACCAAGCACAATTTGAACTTTAAAAATATTTCTTACACTTAATCTGGAGCATTTTATATGCTAGTCTCTTTTAAAGTAATTAATAAAGTGACAATTCAACCTTATACAGATTCTTTGTTATCAATATAACTATAATCTTGCGAATTAATCTCATCCCAGTATCTTTACCCTATTTATCTTGCTATATTTATTGCTTTTAACCATATAAAGCTAGCTGTATTTGATATGCAAATTACGATAAAAATGAAACATCATTGTCAAAAAAGTATATTTTTTTAAAACAAACTATTACCAAAAGTTTTAGTATTACTTTTATCATTTAAAGCGTTCCTTCTGTTGTTGTTCATAATTTGTTTGTACCTTCTAACTCTTTTCGTATTTTTAGAATTTTAAATACATATTCTCTATCATAATTTTCTTCAATAATTTATGAAAATAATAAAAATCTTTCCACATTTATTTCATAAATGCCGACTTAAATGACTAAAATACTTAAGTTTTTTTCTAGAATTGCTTAAGATAGAATAAAGTTATTGTGGATAATTAAGCACTAATTAATTTTGAAAATGCAAGCACACAGTTAAAACTATCCAGCTTACAAGAATCCTTATAATTTAAGAATAAATGGTTTTACGGGATAAGTTATAAACACATAATTAAAGAAATGACTCTCTAAGAGTGGTGAACTAATTTTGTGTGCATAATTAAGCAAGGCGTAATCTACGTAGCGTGGATTGTGCAGCTGGGATCACTGTACAAGTCCACCTGTTACTGCTGAGGATCTTATTACAGCTGAATTAACCATAAATACGTCATAACCACTAACAGATTCAAAGTTGTTTTAAGTACAAGATTAAAAAAAAAAAAAAAAAAAACATTATTATGAACTCTGAAGGAATATAACTCTAAACTCCTGGATATTTTAGATAATTAAATAAGCATGTGAATCATGTTACAACGTGAATGATTATTTGCCTTTAGTTTGGAAATTTTTAAAACTTATATTTCGTTATTTATTTCAAATATAGTAAGATTTACCCAAATTATTATACCTTCGCATATTCATTTAAAAACATTTTACTATAGTTTCTTATTTTACCAATATTTTTTCGAAGATAGAAATCAATCTGTTGAATTAATATTCATATTCATACATTCATAAAAACTAACCCCATATATTTGCACACACTTAGGGTTGAACAAAAAAATAGGTAAAACAAACTTTCATTTATGTCTAAGCATGCGAATTTATTGCATTGACTTGAGCTCAAGCCTGTATAGAAGAATATAAATAGTAAAAAAAAAAAAAAAATAACTTATTTCTTATTAAAGTACTATACTAGAACATTTAAAAATCATACTTTTTCAATTAATTAATTGAATTACTAAAATAACACACACGCACGCACGCACGCACGCATGCACTCTCACACACACACACACACACACACACACACACATACACACACACACACACACACACACACACACACACACACACACACACACACACACACACACACACACACACACACACACACACACACACACACACACACACACACACACACACACACACACACACACACACACACACACACACAAACACAAATACATATATATATATATATATATATGTATATATAAATATATATACTTAGAAGATTTATGTAAAACTCACTGTGATATTCAAGCAATATTTACCTTATTAACTTTTTATTCAAAATAATCTTTTATATATTTTTGCAATGTCAAAAAGGGGCATGACTACAGCCTAGAAAAATATTTGTCTAGCTAAAAAGTATAATACAAACGAATTTTATGAATTCAATTAGTTATATATTCTATTGCTCATAGAATGGTAAATATTATTTTCCCATATCAAAATTAATTACAGATTTAAAAATAATGTTCATGAATGATGTGTTATGATATGTTTGAGTGGTTCAAAAGTATTTAAACGATAAAATAATTTACTTATTTAAGTTATAAGTGCAAATAGTAATGGAATATGCATCTGATAATTCATACGTACCAAGTTCAATAAAATAGTATACTGTTTGTTGATTCTTAACTAAGAATATATGTATTTAATTGAAGCAGGCCGTACATTTAAGTGCATTTTGTAAATTAATTTTTCATATATGTTTTAGAAGATCAATATTTAAACATTTAGGTAAATATAAGTAATTTTTTTATGCTTATGGAAGTAAGCAAATCTGAGTAAACAATAAACACGTGCAAATACTATAGACGTGGACCCTACTAGAGAAGTCTGAAGTGTCCATGTTGGATGGTATTCTTGTTTCAGATGTTGTGTGAGGAAGAGAACTGAGCGTAAGTCTTGTAAGTCAGCTGAAAATAAGACCAACACAACGTGATTCGGATTCCATGTAAAGCTGTAGCTGCCCTGGCTATTGGACTATTTATAAATAGCTATTTGTGAGGAAAAGTCGACTCTAGTTAGTTAAAATGACTACACTCGTTCATCTACACTCATCACACTAATTCGCCCCTCATATTTATCCATATCTTAACGATTGGCCTCTTAGCAATGAACATCGCTTAATAATGAATAAAAGTAAGTAGAACTAAGTTTAAACATACGTCAATACATCTAACCACGATGAAATATAAGTAAAGACAGTGTTCACAAGACATAGATGATGTTATTTAATAATCACTCAGCAACTCCAAAAGTAAGTAGAACTAAGTTTAAACATACGTCAGTACATCTAACCACGGTTAAATATAAGTGAAAACAGTGTTCACAAGACATAGATGATGTTATTTAATAATCACTTAGCAACTCCAAAAGTAAGTAGAACTAAGTTTAAACATACGTCAGTACATCTAACCACGATTAAATATAAGTGAAAACGTGTTCACAAGACATAGATGATGTTATTTAATAATCACTTAGCAACTCCAAAAGTAAGTAGAACTAAGTTTAAACATACGTCCGTACATCTAACCACGAATAAATATAAGTGAAAACGTGTTCAAAAGACATAGATGATGTTATTTAATAATCACTTAGCAGCTCCAAAAGTAAGTAGAACTAAGTTTAAATATACGTCAGTACATCTAACCACGATTAAATATAAATGAAAAAGTGTTCACAAGACATAGATGATGTTATTCAATCACTTAGCAACTCCAAAAGTAAGTAGAACTAAGTTTAAACATACGTCAGTACATCTAACCACGATTAAATATAAGTGAAAACGTGTTCACAAGACATAAATGATGTTATTTAATAATCACTTAGCAGCTCCAAAAGTAAGTAGAACTAAGTTTAAACATACGTCAGTACATCTAACCACGATTAAATATAAGTGAAAACGAGTTCATAAGACATAGATGATGTTATTTAATAATCACTTAGCAGCTCCAAAAGTAAGTAGAACTAAGTTTAAATATACGTCAGTACATCTAACCACGATTAAATATAAGTGAAAACGAGTTCACAAGACATAAATGATGTTATTTAATAATCACTTAGCAGCTCCAAAAGTAAGTAGAACTAAGTTTAAATATACGTCAGTACATCTAACCACGATTAAATATAAGTGAAAACGAGTTCACAAGACATAGATGATGTGATTTAATAATCACTTAGCAACTCCAAAAGTAAGTAGAACTAAGTTTAAACATACGTCAGTACATCTAACCACGATTAAATATAAGTGAAAACGTGTTCACAAGACATAGATGATGTTATTTAATAATCACTTAGCAGCTCCAAAAGTAAGTAGAACTAAGTTTAAATATACGTCAGTACATCTAACCACGATTAAATATAAGTGAAAACGAGTTCACAAGACATAGATGATGTTATTTAATAATCACTTAGCAACTCCAAAAGTAAGTAGAACTAAGTTTACACATACGTCAGTACATCTAACCACGATTAAATATAAGTGAAAACGAGTTCACAAGACATAGATGATGTTATTTAATAATCACTTAGCAACTCCAAAAGTAAGTAGAACTAAGTTTAAACATACGTCAGTACATCTAACCACGATTAAATATAAGTGAAAACGAGTTCACAAGACATAGATGATGTTATTTAATAATCACTTAGCAGCTCCAAAAGTAAGTAGAACTAAGTTTAAATATACGTCAGTACATCTAACCACGATTAAATATAAGTGAAAACGAGTTCACAAGACATAGATGATGTTATTTAATAATCACTTAGCAGCTCGAAAAGTAAGTAGAACTAAGTTTAAACGTACGTCAGTACAACTAACAAATATTAATTATAAGTGAAAACAGTGTTCACAAGACATAGATGATGTTATTTAATAATCACTTAGCAACTCCAAAAGTAAGTAGAACTAAGTTTCAACATACGTCAGTATATCTAACCACGATTAAATATAAGTGAAAACGTGTTCTCAAGACATGGATTATGTTATTTAATAATCACTTAGCAACTCCAAAAGTAAGTGGAACTAAGTTTAAACATACGTCCGTACATCTAACCACGAATAAATATAAGTGAAAACGTGTTCAAAAGACATAGATGATGTTATTTAATAATCACTTAGCAACTCCAAAAGTAAGTAGAACTAAGTTTAAACATACGTCAGTATATCTAACCACGATTAAATATAAGTGAAAACGTGTTCTCAAGACATGGATGATGTTATTTAATAATCACTTAGCAACTCCAAAAGTAAGTGGAACTAAGTTTAAACATACGTCAGTACATCTAACCACGATTAAATATAAGTGAAAACCGTCTTCACAAGACATAGATGATGTTATTTAATAATCACTTAGCAGCTCCAATAGCCGTTATATGTAATACTTACATATGTCACAATGACGAACAATTAACATTGTTGGTACATATTTGGAACATAAGGAATACTACGGATAATTCGGATAACATTTTGGGTAAAAAAGATGAAATATGATGTTACAAATATAATATTACGTAATATATGTATAACACTTTTAATATAGTACCAATCATTTTCATTTATAATATTTTAAAAATAAAAATAAAACTGTCCTTTTTTTCAAGAGATTAAAATATGAGTTTTGTAACAGCTGAGTTTTTTGGGTCTTTTTTCTTTTTAATTTGGGACACTATATTGTTTTTATCCTATATTTACCAATATGTATGAAACTCATCCAAATTAACCTTCAGACTATATGAATTATATAATATTTAAAAAAGGGCTTTAGTTAGACTTATATAAAGATAAGCATTGAAAGAGGTTACCAATCAGAGTGCTTGGCTTATAGATGACGGCAGATCGCCTACAGAGGTTTTAACTGGAAGTATCCAATTTGTTTACGATTGACGTTTAAAAATTATTGTGTTACCTACCGAGGTATTTTAATTAAAATTATGTTGTAACAGTAATTAAGGCAGAAAATCTAATTAATTGTTCCCTGCGGGGATTTGCATTCTAAACACATTATGATTCAGATACATTCAGTGAAAAATGAATGGGAAAGTATTTACCGTACGTATTCATAATAATTGCACATCATTACTAATTAATTATTTGTGTTTAAATAAACGCTGTTAAAATATTTTAAAAGTAAACCATATCAATTAAAATTATTGTAGGACAATTCCCAATGGTATATTGATAACAGATTTTTATATATTTTTAATAAATATTCACTAAACACTTCGTTAAGAAACTACCTAAAAGTCGACCTTTAGTTCATAATGAGTCTTTGTTAATAGTTCTTAGACATGTTAACACCAGAAACTTTATTGAATGTTCAATTTCACCCACTAAATCTTAGGATTTAGGATAATAATATAATTTAATTGCATTTAAAAAATACATTTCTTCTTAGTATATACAAATAACTAACTATGAAGACAACATTATGTATACAATTTATAACAGTTTTATAATGTTCCAAACAATACATGACATCTTTTCATTTTAAACATTTTAAAATCAATATTTATTTAATAACAAGTTGTTGTTATAATACACTTTGTAATAGGATGTAAACAATACAGATTATAATCAGTTGATAATAACATTACACATAGAATTTCTTGGATTTACGTTAAATATGTTGTGTTATAATTTTTGTTATACCTCAGAATGTTCGCTGTTAAGAACTTATCTTAAAATACCTTGTTATTATTGTTCCACTGGTTTGTCAATAAACTGTATCTCTTATTACTGTAATTGATTGAACGTTTATGTTATTTTAGTTACAAAAATTTTACCTATATATTTTTAATTCTCTTCCAAAGAAGGAATGTTACACACTTAATGTTTGTTGTCAGCTGTTTAGTTAAAAATCCCAATGGTGCCACAGTAAAAAAAATCCCGTATATTTATAAGGAATAATCATGAAAAACAGAACACCAAGTAAACCAAATAAAGATAAACCAATTTGAAAAACTAAGATAAATGTAGTTGAAATATCTTAAAATGTGTTAGCTTGATGTCTTTAGCAAATGTTGCAAGTTTTCCGCTGTGGGAGAAGAAATTTTATAACTGACAAAATCAATAAGGATATTGCGTTCAAGTTTTAGCCAAGTTAGGCACTGAGGCTCTGTGGTTTCTGTTTTATTTACATATCCCCATAGTATTTAATGTTGATAAAGTCAGAATGTCAAATGAATTAATTATTATTTACATGACTGACTTGTATTTAATAATACAAATCAAATAAAATGACAGCAATTTTTTTTTAAATTGAATAAAATATTTTCAATAAAATATTGTATTGAATTTCTTAAACTCTTTATTCAATTCATATTAGGCTCTTAACAATTCTCATGAGTTTAGCGGTATAATTTATACAAATTTATACGTTGCTCTCTTCATTGCATCATCTCACTAAAAACAGATGAAAATACATAAAGTCCATAATAATATTAGTAGCACCAAAAATAGTTGCACTAGGAATTGAATTTAACATGAGGATTGATCAGAAGGTGTTTTCAATTTAAGGTAATTGGTCAACAAATAGATGTATTTGACTTTGTAATAGCCTATATATAGTTCTTCAGGGGATTATGCAACATGATGATAAATGGTTAGCAAAGAGTCGTATTTGAATTGAGGATGGTAGTTCATCAGGATTTGTCTTCATCTTCAGGGTGTATGGTCATCAGAAGTAGTATTTCTTCTGTTGGATCAACACAGGCGAATTTAACTTAACGATAAATGGTTCATCAAGAGTTGTTGTCTTCAGGGTAGATAGGTCAATAAGAGCTGTATTCAACCTTACAGTAAATGGTTCATGCAGAGTTGTTGTCTTGAGGGTAGATAGTTCAACAGGAGCTGTATTCAACTTGATGGTGAATGGTTCATAAAGAGTTGTCGTCTTCAGGGTAACTAGTTCAACAAGAACTGTATTCAACTTGATAGTGAATGGTTCATGAAGAGTTGTCGTCTTCAGGGTAGATAGGTCAACAGGAGCTGTGTTCAACTTGATGGTGAAAGGTTCATCAAGAGTTGTCGTCTTGAGGGTAGATAGTTCAACAGGAGCTGTATTCAACTTGATGCTGAATGGCTCATAAAGAGTTGTCGTCTTCAGGGTAGATAGTTCAACAAGAACTGTATTCAACTTGATGCTGAATGGTTCATAAAGAGTAGTCGTCTTCAGGGTAGATAGTTCAACAAGAACTGTATTCAACTTGATAGTGAATGGTTCATGAAGAGTTGTCGTCTTCAGGGTAGATAGTTCAACAAGAACTGTATTCAACTTGATAGTGAATGGTTCATGAAGTGTTGTCGTCTTCAGGGTAGATAGGTCAACAGGAGCTGTATTCAACTTGATGCTGAATGGTTCATAAAGAGTTGTCGTCTTCAGGGTAACTAGTTCAACAAGAACTGTATTCAACTTGATAGTGAATGGTTCATGAAGAGTTGTCGTCTTCAGGGTAGATAGGTCAACAGGAACTGTATTTAACTTGATGGTGAATGGTTCATCAAGAGTTGTCATCTTCAGGGTAGATAGGTCAACAGGAGCTGTGTTCAACTTGATGGTGAATGGTTCATCAAGAGTTGTCATCTTCAGGGTAGATAGGTCAACAGGAACTGTATTCAACTTGATGCTGAATGGTTCATGAAGAGTTGCCGTCTTCAAGGTAGATAGGTCAACAGGAGCTGTATTCAACTTGATTGTTAATGGTTCATGAAGAGTTGCCGTCTTCAAGGTAGATAGTTCAACAGGAGCTGTATTCAACTTGATGCTGAATGGTTCATGAAGAGTTGCCGTCTTCAAGGTAGATAGTTCAACAGGAGCTGTATTCAACTTGATGCTGAATGGTTCATGAAGAGTTGCCGTCTTCAAGGTAGATAGTTCAACAGGAGCTGTATTCAACTTGATGCTGAATGGTTCATGAAGAGTTGCCGTCTTCAAGGTAGATAGGTCAACAGGAGCTGTATTTAACTTGATGGTGAATGGTTCATCAAGAGTTGTCATCTTCAGGGTAGATAGTTCAACAGGAGCTGTATTCAACTTGATGCTGAATGGTTCATGAAGAGTTGCCGTCTTCAAGGTAGATAGTTCAACAGGAGCTGTATTCAACTTGATGCTGAATGGTTCATGAAGAGTTGCCGTCTTCAAGGTAGATAGTTCAACAGGAGCTGTATTCAACTTGATGCTGAATGGTTCATGAAGAGTTGCCGTCTTCAAGGTAGATAGTTCAACAGGAGCTGTATTCAACTTGATGCTGAATGGTTCATGAAGAGTTGCCGTCTTCAAGGTAGATAGTTCAACAGGAGCTGTATTCAACTTGATGCTGAATGGTTCATGAAGAGTTGCCGTCTTCAAGGTAGATAGGTCAACAGGAGCTGTATTTAACTTGATGGTGAATGGTTCATCAAGAGTTGTCATCTTCAGGGTAGATAGGTCAACAGGAGCTGTGTTCAACTTGATGGTGAATGGTTCATCAAGAGTTGTCGTCTTGAGGGTAGATAGTTCAACAGGAGCTGTATTCAACTTGATGCTGAATGGTTCATGAAGAGTTGCCGTCTTCAAGGTAGATAGGTCAACAGGAGCTATGTTCAACTTGATGGTGAATGGTTCAGGAAGAGTTGTCGTCTTCAGGGTAGATAGTTCAACAGGAGCTGTATTCAACTTGACGGTAAATAGTTCATCAAGAGTTGTTGTCTTGAGGGTAGATAGGTCAACAAGAGTTGTATTCAACTTGACGGTAAATCATTCATCAAGAGTAGTCGTCTTCAGAGTAGGTAGTTCAACAAGAACTGTATTCAACTTGGCGGTAAATGATTAATAAAGAGTTGCCGTCTTCAGGGTAGATATATCAACAAGAGCTGTATTCAACTTGACGGTAAATCGTTCATCAAGAGTTGTCGTCTTCAGGGTAGATATATCAACAAGAGCTGTATTCAACTTGACGGTAAATCGTTCATCAAGAGTTGTCGTCTTCAGAGTAGATAGTTCAACAAGAACTGTATTCAACTTGGCGGTAAATGATTAATAAAGAGTTGTCGTCTTCAGGGTAGATAGTTCAACAGGAGCTGTATTCAACTTGACGGTAAATCGTTTATCATGAGTTGTCATCTTCAGGGTAGATAGTTCAACAAGAGCTGTATTCAACTTGACGGTAAATGGTTCATCATGAGTTGTCGTCTTCAGGGTAGATAGTTCAACAGGAGCTGTATTCTACTTGATGATAAATGGTTCATCAAGAGTTGTTGTCTTGAGGGTAGATAGGTCAACAAGAGTTGTATTCAACTTGACGGTAAATCGTTCATCAAGAGTTGTCGTCTTGAGGGTAGATAGTTCAACAAGAACTGTATTCAACTTGACGGTAATTGATTAATAAAGAGTTGTCGTCTTCAGGGTAGATAGGTCAACAGGAGCTGTATTCAACTTGACGGTAAATCGTTCATCAAGAGTTGTCGTCTTGAGGGTAGATAGATCAACAAGAGCTGTATTTAACTTGATGGTAAATCGTTCATCAAGAGTTGTCATATTGAGGGTAGATAGTTCAACAAGAACTGTATTCAACTTGGCGGTAAATGATTAATAAAGAGTTGTCATCTTCAGGGTAGATAGTTCAACAGGAGCTGTATTCAACTTGACGATAAACAGTTCATCAAGAGTTGTCATCTTCAGGGTAGATAGGTCAACAGGAACTGTATTTAACTTGATGGTGAATGGTTAATCAAGAGTTGTCATCTTCAGGGTAGATAGGTCAACAGGAACTGTATTTAACTTGATGGTAAATGGTTCATGAAGAGTTGTCGTCTTGAGGGTAGATATGTTAACAGGAGCTGTATTCAACTTGATGGTGAATGGTTCATCAAGAGTTGTCGTCTTGAGGGTAGATATGTTAACAGGAGCTGTATTCAACTTGATGGTGAATGGTTCATCAAGAGTTGTCGTCTTGAGGGTAGATATGTTAACAGGAGCTGTATTCAACTTGACGGTAAATGGTTCATCAAGAGTTGTCGTCTTTAGGGCAGATATGTTAACAGGTGCTGTATTCAACTTGATGATAAATGGTTCATCAAGAGTTGTCGTCTTGAGGGTAGATATGTTAACAGGAGCTGTATTCAACTTGACGGTAAATGGTTCATCAAGAGTTGTCGTCTTGAGGGTAGATAGGTTAACAGGAGCTGTATTCAACTTGATGGTGATTGGTTAATGAAGAGTTGTCGTCTTGAGGGTAGATAGGTTAACAGGAGCTGTATTCAACTTGAAGGTAAATGGTTCATCAAGAGTTGTCGTCTTCAGGGGAGATAGGTCAACAGGAACTGTATTCAACTTGATGGTGATTGGTTCATCAAGAGTTGTCGTCTTCAGGGTAGATACGTTAACAGGAGCTGTATTCAACTTGACGGTAAATGGTTCATCAAGAGTTGTCGTCTTGAGGGTAGATACGTTAACAGGAGCTGTATTCAACTTGATGGTAAATGGTTCATCAAGAGTTGTCGTCTTGAGGGTAGATAGGTTAACAGGAGCTGTATTCAACTTGAAGGTAAATGGTTCATCAAGAGTTGTCGTCTTCAGGGGAGATAGGTCAACAGGAGCTGTATTCAACTTGATGGTGATTGGTTCATCAAGAGTTCTCGTCTTCAGGGTAGATAGGTTAACAGGAGCTGTATTCAACTTGATGGTAAATGGTTCATCAAGAGTTGTCGTCTTGAGGGTAGATAGTTCAACAGGAGCTGTATTCAAATTGGATGCTGAATGGTTCATGAAGAGTTGCCGTCTTCAAGGTAGATAGGTCAACAGGAGCTGTGTTCAACTTGATGGTGAATGGTTCAGGAAGAGTTGTCGTCTTGAGGGTAGATAGTTCAACAGGAGCTGTATTCAACTTGATGGTGAATGGTTCATGAAGAGTTGTCGTCTTTAGGGTAGATAGGTTAACAGGAGCTGTATTCAACTTGATGGTAAATGGTTCATCAAGAGTTGTCGTCTTCAGGGTAGATAGGTTAACAGGAGCTGTATTCAACTTGATGGTAAATGGTTCATCAAGAGTTGTCGTCTTGAGGGTAGATAGTTCAACAGGAGCTGTATTCAACTTGATGCTGAATGGTTCATGAAGAGTTGCCGTCTTGAGGGTAGATACGTTAACAGGAGCTGTATTCAACTTGACGGTAAATGGTTCATGAAGAGTTGTCGTCTTTAGGGTATATAGGTTAACAGGAGCTGTATTCAACTTGATGGTAAATGGTTCATCAAGAGTTGTCGTCTTCAGGGTAGATAGGTTAACAGGAGCTGTATTCAACTTGATGGTAAATGGTTCATCAAGAGTTGTCGTCTTGAGGGTAGATAGTTCAACAGGAGCTGTATTCAACTTGATGCTGAATGGTTCATGAAGAGTTGCCGTCTTCAAGGTAGATAGGTCAACAGGAGCTGTGTTCAACTTGATGGTGAATGGTTCAGGAAGAGTTGTCGTCTTGAGGGTAGATAGTTCAACAGGAGCTGTATTCAACTTGATGGTGAATGGTTCATGAAGAGTTGTCGTCTTCAGGGTAGATAGGTCAAAAGGAGCTGTATTCAACTTGATAGTGAATGATTCATCAAGAGTTGTCATCGTCAGGGTAGATAGGTCAACAGGAACTGTATTCAACTTGATGGTGAATGGTTCATCAAGAGTTGTCATCTTCAGGGTAGATAGTTTAACAAGAACTGTATTAAACTTGGCGGTAAATGATTAATAAAGAGTTGTCGTTTTCAGGGTAGATAGTTCAACAGGAGCTGTATTCAACTTGACAGTAAATGGTTCATGTAGAGTTGTCATATTAATGGTAGATAGTTCAAGAAGAACTGTATTCAACTTGGCGGTAAATGATTAATAAAGTGTTGTCGTCTTCAGGGTAGATAGTTCAACAAGAGCTGTATTCAACTTGACGGTAAATGGTTCATGTGGAGTTGTCATATTAATGGTAGATAGTTCAAGAAGAACTGTATTCAACTTGGCGGTAAATGCTTAATAAAGAGTTGTCGTCTTCAGAGTAGATAGTTCAACAAGAACTGTATTCAACTTGGCGGTAAATCGTTTATCAAGAGTTGTTGCCTGGAGAGTACATACGGAAACAGGAGCTGTATTCAACTTGATAGTAAATGGTTCATGAAGAGTTGTCGCCTGGAGGGTAGATACGTTAACAGGAGCTGTATTCAACTTGATGGTGAATGGTTCATCAAGAGTTGTCGCCTGGAGAGTAGATACGTTAACAGGAGCTTTATTTAACTTGACGGTAAATCGTTTATCAAGAGTTGTCGCCTGGAGGGTAGATACGTTAACAGGAGTTGTATTCAACTTGATGGTGAATGGTTCATGAAGAGTTGTCGCCTGGAGGGTAGATACGTTAACAGGAGCTGTATTCAACTTGATGGTGAATGGTTCATGAAGAGTTGTCGCCTGGAGGGTAGATACGTTAACAGGAGTTGTATTCAACTTGATGGTGAATGGTTCATGAAGAGTTGTCGCCTGGAGGGTAGATACGTTAACAGGAGTTGTATTCAACTTGATGGTGAATGGTTCATGAAGAGTTGTCGCCTGGAGAGTAGATATGTTATTAGGAGCTTTATTTAACTTGACGGTAAATCGTTTATCAAGAGTTGTCGCCTGGAGGGTAGATACGTTAACAGGAGCTTTATTTAACTTGACGGTAAATCGTTCATCAAGAGTTGTCGCCTGGAGTGTAGATACGTTAACAGGAGCTGTATTCAACTTGATGGTGAATGGTTCATCAAGAGTTGTCGCCTGGAGGGTAGATTCGTTAACAGGAGCTGTATTCAACTTGATGGTGAATGGTTCATCAAGAGTTGTCGCCTGGAGAGTAGATAGGTTAACAGGAGCTGTATTCAACTTGATGGTGAATGGTTCATCTAAAGTTGTCGCCTGGAGGGTAGATACGTTAACAGGAGCTGTATTCAACTTGATGGTGAATGGTTCATCAAGAGTTGTCGTTTTCAGGGTAGATAGGTTAACAGGAGCTGTACTCAACTTGATGGTGAATGGTTCATCAAAAGTTGTTGCCTGGAGGGTAGATACGTTAACAGGAGCTGTATTCAACTTGATGGTGAATGGTTCATCAAAAGTTCGTTACGTTTACAGGAGCTGTATTCAACTTGATGGTAAATGGTTCATCAGAAGTTGTCGTCTTGAGGGTAGATACGTTAACAGGAGCTGTATTCAACTTGATGGTGAATGGTTCATCAAGACTTATCATCTTATGGGTAGATTTGTCATCAAGAACTGTATTTAACTTGATGGTGAATCGTTACTGAAGAGTTGTATTTGACTTAATGATTGATAGTTCATCAGGTTTTATTCAACCTAGGAAGATATGGGTCATCAGGAGTAAGCAACTTGAGTTGTATTCAACTTGAGGGTGGATGATCTATCAGTAGGTGTCATATTGAGTGTAGATGAGTCAACATTAGTTGTATTCGATTGTTCTATGAGTTAATAGAGGGTCCAACAGAATATTTGTTCGTATAGAAACTGAATATAGCTCACTAGGAGAATTAGATTGGCTGTAAACGAATTAGAATTAGATTAGTTGTTGACTCGAGAAACGATTGGTTTTAAGGTGAGCTGTTTTTAACTTGACGGTAAGACACACTGAAAGGTCTGTATGCAACTCATCAGTGAAGGATTCATTAGAAATTGTACTCAACTGGAGGCTGGATGGTTTATTAGAATTGATACTTAACTTGACAGTGGTTAGACCAATTCCAATAGGTGCTTTATTCGACTTGATACCAAAACCCCCTAAGAAGTGTATTTCACTTGAGAGGTAGTTGGGTTATTAGAAATTGTTTTCTACTTTACGGTTATATGGATTATCAGGTATTCTTTTCGGTTTGAGAGTAGACAGGCTGTAAGGTGTTGTGTTGAACAGTAATTAATTAATGTATCAGTAATTTTGTTCGATTTACAGATTTGAGCGTATACAACATTTTTACTAGTTGAGTAAAATACTTATAAGCTACGAGGAAGTTGCCTTGTGGGTAAATAAGCATTCAATAACTGTTTTCTAATTGAAACTGTAGCCTATCAGAATGTATTGCTTTCAGGAGTTGAATTCGACTTAGGGTTTAGCAGGACCAAAAGTGGTTTATTTAGGAAGCCGGTATCCCTTTAATTCTTACTTTACAAATTGGCCAGACAATTTATCTATGTGGATAATTTGTTTAGATACATTGGGGGTGGGCAGTACACTCCTTGGTAAACATAACTGATAAATACTTCAAGTCCCCGTAATAAATTTAGTCTGCAGTTTAACTCAGATTCAAAGACCAAACGTCTTATACAAATCGGTTCAAGATGAGTTCAAGGCCACTTGGGTAGATGTGGCTTACGGGAGTTATATTTTATATGATAGGGTATGTTCCAGCCGGTATTTAATTTGGGGAAGGTCTCAAGGAGTTGGGGCCGACGGAGGAAGGTTAACCAACTGACAACTAAGTTGTTGCCGATTGAGGGAGGGATAAGCCACGAAGAGCTGTTTTTATATGGAGGATGAGTGAGTTAAGAGAGTTCATACTTGACGGGAAGGTAGTGGGTGGTCTTTAAAAAACCACATTAATGGGCGCGATTTGACTAGGGATGATTTTAGAGACTATCCTCTATATTTCATTTCATAAGAAAATAAATCGTACTGTAGAAGGACTAAAACTTTTCCTAAACACAATTACCTCACATTTGTTTCTTACAATTTACACGAAAGAACGTTCAAAACAATGTAATATTTGAAGGTAACATACTGTTCTGCTATGTTGTTTTAGTCATTAACAACAAATAAAACCCGTTAGAGCAAGAAAGATAAATATAGAATATCTATCAAGTTGAAAAGTTCACAGGTAGAAGGAACTGTGTTTTGTGTGTCTTGAGAAAGTTTCAACTGGCAATACCGTGTTTGAACTGTGAAATTCCCTCAGGAGATCTTAGAAGGAGAGAGTATCTCGTGTACTTTAACTGATTTTATATACTCTACTATAATATAGGGTTATTATAAAACAGGATATTTCGTCGGATGTTGAAAAACTTGTTAAATGTAAATAATTTACATTTAATTTTGTATTTAATTTTATTCCATGCAATAACACAAGTAATTTAATCAATAACTATAAAAGAGATATGAATTTATCTGCCTATAAATCTGACATGTAATATAATAAAAATATTACATTATAATTGAATTATTACATTTTCGTTAAGCTTCATATTAATCTTGTTAGTTTTACAAAACGGTCTCTTCCCAATTCATTTGCTGAAACTAATTATGGCGATATTATTTTACTAAATATATAATCCGGCTAATATTTTTAACATAGCTGAGACTAATAATAACTCACGTTGTATTTGCTTTCCATCCTAATCACAATTAATTTCACACTCACATGCGATACAAATATATTATCTTAAAATATACATACAAAATATGAGAAACATTTGTACGTTTCCATTTTAGTGAAGACTATTTAAGCTGGGGAAGGGGATCTTTAGGATAGGGGGTGAATAAATTGTAACAGTTTTGTAACTAAGTTTATATACATTTTCTTTCTAAAGTAATTAAACCTGTAGTTCTATATTCGCCTGTATTTTGATAATGTCATTGTGTAAATAGTTATTTGTATATTATTTTAGCAGTATAACATTGTTATATCGTATTATTGTAAAAAAATAGGATATCCGAGGATGGATAAACATTTATTACAAATCTTGGTATTGGTCAATTTTAAAAAGTACTGAAATCAATTAGTGTTAAACTCTAAAATGTAATATCAGTAGACACAAGACAACATCACGTAAATAACATTTTCAAATAATATTTTGTATTTATACAATGTGAAAGCAATTTCTGGCTCACTGATTGGGAACTCAAACAAAACTACATTGTGTGCAAAAGTAATTTACTATTAACTATTTAACTATTAAATATTTACCTAGATCCTCTACAATGTTTGATAAAATTCTCTTTGGAATACAGTAGTTCATACAGAAATGAACTAAACTACCTTTTTAAACAACACAAGTGATCAAACCTAATTGTTGTATTACAATTATTTTTGGTTTCAAAGCTTTATTGTTTCGTAAATTCTAACATAAGTAATCATTGGTTTGTAAATATCTCAAAAGAATTTCAAACAATTCAAATGATGTTTTGAGACAATATAATAGATAAAACAATTTAGCCTGGCCTCCCAGTAAGTAATTTCGCCACCAGATATATGAGACAGCCAGTTTTAAACCTTAAAAATACAATTAATCTGATAATAAAAAAGTAGTTATCAAGTTGCGACAAGAAAAAAATATGAACTTATTTTATTGTATATTCATAATACTGTAATTAAATTAAAAAAAATAAATGGAGCGTCTGAAAAATCAGTTACTTAAGAAATGCCCTTTTATAATATAGCTTATACGTTTAGGTGATCCTATTTTGTGGAAATACTGTCTGTAAATTAACTGATACGCTGGTATTATATTACTTAGTTATTGAAACATATCCCCATCGTCATGTATTTCCTCACAAACACCCACCCTTTCACATTTAGACTTGATCCTATATACCTATACATCATACATGTACCGATGTAATTAATTAATTGTTTTTTGTTAATAATTCATTTTTTACCTCAGTCCACAACGCGTGAGTGAATATTTAAAAGTTAATAACGTTTTACTGAAATATCTTAGAATGGACTAATTTGGAACTGAGAGCACTTTTAATAACATATGTTTTGTAATAACCTATAATCACATAGTCAATGTAAATAATTTTAAAATAATAATAATAATATGGGACTTTATGCGAGAAGACACATTTTAAGGAAACTAAAACAACTCGCAGTTAAGGAAGGACAAATAGTAACAGAAAACTATTTGCTAGTTAATTGGTGTGCTATTTGCCACAGCCTTAACCGGAGGGTTCCGATGTTATCGCAAGATAATGAAGTCAAGCAAAATCTTAAATTGCTGTTCCTTGGATGGGTAACCGGTGAGGGATTCCGTTCTTGCATTACCTGGTAGTGGTTCGGAAGTGACCATTAAATTGTTGCTCCCCATGTTGAATATTAGAGAAGGCTTGTTAGTTCTGACTTTGCCTTATAAAGTAAAAACTTTGATATGAAACCACGAATGGTAATTCTATAAATATTTCCTACAGTTGAAATACAGTAGAATGTACAAAAAGTAACAGGTAATAAAACATATAACGCTAATTGAACCATATAGAAAGCAACCTGCGCGTTATATTTAGGGCAGATAGCCTTCCAGCAGCAGAGGAGAAGTGTTCCACTACTTCGTCTCTAGTTGGGAGTGGGGACAATATATACAATCAGCTGGTGAACTTGATGGTGGGGTACGATGCGCGTGTTTTGAAATATTTCAAATATAATATTCATATAAAATAGTAAGTATTTCAAATATAATATTTATTAAAATCACAATACTATGGCAAATTAAATTATGATACAACCTCAATATAACTCGATAATGACAACAAACCACCCTACATCAGCTGATTCTTCACTCCTATCAGAGTGTCTTTTGTCCATTACGTCATGTTCCAGCTGTGCTTGATTTCAGTCCCCACCACGTGCCTGGCCCACCAGTGGTCACTTAGCACGATGACGTAATAGGCGGGGTTGCAACTGCGTATCCATGAAGACAAAATGTTATAGTGGTACAATGACACGTTGGTTCAATAGTGGGAGAAGAGTAATTTTCTCTTTAATTTTAATGACTAGCTTTATCTCTCTCACATTAGGTCATACTTCTAACACATTAGGTCATTAGGTCAAACTTCTTTCATTAGGTCATAATCAAAACGGCCGAACTGTAGTAGATAAACAGGTTAGAATTTATATTCAAACTGATCACAAACATCTTTCTTATTTTAAGAAATATGTTATGTTAAAAGTTCAAAACGCTTGACAACAACAAACACTTCATCAGCTGTTCTGTTTATATCCGTCACTGCCAAATTAATTATTTCAAGTGCACATGACATTTATTTGCTATGGTTAATATATGTATTGTTTATGCTGTTAAGTTAACACTTGGAGTTCGATAAAGCAAAAGGAGTGGAGCAAATTAAAATGAGTGAAGTAAAGTGTTTACAGTTTGGCCGCTTTGATTGCGACCTTATTAGAGAACCTGTGAGAGAGACAAAACTAGTCATTGAAGTGAGAGGAAACATAAGTCTTCTCCACCTCTAAACCGACATTCCACCGTGGCACTTTAACATTCGTTTTTAAGAATACGCAGTGGGAAGCTCCGCCTATTATATAAACGTGCTAGGTAACCATTGGTGGGCAAGAAACGTGGAGGGAACTGGAACCTAGTACAGCTGGAACATGGCATAGTGGGAAATGGATCTGAGACAGTAATGAGAATAGCAGGTATAGTCGGTTTGTTGTCATTACCGATTTATTTTGAGGTTATATTATAATTTGGTTTGCGATATTATTGTGTTTTAAATACTCATATATTATTTAAAATACATATAATGTGATTGAAATGTTCAGTGACCTTCAAACTGTAATAATATGTATCACTACTTTCATTAAGGTTTCATTTACATATAACTTTGTATGCAATTTTAAAAGTGGGCTTTGTTAACTGTATAGTTTGTGATATATCGAGAAAGAAGGTAATATTCAATTTCAACATGATTTATAATAGCTACAAAAATCACAATATACAAGGTTATGGTTATATTATATCGACTTTAATAATTAATTCAAGCAATGTTTTCTTAGTTACTACCATTAGTTACTACCAATTAGTTACTACCATTAACTTTCACATAACCTACAAGCAAAGGGAGCGAAGTAGATGAAGTGCAAAGAGCATCGTAACGTAAAATACCACAACTTCACCAGCTGGTTGTGTCCATTGTCCCCACTTCCAACACTGCCCTCATGCCAACTAAAAACGGAGTGGTGGAACACTTCCACTCTGCTGATGGAGCCCCTACATACTCTAAATATTTCACGCCGGTCACTTTCAAACCGGCCCAATTATAGATGCAGAAATCACCTACTTAATAATAAATTAAAATAAAATGCAAACAGTTGATGGGAAACACGTGTAAATCACCATTGGGAACAAATTGATAATGTGTATCCACTGAGGAATTGGCAAATGTTTGCAGGGCACTTTCCACTAGAGTGTGAATCCATCTGTGAACACCAACCTGCCATGTAATATCAGCCATTTCGTGATCCTAACATTTTTGTGTTTATCCAAGAATAGCACAATTTTATTTGAAAGCTGTTGTAAACACATTTTTACTTTGATATTGCTCGTTTTTATTGAAAGATTCTGCAAAGTAATGTTATTAGTATAAAGACGATTGCTTTTATGTCTGTACATAGAGACACTTTTAATTGATTTTTTATATCAGTTGTTGTTTTATGGATTTCATATTTGTTAACTGGTTCATAAAATATAAACACATTTATTTTTATAACAGTATTATAAAAAAACTACTCTATACTTAACAAAGAATTGTGATATACGAGGTTTTTCATACCACCCGGCCAAAATGTCTTGTGGTTGAACCATTTGATATAGAGTGATGTAGTAACCTTTATTTCAAATAAATATCACATATAGAACGTTGTAACATTATTTTTGTGTCATTTAAAATACAGGATTTACCCGGCAATGAGGGTTACAGTTTCGAACCTCGACATTTTGAAATAGCAGCATAGGTCATGTGGCATATTATTTTTAGGGTGTTCATATGGGTGCTCAGTTTAACACTCCAGAGAATTTATTTCTAGATTTTATCGCAACTGCCGCTAAGCGTACGAAAGATCCTGACTCACTAACGAACAAGCAATGCATTTGACTCCCATCTCTCCCCCTTCATAACCCCTGCCTGCCCTTCCCCGAAAATTTGACAGAGGGACATAACTCCCTCATTTATAATAAATTATGCCAATTCATTTTTTGTATATGATAAAATAAATACACATTTAATTATCAAAATAAACATATCCGGGTTTGACTATTATTTCTCATGTTTTAAGTTTATTTTTTACATGACACTGGGCTTAAATTGTATGGCTTAAAATGCATTGAATCAGTTATTCAATGGAAAATATCTGTTAAAATCTCATATGACATCTTTATGAATGGGTAATAAAATACACGTGCATTGGTACTGACCCACCAGTTAATACACGTGCATTGGTACTGACCCACCAGTTAATACATGTGCATTGGAACTGACCCACCAGTTAATACACGTGCATTGGTACTGACCCACCAGTTAATAAACGTGCATTGGAACTGACCCACCAGTTAATACACGTGCATTGGTACTGACCCACCAGTTAATAAACGTGCATTGGAACTGACCCACCAGTTAAAACAGGTGCATTGGTACTGACCCACCAGTTAATACACGTGCATTAGTACTAACCCACCAGTTAATAAACGTGTATTGGAACTGACCCACCAGTTAATATACGTGCATTGGTACTGACCCACCAGTTAATACACGTGCATTGGTACTGACCCACCAGTTAATAAACGTGCAACTCCATGTTAATACACGTGCATTGGTACTGATCCACCAGTTAATACAGGTGCATTGGAACTGACCTACCAGTTAATACACGTGCATTGGTACTGACCCACCAGTTAATACACGTGCATTGGTACTGACCCACCAGTTAATGCACGTGCATTGGTACTGACCCACCAGTTAATACAGGTGCATTGGTACTGACCCACCAGTTAATAAACGTGCATTGGTACTGACCCACCAGTTAATACAGGTGCATTGGTACTGACCCACCAGTTAATAAACGTGCATTGGAACTGACCCACCAGTTAATACACGTGCATTGGTACTGACCCACCAGTTAATAAACGTGCATTGGTACTGACCCAACAGTTAATAAACGTGCAACTCCATGTTAATACACGTGCATTGGTACTGACCCACCAGTTAATTTAGTCACGTACTTTGGTACTACATAACATAATATAAGATCCTCTATATTAAAACTAAAAGTGATTTTGTGATTTGTTACTTCAGAAATGGGATATTAAAAAAACAAAAAACATTCAAAAACTAAGGTTAAGTAACTTTTCCAGAAATGTTACTTGATTGTTAAAAGACTGTGACATGATTGTACCTTGATACAAACTGAATAATTATACGTCTGTTGCAATGGTCAAACGAAGAGAATATATAAATTATATGAAATAGTGTTTAATGTGTAATTTTATAAATACAAATTTAACGTGTTTTTATTCAAAGTTGATGAACAAATTTCAACTCAAAATTTTGTTATTATAATTTAGTTTTTATTTCAACCACAGTATTATTTTATTTATTAGTATAGTAGGACTAGCGATACAAGTAGTAGAGGTTTAATTGTAAGAAAGGCCACGACCCTAACTTTTTCTTGATAAAAAATAATGTTCCATACAATTTAAGATTAATGCTGATTAATGCTTGAATTTAATAACAATTTATGTTCTTTTTTTTTTAATAACTTGTTCACTTGAATATATGGAAATAAAGTATAAATTATAACATTTTTGCTTTTTTAAAGGTCTTTAACTTGATATTCAGCATGATCATTTTAAAAGTTTTGGATACAGGGCTGAATATTTTTTTTAATTTAAAAATGTTGAGTATGTGATAATACTCAATCCATCCCGTTTTAAAGCTTATCTTATGCTATTTCCAATGAAACAAACTTGACAATCGTAAATCTGAGTACCTAAGTACCACAGTAAAAAAAGGAAAATAACGTAATAATTCTGCTATGTTGAGAACGCTTAAAATATTTTCAAAATTGTTTGACCATAATGTTCAGCGTTTAAAAGCCTTGAAAATAATGTGCCACATGACCTATGCTGCTATTTCAAAATTTCGAGATTCGAATTTGTGTCCCTCCTTTCCGCACATACCCTGTATTTTTAAATGCTATAAAAACAATTGTGTGATATTTTCCTTATGAGATTAATTAGGGTTGCAGTTTAATGCACCTCTCATGTCTAACGATTCAACCACAAGATACTATGCCGGGTGTTATGAAATACCTTGTATACTTTTACAAGTTACTAAAATTTCTTTAAACGTTTAATAATTTTAAAGGTATATTTTACTATCTAACTAAATACAATCAGCACAAGTACAAATATTTTTGTACTCATAAAACATTATTTATAAATAATACCAAAGTACGTCGATGGTCGGGTGGAGTTATTAATATGTAAGTGTAAGTGTGGGTGGATGGTATGTGTGAGTCATGTGTAGTGTATACATGGATGGGTGGTATATGTAAGGCACGTAAAGTATATATATATATATGGACTGGAGGTATATGTTCGTCACTTTTACATGTATATGTGTGAGGCACTGTATATATGAATCACGTGTAGTTTATACATGGGTGGGTGGTATGTGTGAGTCTCGTGTCCTGTATACGTGGATGGGTGGTATATGTATGTAAACTGTACGTTAATATGGGGGGAGGGTATATGTGAGTCTATTGTAGTGTATACATGGATGGGTGGTATATGTGAGTCTCGTGTCATGTATACATGGGTGGCTGGTATGTGAGTCTCGTGTAGTGTATACATGGATGGGTGGTATATGTGAGTCTCATGTAGTGTATACATGGATGGGTAGTATATGTATGTCAACTGTACGTTAATATGGGGGGGGGGGTATATGTGAGTCTATTTTAGTGTATACATGGATGGGTGGTATATGTGAGTCTCGTGTCATGTATACATGGGTGGGTGGTATATGTGAGTCTCGTGTAGTGTATACATGGAAGGGTGGGATATGTGAGTCTTGTGTCGTGTATACATGGGTGGGTGGTATATGTGAGTCTCGTATAGTGTATACATGGATGGGTGGTATATGTATGTCAACTGTACGTTAAAAGGGGGGGGTATATGTGAGTCTGTTGTAGTGTATACATGGATGGGGAGTATATGTGAGTCTCGTGTAGTGTATACATGGATAGGTGGTATATGTGAGTCTCGTGTACTGTATACATGGATGAGTGGTATATGTGAGTCTCGTGTTCTGTATACATGGATTGGTGGTATATGTGAGTCTCGTGTAGTGTATACATGGGTGGGTGGTATATGTGAGTCTCGTGTAGTGTATACATGGATGAGTGGTATATGTGTGTCAACTGTACTTTAATATGGGGGGGGGTATTTGTGAGTGTGTTGTAGTGTACACATGGATGGGTGGTATATGTGAGTCTTGTGTAATGTATACATGGATGGGTGGTATCTGTGTGTCATCTGTACTTTAATATGGGGGGGGGGTTATTTGTGAGTGTGTTGTAGTGTATACATGGATGGGTGGTATATGTGAGTCTCGTGTACTGTATACATGGATAGGTGGTATATGTGAGTCTCGTGTACTGTGTCAACTGTACTTTAATATGGGGGAGGGGGTGGTTTATATGTGAGTTTGTACCACCGTACATATATGAGTCGCTGTGGGGTGCAGTAGATTTCTTGAATGGTTGAGCAGTGGAAGAGTTAATTATAACATATTTGAATAGGATAATGGGAGTTGGCAGCCATTTTAATAGCACGCGAATGGTGTTTTCAGTCCCACAGAAGTGTCTGAGTTGTAGGGTCAGTTTTACCCGACGTGTGGGTATATCGGTGGATATTACTACCATAAGTTCATAGGTGGGCTGTAGTGTCAATATAAAACTGTCCTTGTGCGAACTAGTGAATGGTACAACTGACATAAGAAAGTGAGTTGGGTGACGGGTGGCTATTTATATTAAATATATTATTTATAGTCATTTTGTATTAAATAGATGAAACTGCGTATTTTGGTTTTGTAAAATGTATGAGGGAAATAAATGGAAGACTTACCGGTAAATATAATTTACCCAGGTGCAGGGATTAGAGAGACTAAGAAGTAATCCTCAACAATGGCTTATGTACATCTCTCGGTAAAATTTGTCCTTGCATATAAAATCCCAGGATTAACCGGTGATACATTTATCTTACAGGATTTGGCTCATAGTTAGTTATTTACATTTATTATAAATGGGGTATGGTTGATATTCACAAAATAATTTTTTTTACATTTGTTCAGAATTTGAAATTTTTTAGATAGTAATCGTCCTACCGTCTAAAATCTATAAAATAACATTGTTGTTTTTAAAAAACCTTATTTTGTAAATAATACTTAAAGATATCTTTTATATTTTTTAAGATATCTCATGAATATCGCAAGACTAACTTTAATACCATTGTCAATAAAAGTATTACAAGATGAATAATATTTCTTTACCAAGATTATTCTCTATTCACTAATCTGTTCAAAAAGAGGATTAATTAATTAGTGCAAATTGTAGCAGTCAGGTAATTCTTTACGCCTTAATACGAAGTAAGTGATAAACAGCTGAAATCCCATTTTATAAATAAATAAACTACTCCCTACCATGTATCTTTCTAATGAAATGATGAATGATAGTAAATGTATTTATAAAACTTACCTTTTTACATAGTTTACTGGTACAGTATAAAGACCTTTATACTCGTGTAAGGTAAAATAACTACCAGGGTTTCATAATTTAGTTTGTACCGTACATCTAAAACTTCATAATAAATGTTAAAATGGATTTATAAACTAAATTATAAACATACACTTTACACTCATTTTATGAAACGAAAAATATATAACTTGAAATATTTGTTAAATAACTTAAATTGATTTTGAATACTTTGTTAATTCCTTACTATACGTCTTACTATAAAATCCTCAAGAGATTGTGACTATTTAAATTATGATAATATAATAAAGCCATTGATAATCTATCGTTAAACGTGAATCGTGTAATGTACTTCCTAGCTGGCCCGAACTGTATGATGTATAATACACAATTTACATGTGTAGCTAAAAGTTAGGAGGACTCATTTATCAGTAGTAAATAGTATTTTCATTATTGAATAATAAAAACACGTTAAATCAACCAATTAATATATTTATAAGCGTAAAACATTGTTTTGTACTTCTTTATTTAACAATTTAACATTGATATCACTTTGGTAATATTCAATATCGTTTTACATGGCATTAAAAAGCTTCGCGACCAAAATAGGGTTTCTTATTTTATTAAAAATCCTACAAGTAATGTATATTATGAAACGTGATTACCAAATAACTAACATTTAGAATTCTTACAATAAAACGTAGGCTATAGTGAAGTAAATTATGTTATTGTTTTTATGGTCCTATTTAAAATTGTATAAGAACTAGTTTGTGAATAAATACACTTGAATGTTTACTGAAATTCAGTAACAACATTCATTGACATGTTTACATATAAAAAAGAATATTCCTTGCAATTGTGCAAAATTAGCCTCAGTATTTCCAAATAGTGAAAAATATGTGGTTAAAAACAGTTGATCACGTATATTTGACTATGGAAATGACATAATGGTACCTCAGTGATAAGTGGGCAAAACAAACAATGTACACGAATATAATAGTAAAGAAGGCTGAAATGTGAATCTCAAAGATTGGAATTATGATACATAATAGGCTTATCATAAAAAATGATGCTCTCATTTTTGCATGATAAGCGAACAAAGGTAGTGAATATGATTAAAATGGATTGAAAATACTGTTATTTTACATATGTTGATATAAACCTAAGGAGGCATTACTAGCTCGGGTGATTATGCTAAACTATTTAATAAAAATACTGATTGAAAATAATGTTATATTTTCATTAAGATATGAAGTGTAGAATACCTAATGGTCCTTACTTTTATTGGATTAATAAATAATTTTCCTTTTGTTTTCAGAAGTAGAATTCATGCTACTTAGTACGACTACATCAAGGTTCTACTTACACTATTTAAAATATTACCAAACGTTTCGTTTATGCATTTATGTGGCATCCTCAGTGGTTTTGTTGAGAGTGTTGTACGTATTATTTCCCTGCCAGGTTCTTTAACATTGGAAACAATATGTTTTAACTACAACCGGCAATAAATTTCCAAGCGGTACCCTACAATGCTAATTAGCAACACACAATCAATATCCTTTGTTTGTTACCAGCCACTGATCTGCATTGGTGTATTATTGTTTGTAGCATGACTTATTGTATATAACAATCACCATTGACTGACGCACGAGTGTTAGAAGTCACGTTGTTGAATGTTTGTTAGTTTTAAATAACGTGTCATTCCACGTCAGATAAGTATACGAGTGGAATGTAATTAGGCTAAGATGGCTCCTCTTCGTTTTGACTTGAGAGAGGATGTAAGCATTATGGAAGTGGAAGACTGTCATCCCCTGACTAATCAATACTTAACTATCATTCATAGTAGGCTTGAATACAAGTTTATGTAAACCATCATTTTTATCACCATAAAAAGATAAAAAAAACCCATTCTTGTCACTAAACAATCAAATAACAAAAATATAAGAAACATATTTCATCTAAAAACTCTTAATGTAAAGGAAATATTTATTACAAAAGTTAAGGTATAGATATCATATTGTTTATGGTATCGAGAATCTTGCTTTGTTATGCACGTTCATATTAATTTAGTATACATTTACAATGAATATAATTTATGTTGGAACTTCCTAATACAGGATGTGCGATAGATCATAATCAAGCATTTATTGCTTTAAATCAATATGAAATTGGATTAGTAATCGTTATTTTCTAAAGAATTAATAAAAATCTCATTCATTACATAAGTTACATTATCACTCACATTCATTCAAAAACGACCACAGTATCAGTGATGTATATATATATATATATATATATATATATATATATATATATATATATATATATAAAATGTTGTTCTTATCTATCGATCCCAGTGGCATGACATAAACTCTTCCACAGAGTAAAACGCTTTACTCAACAAAAGGCTTCTAAACCGGGATTTGAATATTTTTTTTTTTTTTTTATGTGAGTCTTGTACACTTACTGGGAGCGAGTTAACTAATCTGGCACCAGCTTCAAATAGCATGCGTTCAAATGCTGTTGTTCTGTACAGCCGAACGCGGTAGCAGTCCCTGCCTCTTGTATTGTAATCATGGATGTCTACTTCACGCAACAAATTGCAATGGAATTTGCAATACAGAGCCACTTCGAGTATATAAAGGCAGGGTAAAGTCAGCAACTCAATCTACCCGAAAGCGTCAACGACACGACTCTCTATAATTCAATTTTAACTTGATTCTGATGGCTTTCTTTTGAAGTAAGTCTAAAAACTCTTTCGAACCTCATTTTGGCACAACTACGTATTCCAAATACGTATTCCACAGGACAGATGTGGGTAGATAAGTCCAAAGTATGCCAGCTTTAAACTTTCATGTGAAAAGGACTGAGCCAGGTTGCGCAATGCATAAACACCAGATGCAACCCTTGAACATAGATGATCAACCTAATCCCCCCAGGTCAAACCTAGGTCAAGGTATATTCCCAGGAACCGGGTGGAATTTACTTCCTCTAGAAGGGAATTATCCACCATGATTATTGGGTGGATTTCATTGTCGATGGAAACAATTTATATAATTTGTTTTTGTTTTGTTTCTTTGTAGGTTTATGCCCAGGAGATACTAAATGCATAAACCCAGTTCAGTGACTGTTTCTAATACTAGGTTTTCATTTGTGAAATATTTAATATAGAGAGTCGTGTCATCTGTATATTGAACTATCTTTAAATTTTGGATTTATTTTTATAAATCATTTACATAAATTAAAAATAACACAGGGCCAAGAATAGATCCCTGATAAACCCCTTGTTTCGTGGCAAGTCTAGGTGACACGGCGTTGCCGTTTTGAAAGCTGTTTGTGTAGGGTTAAGAAACAGATGATACCACAAGACAAGTTATAAATTAATGTTATAAGGACGTTAAAAAGATTGATTAAATATATATGAGTGATATACAGAAATGTTAGTAGTTTGTTTATATAATTGATGAGCATTTAATACAGTTTATCCATTATGGCAGCTATCTAACATTTTAGAAGGATTCCACACTAAATTACTGTCAAGTTGATATTATTAGTTGGTTTTATGATGGAATATGAGGAGCTTAAGGGAAGTTACAAGGTTTTATTAAATCTTTTGGAGTTTCATACAAATTGCCTGCCTAAGGAATGCTGTCTGTATTCAAGCAAATTACGTAGTTGATCGGTCAATAACGATTGTACTTTTTACAAACAGATAAAGTCTATTACAAGGTAGGCTTATTAATTACTATGTGTTGATAGCATAACATATATTTTGTATTTTAAAACTTATTTCCTCTTTTGTTCATCTCTACAAATACTTGATTAGTTTTCGTAACAATATTTTACGTTTAAAACAGTTAATCATATTTTCGTTCCTTCATTACTATATGTAACAGCTGAACCCTGCCACAAACTATTTTATATTATTTACTTTTGTTTTCACAAAAATGCTTTGTAAGTATTATAAAACCTGATTTATTGTTTTTTCAATAATTTTTATTTACTTTGTTGTATCAAATATAAGTACTATACAAATTATACTGGGGTAAACATATGTCATTCTAGTAAACATGCTGTTACTTTCAGTCAATGTAGAAGTTACCCTTTCTTTCACAACATTTTGGAAAACGTTCCTGAATTTAATTTTGACCATTGTAATCGTTCAAGGCTGCTCTCATGTAAACTTTCTTAAATTAAATAGCAAAAATTTAAGTAATATATATCTTATGGTCTATATTTATTGAAACGTTTCAATAACACGTGTAATATTAGAACTGTAAAATATAATCACACCGAGAAACACTTTCGTAATGAAATTACTACATTTAAAAACATTGAAGGTTTTATATATCTGCAATATTGGTTAATATAAACAACAATCATACTAACTTTGGTCTAAAAATATCTTAACTTAACTTTTTTTATTCATTATTCATTATTAATCTCTAAGACGCCGATCGTAGAGATATGGGTGAATATGAGGAGTGAATGAGTGTGATGGGTGTAGTCATTGTTACTGTCTGAGTTCGACTTAGCTCAGAAAAGACTATTTATTAATAGCCCAATAGCCAGAGAAACTATAGTACCTACAGCTTTACGTGGAATCCGAACCACGTAGTGTTGGTCTGATTTTCAGCTAACTGACAAGTCTGACACTCAGTTCTCTCCACTACACAACATCCTAAACTTGACTACCATTCAACACGGACACTCCAGACGTCTCTAGTAGTGTCTACGTTGATGGCAACCATTGAGCGGACGCCATGTTGGTATTAAGAGAACCGAGCATGGAACCTATCGCCTACAATCTCCCAAACACTTTGTCTCCAAGTAGCTGGGTTACAGCACTGCGACACCATTTTATCTCTAATGGTGTATGGATTACTAACATTTATAAGTAATGTAAACACATATTTCATATAGTCTCACAATAAAGAATAAGGAAAATTAAGTTCTATATTTAGGACAAGTATATTGTGATTTAATTAATCGTAATGCATGTAACTTTATTAATTAGCCAAATATTTACTCCTGTACGTTCAATATTTACCTTAGCTCATTATCTATGTTAGTGACCTGACTAATTAGCTTCAACAGTATCTGTATACAACAAATGCAGAGCATGCATTATGCATGAAACGTCAAAGCATTAATGAAACCAAGTAATTTCCTCCAAACTTCTTTGATTGATTCAAATGTATAACTTTAGTCTAAACTGTAATTTAGTACGTAAATGTTGCTAAAATTTAACTAGCTTCTGTATAAAATCATACATTTTACATAATAAAAGTATACTATAAATTATAAAAGTATAGTATATACAGCTTTTTTTAATAGGCACGTGAATTTACCTAGTATTAACTATAGAAAGTCACGAGTAATTTAATGTAAGTTTATAAATTATTGCTTATTATTTTTTTAAATAATTATTAAACTTAAACTTACAAAATAATCTGCATGAAACCTTAAATTACATAATTACAGTATAATATTACGTGTTTTTGCAATTTTATGTTTTTGGCATTTATATGGTAACATTTTTCAAACACACCACTTAGTTATATTTTAAGAAAATTCAAATAGGTTACAACACAAGCCTCTTTTTTAGAAATAAAATTGTACAAGATGAACCTTACCATCGTAAAGAGAACGTAGAATTAATTATAAATGACTTATATGTGTTTTAATTATATTAAAACACATATAAGTTTAAAATGTCTCGTTTATATAAAATACACAATTTTCAATCCAACTAAAATTATAAAATGAGTGTGTTAGTTTAAAATAATACGCAAATTTGCATAAATAATTTAAATGTACAATAATAATAAAACGAATTACATGAATTTTGACTTGCAGGATGTTTATAAAGAAAAATATTTACGTATAATTATACATTCTAAATAGGCTACAGTATACTTGATTTTGAACGCATCTTATTCTTGGTCGTCCTAGAGCTCGCCTTCTTGCTGATTTCCATGTACATTTTTGAACTATTTACAGGTTTTAAAAATGGAGTAGAATATGAAGAATAATATTTAAAGGATATAGTTAGTTATCAGGAAGTTTATATATACTTAAATGAGTAATGGAATTGATATAGTTAAAATGGTGTGCTTCAATAGGTAGTTGACATTTGTTTACTAACATATAAATATGTGAAGTGTATGTTGAGTCAACTCGTTTAATGTGCAGAACTAATAAATACTTTTCACTATTTGAAATACATTTTTTTATATATAAATACTATATAAATAGTTTTAAACATTACCTGTACACTAAATAATTTAAAATATGTTAACTTTGAATTCTGTATTTCAGGTGAGTTCAAGTGTTAAAACAGCAAAGAAGATCTTGAGAATAGTAAGTTTAAATATATGTTTAACTAAATTAATATTTGCTTGATAAACCAGGGAAGATAGCTTAAAAGGGAAGAAACCATGTCGTGGTTTTTTGCAACGTACTCGGGATAGCCTCAATAAAAAGTCCACATACAGTGGTTTGTCAGTTTTTCGAAAAAATCATCTGAAGTGATTATGCAATGCATCTAGAACTGCAGCTTTTTTTTGGAAAATTTGAAAAACGATTAAAAAGGTACAAATTGCTTAAAACTGTTACTCGGGGGGGTTTTCGGGGAGGACTAAACTCATTTCTGGCCTCGGAATTTATCGAGGGGCTCAGGGGTGGCTCTACAGGAGATGCTAGTGGAGGGTTCAATACATTTTCTTTCCAAGGGGGTGAAAATCTCACTGAAAATCGTAATCGGGTGTTTTTTAGGATGCTAAACTCATTTCAGAACTCGAAATTTATCGGGAACTCAGGGGTGGCTCTACGGGGGGGGGGGGTTGCTAGTGGGAAGTTGGAGGCAATGTTTTCCAAGGGGGACAACAACTCACTGACAATCGGTACTCGGTGGTTTTTGAGGATGCTAAACTCATTTATGGCCTCGAAATTTATCGAGGGTACTCAGGGGTGGCTCTACGGTGGATGCTAGTAGAGAGTTGGGGGCATTTTTTCCAAGGGTGTGAAAATCTCTCTGAAAATCAGTACTGTATTTGGAGGTTTTTGGGAATGCTAAACTCATATCTGCCATCGAAATTTATCGGTAGGGATCAGGGGTGGATCTATGGCGGGTGGAGTTGCTCGTAGGGGGGTTTGGGGGAATATTTTTCCAAGGGGTTGAACATCTCACTTAAAACCGATACTTGTGGTTTTTCGAGAATTCTGAACTCATTTCTGCCCTCGAAATTTATTGGGGGCTTCAGGATGGCTCTACGGGGGGTGCTCGTGGGGGTGGGGTCATTTTCTCCAAGAGGTGAAAATGTCGCAGAACATTAGTACTCAGGGTTTTTTTGGGTTACTAAACTCATTTATGCCCATAGAACAAATAAACAAATTTTTAAGTCGATAGCACACTCGCCTACGTGATTCCCGGTAGCTCGGCCCATTTTATGTATATTTTGTATACATATATATTAAAACAGATCCTGTACTAGCGAACTCTTCGGAATTACCGCCCTTCATTGCACGGGCATAAAGAATATAATATTGAAAGCAGCGTGCTTCTTGACCGACAACTGAGAGGTGATCCATGTAGTATCCCTATATATTGTTGTACTGGCGCTATGAAGTATGGAATAAGTCGTTCCTATACATGATTGGATAACGCACTATTCTTCAGACATATGCACTGCATACAAATTTTTGAATAACAAATTAAGATTTTAATTTAACTTCAAAATACAAAAGGAATTTTAAAAAATATCTCACTTAAAAACTCGGATTTTCTTTAATTGTGTATGTAATGTTAGTACTTTGAACGGAATGATATAAACAATAAATTAGGCTATAGAGTATACATTTATTCTTCAGAAGTGTTTGTTAGTGTTAAACAAGTATCAAAGAAAAAGGATTTTCTTTGATTGTGTATGTAATGTTAGTACTTTGAACGGAATGATATAAACAATAAATCAGGCTATAGAGTATACATTTATTCTTCAGAAGTGTTTGTTAGTGTTACACAAGTAACATGAAAATACTAAATATCTTAGTTGTAGAATAATTGGTTGTGTCAAACCAATGTTAAAATCATTTACTAAATAAATAACATAATTTCATTTACATTAAGTATAGTTAGGATACAAACTCCTTTTTGCTTCAACAGTTTTGGATAGTCTTCTTAAAAAACTAAAGAATTTCTAGGAACCCCCTCCGTATTCTAATATACCTGGAGACAGTATTTATTAAGGAAGCTTCTTTTAGATTATTTGAAGAATAGTTGTAAAATTTAACTCTTATAATAAGTATTTTTATCACTTAATTTAATTTATTAAGTAACCTTCTAAATTTATTTAAATTATATTACAACATATTTTAAAAGGGTACTCAGTTTACATTTATTTAAGTCATAATAATACGTAAGTAGCCCTAGTTTATAATATGATATTATTAAGTATTTTATATAAATAAGTTAAGTATACATTTGAACTTTTATTAATAACTAATCTCCATACATATTATTCAATTTAAAGGTCGGTATAAGATATAATAAATACCAATAATGTACATTTTGTAAGAAAATGTTACAAGATATAGATTAAGATCAACAAAACTGAACTTACAACGGTACAAAGAAGACTCAATAATGTGATCTCTACTCAACAACTGGCACGATGGTAAACCAACATTGCAATGACTAGAGCTTTGCTACCTTGCTTTTATAATAACTGGGTCTTCTGATAATTATTAGTATTTATTTTTATCCAAAGCATATTTGACTAAACTTTTGAGGTACCTACTAATGTTTTTTGTTTTATTTTAATATGTGTAGTTTAAAAGACTGCTACAAGCTATAATATGCTGTCTTATTTTGCCCCGTTTATAAGCGTTATTTATACAGTATATTCTTCAATATAACACAATTTTAATACTTGAGCCTACAAAAATAGTTCGTGGGAACTCTAATTGTTTTCTATAAACAAATTCGGTAACTTCCATAATTATTCTTTTTGTTATCAAGTAGTGTTATCTATTTTCTGGTTATTTCAGCGTACAAAGTCGACTTTCACAAGCCTTACTTGTGAACCGTAGTTGCTAGTGATTAGTGGAGAGATTTTAAACGACTAGAGAATTTTCTAGTGATTGGTCGAGCAATTAAAATGGGATACATTTTTAATTTTATTATTTTTTTTAGACATTTATTTTTCAGTCTTAACTCAGCCTAAGTAACTTTCAAGTCGAGTTTTATATTGAATCTAATATTTTTACCGATATAGTCTTAAAGAATACAGGTTTAAGATACATTAACAAAAATACTGGCATTTAATTGAACAAATGTTGCTGTAGTTTTAGTGTAATGAATAATAAAACAGTTATCAACTATGAAATAATTTAATCTAATAGTAAAACTTTGATAAACGTGTTGTATTAATGAAATTCGTAATTAAGACAATAATGTTTAAAGTATTTTATAAATATGAGTTTGATTTCAGACATTTATTGTTGAAGGTAAATTGTTTTTCAGAAGGTGTATATGCTCTGTTTCATTTTCTTTTTAGTTATTCTCGAACGATTTTTTTTACAACGCAAAATCGTGTAAATATATCATTTTCTCCAACATTAGGTGCGAAACTATGAAGCTTAAAATGATGAGATTGTTTATACGATTGAATTAATAATATAACTTTTTTTAAAAGAAATATTACACGTCAAATTTAACAGAGAGAAGGCAATTTGCAGGTTGGTGGTTGGAAACATAAACAAAACTCCACAGTGAGCAAACTGTAATTGTGTATTAACTGGTAGGTAGCAAATGTTTGCCTGGCCACTCTCCATTAGTGTGTGAAATGGCCAATGGATATGTTTCTGCTTTGTTGAATATCGTAGGAATATTTTGGTCGTTCCTTTACTTTTTACTGGTTATAATATTATGTTATAATTGAATCGTTTTGTCATTCATATTATATATAGAGGATGTAGGAATACTATTTTCTTAACTAAACTATTACGTTCTGATACACATAAAATACAACTGAATGCCAACTAAACTATTTCTATATTAATACAAAATTTATATATATTATGGTGATGGATTACGATTAACACTCTAACCATCGTTAGACCAGAGGGACACTAAGAGTGTGTAACGTTGTACTTATATTGTAAAGGTTTCTTGACTAGCCTATTATGTTCTGATACACATAAAATACAACTGAATGCCAACTACACTGTTGTAAATTAATGCAAAATGTAGATATATTATGGTGATGGATTACGATTAACACTTTGACCATCGTTAGACCAGAGGGACACTCAAGGGTGTGTACACGTTGTACTTATATTGTAAAAGTTTCTTGACTAGCTTATTATGTTCTGATAAACATACAATACAACTGAATGCCAACTACACTATTGCAATATTAATGCAAAATGTAGATATATTATGGTGATGGATTACGATTAACACTTTGACCATCGTTAGACCAGAGGGACACACAAGGGTGTGTAGACGTTGTACTTATACTGTAAAAGTTTCTTGACTAGCCTATTATGTTCTGATACACATAAAATACAACTGAATGCCAACTAAACTATTGCAATATTAATGCAAAATGAAGATATATTATGGTGATGGATTACGATTAACACTTTGACCATCGTTAGACCAGAGGGACTCTGAAGGGTGTGTACACGTTGTACTTATATTGTAAAAGTTTCTTGACGAGCCTATTACGTTCTGATACACATAAAATACAACTGAATGCCAGCTAAACTATTGCAATATTAATACAAAATGTAGATATATTATGGTGATGGATTACGATTGAACACGCTAACCATCGTTAGACCAGAGGGACTCTCAAGGGTGTGTACACGTTGTACTTATATTGTAAAAGTTTCTTGACTAGCCTATTACGTTCTGATACACATAAAATACAACTGAATGCCAGCTAAACTATTGCAATATTAATACAAAAATGTAGATATATTATGGTGATGGATTACGATTGAACACGCTAACCATCGTTAGACCAGAGAGACCCTCAAGGTTGTGTACACGTTGTACTTATATTGTAAAAGTTTCTTGACTAGCCTATTACGTTCTGATACACATAAAATACAACTGAATGCCAACTAAACTATTGCAATATTAATAAAAAAATGTAGATATATTATGGTGATGGATTACGATTGAACACGCTAACCATCGTTAGACCAGAGAGACCCTCAAGGTTGTGTACACGTTGTACTTATATTGTAAAAGTTTCTTGACTAGCCTATTACGTTCTGATACACATAAAATACAACTGAATGCCAACTAAACTATTGCAATATTAATAAAAAAATGTAGATATATTATGGTGATGGATTACGATTGAACACGCTAACCATCGTTAGACCAGAGGGACACTAAGAGTGTGTACACGTTGTACTTATATTGTAAAGGTTTCTTGACTAGCCTATTATGTTCTGATACACATAAAATACAACTGAATGCCAACTAAACTATTGCAATATTAATAAAAAAATGTAGATATATTATGGTGATGGATTACGATTGAACACGCTAACCATCGTTAGACCAGAGGGACTCTCAAGAGTGTATACACGTTGTTATGTAAGATGTAATGTAATATATTATAATAAAAGGAACTTGTGGTCTCAATGAAATGTTTATTTTATTTAATGGTAGTTAAGTATACAACTAGATTTTTATAAAAGTAAGTAAATATTTAATTTTACTCTTATTTAAAATTCATAGTATGGTAAGAAGATACGTATCTCGTGTACTTAGTTATGCAAACTTAGTGACTGGTTTTTAGTTAGATAACAGCCATGAATTATTACCGCCTATTTTATTTAATTTAATTTTATATAGTTTTATTTAATATCACTTTTTTGAGATCAGTTGGCCATATAATAAAATATACATTGAAATACGTTTTATTGAAACGATGCATTGGCATGTCGTAATATAAGTATGTGCCGTTTACTACTGGTTACTTGGGGCTATATAACTCTCAGTCCGTAATATATCGCCTATGATATGTTATCACCATAAAAACACATTTCAAAAAATAAGTCATTCTAATTCCGCCAATTCTACCTAAATTCATTAACTAATTGGTATTCAGTGTAAAAATATTTTACTATCAAAAAACTAACAATAACTCTAATTTAATCCACACAAAAATGATAATATTGTTTAGTATTTACTATACTCTTGAAATAGCTATTAATGTTTGTATTTTTTTAGGAATACATAATTGTTATAGTTATTACTTCATATAAGTAACAATAAATAACAAAAAATAATCTCATGTAAAATTATTCATCCAGCTCCACAGAGGTTTAATAGAGTTAGGACCTATTAGGTTTTACCCCAGCAGTGGTTTTTGACGTTCCCTGTGAAAACCGTCTTTTAATGATGAATTAAATAATTAATTTTTACTTAATCATACTTTGGGCTATTTCCTTGTATATTAAGGTCATTTATAAAATAAATTAATTGTATTATCATATTTTACACTTAAACGTTCGAAGGTAAGTTAAAGTAACAAACTATAATTCTCGATAAAAATGTCTTACGCAAGTCTAGTTTAAAATTTATTGATAATTTTAATAAGACTTTTACATTATTATGTTTTATAAATAACCTTAATAAACATGGATACAGCGTAAAAGATGAACATGCCACTTTCATATTCTGTTTATACCTTGGATTTATCATATTAGGACAGTTTTAACTGTGATGGATAAAAACCACAGCTGAATATACCAATTTTATTAAAGCATATTTTATATGCAAAATATAAAATAATATGCATATATATATTTGTTATACTTTAGTGCAAGGTTTATATTTTAAACACGATTTATTTTAAAGTTCTAGCAAACCTTTTCATAGAGGTGCATTCCTTTACTTAATAATTATAATGCTTTGAAAAATACTATTCCATTGTGTTTTTTTTTATCATAGATATAAATATACAGTTTATATAATGTTTAAAGTGCTAAAAATTTCAATATTATTGATATTATTAATACATTTTACCTTGTATCAATTTAATTACATTGCCAGGTAACACATTTTACATCTTTTTTTGCTGGATGCTTCCATTATTGCTTATGAAAAGACTATTTTACCTAATGTCTATTAAATACTTAATAACCATTTTCCGAACAAGTTTAATTTTTAAACGGATTGCGTAAATATCCACATGCACATCGCTAAAAACTACGAAAGGCTTTCTATTAAAAAAAAAACGTTACTTCTGAACGAAGTAGGTCAAATGGTTATTATTTTTGTCCATAGATATATGTTTCATATTTTCCAGTTTTTTGTGAATACTGAAAATAAGTAGTAGAGTAATAAATTGGTAAGGGAAAATTTTTATCTAAGATATATTATTTTTTTTCGAGTAAATTAAAACTTTGTCAAGTTAATATTACAGTGGTCAACAAAGAAAGTAGAATAACTAATATAATAACTATAAATGGCCTAATACTTTAACGAACAATATAACGATAATTTTAAATTTTACCCCAAGTGATGGTAGTAATACCAATACAATTTACCGACCTTATTGCAGGTAAACTACCAACTAAATCTGTTCTATTACCCCACCTCAATACAAGAGACGAGCTGTCCAATCAGGCAGTGATTGTTGAAGAGTGCAACTGGGACACATTCTCAATGTTACATAGGCTGCCCACAAACTGAAAGAGCTACTCGTAACTGGTACATAACGCAATGCATTTAAAATAGTTGAAAACATCATCACTCAAAGCTATCAGTACTAAAAATAGTGGCATTTAGTGGTAATGATTTGGATTTTTTATAGACAAAATGTGTGATTGTTCCTCGCAGGAATTTGTTAAATATATATATATATATATATATATATATATATATATATATATATATTTCATATTCAATTTAAAGTGAAATATATTTTGAGTACAATGACTGGATTTTGCCTTTTAAATTTGAATTTGACGATTTAAATTTTTAATGTTGCATGATAAATAAAAAGGACCAAACCGAATTTGTATTTATTTCATGAAATTATAAGTACTTTAAGAAATAATTTAATTGGTATCTAGATAAGTGAAAATAAGTCTGATGGAAAACTGCTAAAATCTACAGAAATTTCAACAGCATGAAAATGTAATAAGTTTTTCTATATAATATAACAGAAGGATTTTATGTAGAAAATGTTATTACACTTCCAAAACTTAGATACCGAGGTAGTTTAATACAGTTTAAGACTCAGGCCAGAACACTGGCAATCAAAAAACCTACAAAAAGGTCACTTAAAAATAGATTTTATAGTTTTAAAGATAAAATCCATCCAGTCACTGAAAATTTGCTCTAATTATGTGTTTTCTTCATTTATCAACATTTATGCTTTATTATGTTCAAAAATACCAACATTTTATTGTTAAATACATTGTCAGTACTTAATTTACAATTAGTGGTTTATATTATTTAATGGGAGTAAAAAACTTCATCAGTTGAACTTAAATAAGTTGAATATCACTAAACTAAAGTATTTTGAGGTACTAAAGAAATTACTTAAAAAAAATATGAACATCAACAACACAGAGCACATAAATTGTTTTAGACGTGCGATAGTTAAGATGAAATACATTCTAATACACTTATTTGAATACATAAATAATACAATTCAGCTACTATATTGACTTTTGCTTTATATTATTATAAATTTCAATCATAATCCAATAAAAAGTTATTTCAGTAGACGTTATACTACCACTTACAAAAGCAATTTGTTCTCGTATTCAGATTTCAGACGAAATTGCTCTTGAAATTAAGTTACTTTATCACAGAATATGAGAATTTTAGGCGACATTACTTAGCTATATTAAGTTTGTCATGGGTTCTGCATAATGCAGTTTAATTTTGAATGCATGGATTTAGTGTATGCACTTTAGTAAATTAATTTACTTTAGTCATTGAATTAAAATATTTTGCTCATAAAACTAACGTGTATTTTGAGAATGTGACTAGAATTATTCTTTAAATAGTCACATTCATTAAAAAATATAAATGGCTGCCAAGCCAAGATAGACTTCACCAGGAACATAACAAATATCACCATTTTATGGGGTTTTATATGTAGTTACACCAGCTAAAAACTTTCCCACTAAGAGCCAAACACCCTGTATATATATAATTTAATTTCGTAAAATTAAAATTGGTTTAGAATTGTATTAATTTAGTGAGTTTAATAGAGCATTTTGAAATAATTTATATAATTATAGATATTTATTTGATACAAGATTGTTTGCTATAATATATTCATTACATAAATTGTATACTAACATGGGAGACTACTTCAAGTCCCTCTAAACTTAATTCCAGACTTTAGTTAAACAGTTTAGTTTATGGTTTCTTACTTACAATACACATTTTTACACTGTACATCCTGTACACCACAAGATCTGTACATGTTTTACTTTTATTAGAATAGTTTATGTTGTGTGTCGTTCTTTTTATTGTATTTATGTTTACACGTAATCAATCATGCTATTATCTTAGCATAATTAAGATGCTAATAAACTGGTTAAAATTACTTCAGTTTAAATTATTACTGTAGATACTATAAGTAATTTTAAATACAGTTCAATGTCAGTAATGCGAACAAATACCCAACGTGTAAAACTGATTGTTCACCTCATCTCAACACCAATCATATATATTTAATATATGTTGTGTTAAAAATGCCCTGTATATAATATATACTGTGTTAAAAATGCCCTGCATATAATGTATGTTGTATTAAAAGTGCCCTGCATATAATATATGGTGTGTTAAAAATGCCCTGCATATAATATATGGTGTGTTAAAAATGCCCTGCATATAATATATGCTGTGTTAAAAATGCCCTGCATATAATATATGGTGTGTTATAAATGACCTGCATATAATATATGGTGTGTTAAAAATGTCGTGCACATAATATCTGTTGTGTTAAAAATGCCCTGCATATAATATACGGTGTGAAAAAATTCCCTACGTATAATATATGGTGTGTGAAAAAATGCACTGCATATAATATAGGTTGTGTTAAAAAATGTCCTCAATTCAATATATGATGTGCTAAAAATTACCTGCATTCAATATATGATGTGCTGAAGTGATCTGCATTCAATATATGATGTGCTAAAATGATCTCCATATAATGTATGATGTGCTAAAATGATCTGCATATAATATATGATGTGCTACAATGATCTGCATTCAATATATGATGTGCTAAAAAGATCTGCATTCAATATATGATGTGCTAAAATTACCTGCATTCAATATATGATGTGCTAAAATGATCTGAATTCAATATATGATGTGCTAAAATTACCTGCATTCAATATATGATGTGCTAAAATGATCTGCATTCAATATATGATGTGCTAAGATGATCTGCATATAATATATGATGTGCTAAAATGATCTGCATTCAATATATGATGTGCTACAATGATCTGCATTCATATATGATGTGCTAAAAATGACCTGCATATAATATATGTTGTGTTAAAAAATTCACATAGACCTTTGGATTATTAATTTTATTTTAACTGTAATAGGGTTAGATTAGTACTGTTTTCTCAAATTTAAATTTACTATTTAATATAAATCAGCCAATAGAATTAACTTGTTTTTGGATGTATTAATTACTGTAAGAAACATAATTTATTAACTTTACATTATGATAAATTAAATGTATATTTATAATACCTATGATAAATTAAAAGATTTCTGAATTATTTATAATATTTTTGTTCCTGTACATTTAGTATCACTTAAAATATATTCCATGTTTGTAATAAGTTATCTTTTTAAAAGTTTAATTAATTACTTTAAACCAATTAACAGCATACATAATCAATAATATGTTCCCAAAACATTTATGTTAATGATTATTAGTAAGATCTTAGCTAGAAACGTGAGAAACTTGGTCTTCTTAACTTTGCTTAAGACACTTTTAAAGTTCAAACTCAGTATTGTCATTTGAAACTCGTCCAAGACAAACACAAAGCAGTTTTTACTTTGTGTGCTTTTCAGTCTTGTTCTACTTTCCCAGTGCTATAAAACTTTATTTTGTTTCTATAAAAATTAAATTTAATCTATTGCTTTATAGTAAAACAATATAAAAAAATACATATTTAGTTTTAAATACATACGTACAGAAAGTTTTTAGGACAGACAAACAACCTTTTATAATAATAGCATAGAAGGATGAAGTACTATATAACGCTTTTGGGCCATATTACTTTCTTTATTCAGCCTTCATCTACTGCTTATATGGAGCGTACCACTACTTCTTAAACTAAACTATAAGTTGAACTGTACAATATTTCAAGATTCTTTATTGACAGTAACATTATACGAATTTAACCTAAAAAGATTGAAACATTACTAAATAGTGAACATTTAACATTTTGGAAATTTATACTGTAAATTGTCCAAGAAAAATATGGTTCCTAAGTTTAAGTAAGAAACTCTGTGTTTATATATTTTTAACTATATTTTACTTCTGTTGTGATTTGTGTTACGTTTGATAGCAACTGATTAAAATATTTTGATAGACATATTGTTTAAAATATCAACATGAACACCCTCTCAGTTTCTCTGAGAAGACTACTTCTCAACTATTCAAGACTTTAGGTTTTGTTTTCAAAACCTTTCTCCAGATGGCCCCAAAAGAAGTAGTGTAAAAAGGAGAGATCTTATAATATGCAAGCCACTCTATTTTTCTTCTACTCATCAATTTATGAGGAAAGTCATCGACAAAGTTTGTTGTCAACTTAGTATTTTACAAGATCCCAATGGTAGCACGATTTAAAAAGACGTCCTGTATATCTAACGCATTTTATAACTCCTGCTATCCGTAATGAAACAAATTAATACAAAAATAAAACAATTGATTTTAGATATTTAAAGGTTTAGTCTATGTCAAGTTAACTAGAGTAATCTTGATAAGTTCGTTGTAAATAAAAATTGTTTTCCCTATCAAATATTTGATGATAAAATACGCCATAATATATAATTATCTAAACATACAAATCAATCAGTTTTAAATAACTATTACTTTGTTGTAAGTGGCTGTATTTTTCTGATGCTGTTTAAAATACTTTAAAAGTAGACATCATTCTTCAAATTGAAATATTGTATGGCATGTATACACTTATATGAATGACAACTCATTTCAGGCAGTACATAGTTTAAAGGAATGCAACAATATGCTTTGTGCTGAAACAGCTGTCACAACGGAAAGTCAACATTGTTACTACTCTAGAGCTTTCCGTTCCGGTTATTTTCCTTGTTTGTCTTGGTGGTAAATGATCCCGTTGGCACTAAGGTTCAATTCAAACACACAGTTACATCTACTATGAATATTACACATTTCTAAAAGCTAAAATTATCCAGAAAATATCTAAATACTATGTATTGATGAATACACTACTATGTTGCGTTTATTCTAAACATTCTTGTAGAAGTAAGCACACATTTCTAAAAAATATAAGTGCAGGTATTTTTAAGCTACAAACAAATAAAATGTCACAGAGCTCAAGTTTAATATAATAATGCGCTTTTTTCTATATTTTGATAAGCCACGTTGCTAATAAAGAAGACTTTTCAAAATACTAGAACTATTTTTCAACAACTCTTCAGATATACTTAACATTCACAAATACAACCACGAATTTAATGATGGATGGGTGGAGAGTTGGCCATTCTTGTTTACGTGTTTATATTTAGTGTGATTGAAATGTTCATCAATCTTTTCACATGGTTTTATATGTATTATGAAAAGAATGCTGCGCAAGAAGCTTCGTAGAATATATTTCATAAAATACACAGCCAGTTACTTTTATTGTGACGTAAATTGTCCTATTTGTATGGATTATGTTCTTATAAAAATCTGTTTTATAAGTTTTGTAAATAAATTTATATTTGAACAGTGGTTCATATTTAAGGTTCTTAAAATCATTTTGCATATCTGGTGGTGTGGCTTAATGGATAAGGCTTCTGACTCTATAAGGCAAGGTCAACATATTGAATTCCCAAATTCACTCATTTAATACATTAACTCCAAAAAAGTAAACTGGTGAGTGAAGATAAAAAATTAAATTTGACTAGATACAATATTACAAAAAAATTAATCGTCTCAAGTAACAAAATAATTATAATATAAATTACAAAATCTTAAAATAATATTTTGATAAGGATATATAGATCACGTTTACAATCTAAAGGCCATGGGGAAGTATTCATAAAAATTTACTCCTTAATAATTCCATCACAAAAATTTAACTATTGCATTACAATTAGTAAAATAAATAAATAAATTCGCAAGGTAGATATGTATAAATACTGTAATAAGCACTTTTATTCTCCCTATAGTTTAATTAATAAATTACAGGTTTTTCTTTCCATCTTATTGTTTGAATGAACTTGAGGAATCAATCATCAGCCAAAACTCAAATCACAACTTTTAACATAATGTTCTCTTCTCTAATGAGCATACATTTATGTAATTAACTGCTTTGATTAAACTAATGGATGACATCCAATTAGGAAAATTAATATGCACTAAAACACGTTGTAATTGAAATTTACTTGAACACGTTGTAATTGAAATAGTTAGAAAACTTCCATGGTACGCAACATTTTACACTACGCAAAAGGATTAGTAACATTTTTTTTTTACATGATATCGGAGTAAAGTAAAATTATACTTGTTGTATAAGAACTATTTTTTCCATAAATAATTATGACAACTTCGTTCAGTGAAATTGTAAGGTGTTATATATATACGGAGAGTTGGCACGTATACAAAAATCTTTCCAGGATAATGCTTTAAAAAAAGACAGTCCGAATAGTTGCGATACTGCAATGGATAGTGTTGTGCAGATCAGCATTCTAAAATTTGAAGTTGTTGATACTTTCCTGCCTGTATAATTCAGAAAAAGTAAGTTTTTAAAATACAATATAATTTTGAAAGATATAGTAATAATATACACCCTTATGAGACAAGAGCCCGGGAGAGCTACCGCACAACGGTGGTCCAGGAAACGATTGTCTTCACAAACAGGACTCTATATGTTAACAGACTATTAAACAGGAATAATAAATGACGCGATCCATTAAAAACCCGTATAAACATTTTTCTCAAAGAATTATTTAAAAGTCTGTTGAGTTTGTGAAATATCATTGGATGACTGAAGATAATGAAAATATTTTGTGTGTTGGAATTTTAAATTTGGGTGTGTGAGTGTATAATGTTATCCACCGAACAATAATTGAATATTGTAATACATGTAAAATGTATCATGTAATAAAAAGTTATTGGTTATATTAACGTCATAAAAACGTACTAAATTAATAACTGTTAAAACATTTACAAATATGAAAAAGAGAAATAGTAAAAAAAATGTATAAGAAAAAGTGAGCAGTTCTTATAAAAAAAACTTTTGACTTGCAGTCTTCAGATATAAACTGTGTTTACATCATGCAAAGTATCATGAAAATAACTTTTTTACCAAATTTGCCATATGTTGACCTATTCCTTTCGTTGGGAAGAATTTTAGTAACTTGATGTGTAAACATGATATCAATATGACGTCACCAACAGTTTAAATGGATTATAATCAGTGAAAATAAATATCTAAGAGCATGTATAAATCAGTTTTAAATACTGAAATACATGTAAATACCTATATATATATATATATATATATATATATATATATATATATATATATTCCTAAACATCTGTTAACATGATCCAAATGAATAATGATTTGGTTATCAATAAATATAGTTTAGATAAATAATAAATCGTTTATTGCTACAAGAATGTAACGATATTTTAATGTAGTATTAAATCTTGGTGCAGATACAACATGTATAATATGTAGAATTTTGTTTTCTGCGAATTGTTTTGGAAATACCTTTTTATTGGTACAAATCAAAAAATAGTAAACATATGATGCTAACAGAATCACATAAAATAATAACACAGTTTAATTATTGTTTGAAATTTAAAATGTAGCTATGATATGAAGTTACACAGTGTCATTTACAAATTAAAATTATGGTAAAGTATTTTATGTAAAGTTATTCTCAATATTGCATAAAATATATTATATATAACACAAGATAATACGAAAAATAATATAATAAAATATTTCACCTGTGAATCTGAAACAGATGAAATATTCCTTCCCGTTGAAGAACGAGTGTTTCTAAGTGCTAAAATCAATAAAGGATATTGAGTTCAAGCTGCACCCAATCCCACCAAAAGCCTTCTTGTTTATGTTGGGTTTACTGATTCTATAAGTATTGCGTACTTTTAGCACTGTTTTACCTCGATATAAATTTAATTTATTTAGTTATTAATTTATTATGTATTTGCACGTAATATTATTGATCTAAACGTATATTTATTTTATATGATTAACTCTGTACCAGTGATATGCTAAGTTCATATCAATGACACATTTTCTGTAGGGAAATTGTAGCCTTAAAAAACTTTATAGCAAAATAAATGTAATATTAAAATTTTGCGGATAAAAGTATTAAATATTTTGCCGGTCCATTTCATACTTATTTGCAAAGACTTACTATTGTGTTGTATAGACCCACAATACAAGTGAGGTAAAGTGAAAAGTAAAATAAGCTGTTCAATAAAATATTAAAAATACGAAACTTAGAGTGCACGAAATCCATAAGTTTTAATATGTAATCATCAACCATATGCCCCACAATTTGTATTCATAAATTATGTAGACGTAAATATATAACTATTTTTACTATATATTATTTAATAATTTCCTTCTTTAATGTTACACGTGATCACATTTGAGAATGTTATTCCTACTTAGCTCAGTAGGGAGAGCTACAAGTCTCATGTTCAACAAGAAACTAGTTTAGAATTTATTTATACATTTCCACATTACAAAATAGAAAGTGTAAATATAAGGATGTTAATGTATAAATAAATAATTAAATCTTTTATTAATTAAAGTTTTAGTGGGTGCGATTTTGGATTAAATATTTCAATTAATTTAGCATTTTATAAATTTAAAGGAACTCTCCTTGACAAACATTTTCATTATCACCATGACTGTTATTAATTTTGTTTATCTTACTTTATTTAAAATTACCCTTGTGTTTGGATACATTATAATTATACTGAAGTATGTTTATGATATTCGAACCAATGGTTGTCATAGGATGGAATGATCCTTTCTTTTTATGACTTGTTATTGGATATAGTTGAGTGGTTTTTCTTTCTTATTTTTGAGCGCAAGAAGGTTCAATTACTAAATGATAAAGTCTCTGTCACATGGATACGGAATCGAAACTTAAACTGTGAATCAGAACGTTAATTATTCGTCATTCTGCATTTTCTTAAAGTTATCATCTGATCTTCATGCTGTTAAAATATTTAGTGAAATACATCTCAGGTAAATTATCGTTGTAGGAAGGATATTAGACATGAAGACAATATATTGAATAGTTGCCAATGTTAGACTTAGCTCGGTGACAGCAGATCAATATTTTAGAAATAAAACGCGATACTGTGTACTAAAGATACATTAACTTTTGAGTTTAGTGAGAACTATTTACCTTTAAAATAGTCATGTTTATGTTTTAGGTGTTTTCTATATTTATTTAAAAGACTGTTCTTACAAAACACTTTGACAGTAAATAATACTAATAAGGTATCACATTTTATAAAGGCTTAACATCCTGTATTAAATAAACCTAAAATAAACATGTCAGAGAGGCAATCTCCACGCTGTCATAAATGTGGCCGAATGGGTTTTGGGAAAAAGGTTTATTTCAATTATCTCTACTAGACGATGACGCTTGTATTACAGTCAGATTGTCATTATACACAACAATTCACGTTCTGTATACAGTATTATAAACGACAATAAGGTTTCCTAACTGCACGATCTCACTCACAATTGTACATGGTTACATTATTATTTCAATTATCTCTACTAGACGATGACACTTGTATTACAGTCAGATTGTCATTATACACAACAATTCACGTTCTGTATACAGCATTATGAACGACAAAAAGGTTTCCTAACTGCACGATCTCACTCACAATTGTACATGGTTACATTATTATTTCAATTATCTCTACTAGACTATGACACTTGTATTACAGTCAGATTGTCATTATACACAACAATTCACGTTGTGTACACAGCATCATGAATGTCAATAAGGTTTCCTAACTGCACGATCTCACTCACAATTGTACATGGTTACATTATTATTTCAATTATCTCTACTAGACGATGACACTTGCATTACAGTCAGATTGTCATTATACACAACAATTCACGTTATGTATACAGCATTATGAACGACAATAAGGTTTCCTAACTGCACGATCTCACTCACAATTGTACATGGTTACATTATTATTTCAATTATCTCTACTAGACTATGACACTTGTATTACAGTCAGATTGTCATTATACACAACAATTCACGTTGTGTACACAGCATCATGAATGTCAATAAGGTTTCCTAACTGCACGATCTCACTCACAATTGTACATGGTTACATTATTATTTCAATTATCTCTACTAGACGATGACACTTGCATTACAGTCAGATTGTCATTATACACAACAATTCACGTTGTGTATACAGCATCATGAACGACAATAAGGTTTCCTAACTGCACGATCTCACTCACAATTGTACATGGTTACATTATTATTTCAATTATCTTTACTAGACGATGACACTTGTATTACAGTCAGATTGTCATTATACACAACAATTCACGTTGTGTATACAGCATTATGAATGACAATAAGGTTTCCTAACTGCACGATCTCACTCACAATTGTACATGGTTACATTATTATTTCAATTATCTCTACTAGACGATGACACTTGTACTACAGTCAGATTGTAATTATGCACAACAATTCACGTTGTGTATACAGCATTATGAACGACAATAAGGTTTCCTAACTGCACGATCTCACTCACAATTGTACATGATTACATTATTATTTCAATTATCTCTACTAGACGATGACACTTGTATTACAGTCAGATTGTCATTATACACAACAATTCACGTTCTGTATACAGCATTATGAACGACAATAAGGTTTCCTAACTGCACGATCTCACTCACAATTGTACATAGTTTCCTAACTGCACGATCTCACTCACAATTGTACATAGTTTCCTAACTGCACGATCTCACTCACAATTGTACATAGTTTCCTAACTGCACGATCTCACTCACAATTGTACATAGTTTCCTAACTGCACGATCTCACTCAAAATTGTACATAGTTTCCTAACTGCACGATCTCACTCAAAATTGTACATAGTTTCCTAACTGCACGATCTCACTCACAATTGTACATAGTTTCCTAACTGCATGATCTCACACACAATTGTACATAGTTTCCTAACTGCACGATCTCACTAACAATTTTACATAGTTTCCTAACTGCACGATCTCACTCGCAATTGTACATAGTTTCCTAACTGCACGATCTCACTCACAATTGTACATGGTTTCCTAACTGCACGATCTCACTCACAATTGTACATAGTTTCCTAACTGCACGATCTCACTCACAATTGTACATAGTTTCCTAACTGCACGATCTCACTCACAATTGTACATAGTTTCCTAACTGCACGATCTCACTCAAAATTGTACATAGTTTCCTAACTGCACGATCTCACTCACAATTGTACATAGTTTCCTAACTGCATGATCTCACACACAATTGTACATAGTTTCCTAACTGCACGATCTCACTAACAATTTTACATAGTTTCCTAACTGCACGATCTCACTCGCAATTGTACATAGTTTCCTAACTGCACGATCTCACTCACAATTGTACATGGTTTCCTAACTGCACGATCTCACTCACAATTGTACATAGTTTCCTAACTGCACGATCTTACTCACAATTGTACATAGTTTCCTAACTGCACGATTTCACTCACAATTGTACATAGTTTCCTAACTGCACGATCTCACACACAATTGTACATAGTTTCCTAGCTGCACGATCTCACTCACAATTGTACATAGTTTCCTAACTGCACGATCTCACTCAAAATTGTACATAGTTTCCTAACTGCACGATCTCACTCACAATTGTACATAGTTTCCTAACTGCATGATCTCACACACAATTGTACATAGTTTCCTAACTGCACGATCTCACTAACAATTTTACATAGTTTCCTAACTGCACGATCTTACTCACAATTGTACATAGTTTCCTAACTGCACGATCTTACTCACAATTGTACATAGTTTCCTAACTGCACGATCTCACACACAATTGTACATAGTTTCCTAGCTGCACGATCTCACTCACAATTGTACATAGTTTCCTAACTGCACGATCTCACTCACAATTGTACATAGTTTCCTAACTGCACGATCTCACTCACAATTGTACATAGTTTCATTCTTATTTAATTAATTTTGATTAATAATAGTTTAAATTAAATAAATAATCATGGCTGTTTATATTTTGATTTAACTATTTGACTTATTCGTAATTATAATTCTATAAGTAGTCCAAAAACAAATAATAGTTTGGCTTTTTTAGTATTCCTCTTCCAGTGTAAGTAAACATGAAGACGACTTTAGAAATACTATTCCAACATGGCGTGGTAGGAATATTTTCACGACTTTAGTAGGGAGAGACTAACATCAGTAATGCTGAATTGGACTATTCAGACCCTACTGTCTTATCAGATAACATGATTAATGTAAGGAGGTTAATATGTAAGATACATTCTAGCCATATACGTAAACATTGGTTTCAAATGAATTCCAATACATCCAACAGCATTCTGAAACTAAAAGCACAATAGCGTTTCTTCAACGAGATATTTTCCAATTGTATAATCTGTGTTTATTTTATTCTCGCCGAGGAAACTATTAAAACTTATACATTTCATTTTATTTTCATTGACAGTAAACAATAATTTAATTATAGTCTTTATTATCTGTTTTAGAAATTTGTAATTGAATAAGTATGTAATATTATCTTAAATAGTGTATATCGCATGGAATATTCTATAAAATAAAAATGTTTATGTAATTAATAACTTAATGTGATGGTTGTTTTTATTATTGACGAACAATTGCCATTTTTATTTGACTAAAATAATAAATAAAAATTTAAAAACCAATAAATATGTTTTAAACTTTACATCACAATAAGATAATAGTTTAATATCTTTAAATTGACAAAATTCATTAAATCACCGAATTTCTTAAGACGATAACATAGCAATTTATAACAAGGAAACAAAAATACATCCACTATACTATACTAAACTCAAGTATTAAAAGGACCATGTCATAACATCCATTTATTGTACTTTTATTACAATCATAAAACTAATATTATGACCCCGTATTGTAGTATAGCGTCGCTAAATAATGGGTTATAGTGCAGGCATGTTAATGCCTGTATGGCTATTAATTCATCCAGATTTAATTTCATCTACTTTAGTGCCTGCACACCTGGTGTCATTTTTAAGATCTTGAAACAGTCGAAATTGACGATCAAATCAAATGTTTCCATTATAGGTAAAAACACAACACAGTTTACAGTTAAATAAAAAATATTAAACAACATAAAAACTAAGAATAACATTTGGTTGTTTTATATATTACGACATTCCCGATTGGTCTTGACAGTTGTTGCCATGCCATAATAAGTTGGATTTAAATTTTTCATTGAAGACATCTACTGGGTATGTCTTGATTGGTTTATATGTTTAAAACACGTCTAGAACATCCATTATTATTTATATCTTAAAAGTCATTTAATATTTTTAGATTATCTTCAATACCATCAATCTCATTATTATTTTTGATTAACTATTAAACAGCAGAAAATTGTGTTTTTTACTTATTGCAATTTTTTTAAGGTTTTCTCCATACAATAGTGTGAATTTTCAAGAAGTTTGTTCATTACAAGTTTTTAAAGTTCTGTTTACTATCATCAATACCAAATACTGTAAGGGTCTTGAAAATGAATTCTAGTTTTCCCAAAATAAAAATAAAATAAAATAAAAATAGAAAACTATACGAATTGGACGCAATAAATATAACATTCTTATACTACAATTATTGTTTACTTCACGTGGTGTTGTAGTGTGTTACTTCCATTTTAGCACAATAAATATAAAACCGTCAGAAGATCTTAGGCAATTATTAATTCATTTTGTTAACAAACGTTTGTGAAGAAAACAAAAAAGGCAGATTCACAGTCATACATTTAAATAAACAAACATATGTATTGGTCATTTTACTTTTTTGTTAGAATAAGACACCAAGGAGTTAAAACAACACTGACAGACAACACTGGCTGGCAAACAAAGTTGGTTAATGTTTGCGTGTAGAGAGCAGAGGTAAAGGGGGTAAGCAAAATACAGCATTATAGGTCGGATGGACACGCAAACGTTGGTATGGAATAGTGTTAAACCATCTGTTTTATCGATAGGAATACACGGGTTGAAACACCACAGAACAGTTTATTACTTTCCGTAAGGTTCTGTTACCAATGTAAAATAGGTAAAACCACAAATAGAAATAAATTTGGTAAGTTGGACATTACCTGTCTTACGGACGAGACTTGAAGTATTAAAGAGTGCTAAATTAGTTTAGTAAAGTGTCTGAATAGAAAGATATAATCTACTTTTCATGGGCCAATTATATAGAATCACAAAAATACCGAATATTGTTGGGATCAAAAAAAAGTAAATACATTGAGTCATAAAAATAATCTTAGGCCTATATCATTTTTACTGGAATGTCTGAATGAAGAGTGATTCTTCTTCTTATCATTTACGTCTTGTTTTATCTTACAAAATATAACTTTCTTCCAAAAATAGATTATTAGAATGTGCAAAACCACTGTTATATTTATTAACGTAGGTTTATTTACCAACCAATAATAATAATAATCATATTTTTCCAAGAATTGGGACTTTTCTGGTTCTTTTATCATTAAATATACTTCTGTAAAATAAATAACGAATTGAATCTGAATTACAACAGTTCCCTGAAGTACAAAGAAAATAACCTAATTTTCATTATAGAATGTTACTTTTTTCACTTAGAAAGACAGTAATATTAGTAATACATTTGTTTTTGTGCCGGCACAGTAGTATTTTAGTATAACCTACAAGTGATTGACAGAATATAAAATACGAGTAAAAATTATAATTGTTAGTGAATAAAATAATACTAGTCATGTTTAAAATGAAATATGAGAATAACAGTGTTATTGTCATATTTATGAACATAGTTTTTAGTTATTTTTACTCTCTTGTCTCGAAATTATATAAAACCATGAATAAATATAAGTTCATAAATTAAATCACAATAATATGCCGTATATTTTTTAACATCCTCTTTGATGGTTAATAAACACTGGTACCCCTTCATGGGATCCTAAAATTATTGACCGATTTGTCTGCATAGAAGTTTACCTTTATGACAATAATATTGGTTATTTTACTTACATTATTAAAATTAAACTAAACAAATTTTTTGATAAAATACCACTTATTTAAAACTTGACATTTTATTGTTTAGTTAGAAAGTCCTATTTTAGATATTGTATTTAAAAGAAATATCCTTCTATAAAGATGATCTAAAACGGTAAAAATACATGTATGATAAAACTGAAATAAAAATAAAAAAAATAAATTTAACTTTTAATTTCAGCCAATAACTTTTCTATTTTGTGTTTTCATCATCAACATGAACTTAGATGCTATATATGGATGCCAAATCTAAAATAAAAGTGTTATTAATATATAATCTCTTTTTATAATTACCTAATGTAGATTTAAATATTCACTGAGGATTATAAGAATTATTATTACTTATATTTTTAATACTGACAATATATATTAAATTACTTTTATGAAATGATTTTATGACATTGTTATATTTACTTATATTTAAAATATTTATAGTGTAATTTAATAGTTATAAATTATTTTAAAACATGTAACGAAAATATATAGCAAACAGTAACATGTTGTATTAAAAAAGACAAAAAATAATAGATTTTAAAACTCATTTCAGTGCTTTTAATATTGTTTAATTAATACCAAAAGTACTGAATAAATGATTAGAAAACAGTTATCAATCCATTATACCATATCTGCAATTATAAATTGACGAGGGATTTTCACTTAATAAACTTGGCTTTACACAACGAAGATGGTCTAACAGTATACATTGATGTTATATTAGAATATTTAAATAGTTATATGAATTATTGTTGTGCCCTCCATTATTATTTTTACATAATAAAATTAATAAAGTGATTTATTTATTAAATTGAAGTTAAGACCACTATCGTCAATCAGACTAGTACCATGTCGGGCTTACTTTTTTCATTAGAAAATATTAAAAATCCTTGAATAAAAGACAACAATCTTATCTTCCTGACTAAAACTTTAGGAATTACAGACAACATTCTTATCTTCCTGACTAAAACTTTAGGAATAAAAGACAACATTCTTACCTTCCTGACTAAAACTTTAGGAAAAACAGACAACATTCTTATCTTCATGACTAAAACTTTAGGAATAACAGACAACATTCTTATCTTCCTGACTAAAACTTTAGGAATGACAGACAACATTCTTATCTTCCTGACTAAAACTTTAGGAATAACAGACAACATTTTTATCTTCCTGACTAAAACTTTAGGAATAACAGACAACATTCTTATCTTCCTGACTAAAACTTTAGGAATGACAGACAACATTCTTATCTTCCTGACTAAAACTTTAGGAATAACAGACAACATTCTTATCTTCCTGACTAAAACTTTAGGAAAAACAGACAACAATCTTATCTTCCTGACTAAAACTTTAGGAATAACAGACAACTTTCTTATCTTCCTGACTAAAACTTTAGGAATAACAGACAACAATCTTATCTTCCTGACTAAAACTTTAGGAATAACAGACAACATTCTTATCTTCCTGACTAAAACTTTAGGAATAAAAGACAATATTCTTATCTTCCTGACTAAAACTTTAGGAATAACAGACAACATTCTTATCTTCCTGACTAAAACTGTAGGAATAACAGACAACATTCTTATCTTCCTGACTAAAACTTTTTGAATAAAAGACAACATTCTTATCTTCCTGACTAAAACTTTAGGAATAACAGACAACAATCTTATCTTCCTGACTAAAACTTTAGGAATAACAGACAACATTCCTATCTTCCTGACTAAAACTTTAGGAATAACAGTCAACATTCTTATCTTCCTGACTAAAACTTTAGGAATAAAAGACAACATTCTTATCTTCCTGACTAAAACTTTAGGAATAACAGACAACATTCTTATCTTCCTGACTAAAACTTAAGGAATAAAAGACAACAATCTTATCTTCCTGACTAAAACTTTAGGAATAACAGACAACAATCTTATCTTCCTGACTCAAACTTTAGGAATAACAGCAATTGAGTTATTGTTAGGGATTTGTCAATGTTGTGTTCATTATCTTTTTATGTAAACGAAGATTTACTTTTGAACGATATAACATAATAGAATTTTGGTCTTGGACATTTGAAAAGCACAAGAATCAAGCAATAAAAGGACAAGATGAATAGAATGATAATCCAATATTACATCAGACATTGATACAAGTGAGTCTTAGAATGAGAAATACATATTTATTAAATTATAACCTTTCTTTTAGAACAATTTTAGATGAACGTGTTTGTTATACTTCAAGATTGAGCGATTCTTTACAATTTGGTGTTAGATAAAAAGCAACAATTGTTAATATTTTAATATAAAGTTTTACGTTACATAATTTCTTCTAAAGTACAATGTACGAACAGTTTATAAATAAGAGAAATCCTTTTGCTGTTGGCTTATTGGAAGTGAACTTTCCACCTACCCAGGTCGTTAACCGAGTAATTGTCAGGAATTGGCGGAAAGCCATTTTAAACCCCGAAGGACTCACAATACTTGTCCAAGGAGGAGGTATTGTGTGGTAATGGGGATATTGATTACTTGTGAAATATTCACTATCTTCGTCCCAACTACATTACTTAGTGTATTTTGTTAATATATAAAGCTACTAGTTATATGATCAATTGGAATCCTACTGAAATCATTTAATATGTAATCAGTTTTAATGCAATTATTAAATAACTTGCAGTATGTTTAAACGCTTTGATAGTGAATAGTATAAGTTATAAAACAAATCATTCAAAATCATAATTTAAATTCGTCTATAATTAATAAGTCCATTTCACACATAGGCTATTACACGTATGAGATAAAAATCGGCAAACATATATTGTTGAATTAGGTTTTGATTTTTTTAAATTTATTTTATTTCAATTGAACAATAATATAATATTAAAGTACAATACAAGATCTTCTACGATATAAATACAAGATCAATATTATTTTTATTATTAAATAAATGTGTGTTATAGTGCCTCAGAGGAAGATGATAAATTTAATTTCTCATAGGGATGCTTAATATTTGTTCCCTGAACATAAGAAGGAAGTAAACTTCATTTTTAATATAAAATAAAACTATCTCTTAAACTATTGTGTCATGGGAAAATATAATATGAAAACCTTATGACAATGAACAACTCAAAGTAACTCCATAAGGAACAACTGCTTTAACTTAAATCATTGATTTTTGTAAGTTGGAAGTAACCGGCGCCGAACGAATACAAATTGATCTCACCAAATTTTCCTTCATTTTGAAATTAGTAATAAAGGACGGTCCTTTACATATAATTGAACGTTTATTTGTTAAATTAAATGATAATTTATAGCTAACTTTAGGACACTGCTGCATACTTCGCGTGCCAACACCGACTCTCGATGCGCTCGATACAACTCGGTCAACAGTAGATTAAATAATACTCGATACAAATAATAGTAGATTAAAAATATATAATGTAAAATCACAATATTAAATCTATGTACAGTATCTCACTCACAATATTTACTCTGTTACCCATTTATTAGTATAAATAACCAAATTGTGTTACTTGCCCTTTTTCAAACGTATTCATTTAATTTTTTTAATTTTTTAACAGTTGTATAATTAACTCTTAATGCATCGATATTATTACGCAAAATCAAGAAATAAACATGTTTATTTATTTATAAAACAGCTGTTATTAATTTTCTAAAATTAACCCAATGTTATCCTAATGGAACAATATTCTAGGGATGGTCTCTTCCCCTTAAGGGTATTTTATCAACATTAAAATACTTTAGCTGTCATATTTAATATATAAAGAAACAGTGTACAATATTTCAGCTGTCTACCTACATGGGAAGTTAAAGAATTCGTGTTTAGTGAGTGAGTGAGTCATTCAGCCAGGGGATATGTATATATAATTTGTTTTACGCAGGGAAGATGTCTTTAAGTACTGAGTGTGGAACTTGCCCTTATGGATATTCTTCAACTAAGGGAATGCCCACTCTTAGATCATAGATTTGTAATAATTAATAAGTTTATCATAAAAAGAGAGGGACTAATGATGGTGCTGGCCCTGTCATCCACAAGTTAGAACTAACACCTCCATAGTTCAGCGTCAATTTTGTCAACTATTGGATGCTACTTCTGTTTCATTCTTCTTTGTGGGTTATATTATGTTGAAAATATGTGTGCATCGTACAAAGGGAAACAAAATAAATTTCTTTGTTACAGGTATCATTTAATTGGTGCTGGGATCTTCGAAGTAACTGAAAAGCCACTGATATTGAATTAAATTCAGGTATTACCATAAATAAATACTATCATATTCTTGTAATATAAATTAGGTAACTATAGATTGTTTATTACACTTTATTTTAATATTCATAGTTTTTTTAACTTTTATGTGAGAGATAGAAAGAAGTTTTCAGGTGAGATAGAAGGAGATTGGGAAATGAGAAATATATGTTTTGTATTATATCAGCTCTTCTACTAATGATTGATGAGATAATACATCATAAGCAAAATAATAAATAAAATAAATAATAAAAACATTAATAACGACTACTAAATGATAAAAAACTATGTACTTATTAAAATGAAATTAAAACTTAATAACATTGATTTAATATACCTAATTGAAAAGTGTTAATATATTATGAACAATAAATAATTAAAAATATTACTCCATAGAATTGTAGTGATATGTGTTTACTAAATGACCAATTTAGTTTTTCATAATTTGTCAAGCAAAACATTAATAACATGCCATTACTTTTTATTTTTTCACTGGTTCGCTTATAAACAGTAGTGTGTATTTCCTTCTTTAAACCATCATTAACTCGCACAGTTTCCAGCCGCAGGCTAGGTCTGTTTGGAACATATACATCTCCATCTAGTTATGTCCCCTCACTATCATTCAGTTTTCACTCTGGTCCACTCCAGTCGTCTTCTTTTGACACCCTCTTCCACTCTTTCAGCCACTTATAACTTGGTCTTCCTCTCGGTCTCTCCCACCTCTATTCCATGCGTCTTCCTAGGAATCCCTCATACATCTCAATCTTGATGTGTCAATTATCTACTACAAGGGCTACTCTCTTAACATTTACATGATCTTTTCATGCCTCAACTTATCTTTTCTTGTCATTCCAAGTCTGCTTTGCAGACATTTAATTTCACTCACCTGTGCCCATGTTTCTCCTGCATAGGTCAATATCGGCACGGTGACTCTGTTATAGCAGTCTCTTGGTTTTGTTGTGGTGCATTCTTGTTCCAAACTAGGTTCCTAACACTTCTTATAGATGCTTCTGCCTGTCTGCCACGGTCCCGATTTCTCTATCATTTTCTCCATTTGCATAGATTATTCTGTGTATGATGATTTAAAAATAAGACAAAGCTTTAGAATTGAAGGATAAACAATTTACCTTAGATTGTTATGATTATAAAATAATTGACTAAAATGTGTTAAATATAAATTTATTAAAATAATTGTAACTGAAATTATATTAACTAACGATAAGGGAACGTTAACTGATTTACCCTTAGCTTATTGAAATTAAATTTAAATAAATCTATATCTCGATGATCAATAACCGTTTCACCTATGACCCTAAGCAATAAATAATTACATAGTATTTCAAAATCTGAAATATTAATACATTTTAACAGAATCTAGCAATTAAGCATGATAACAATTTTATGTAAAAAAGTTAAGCATTTGTTTAATAGCTGAAAAACAATACTTTAGAGGGAGGAATCATAATTTTGTAGAGGTCCTGCGTATTTTATTACTTTAGAACTAGTAGTAAAAATGTAGATCTATTTTACAGTAGAAGTGGTAGAATTGCTTAAAATTACTAGACTGTAATTGAATTTGTAACAATATGCCCGTTTGTGCTTTTAACTTTCTGTTTTTCATACATCTTGTGTAACACCTGTATTTCAGAATATTTCTTAAATTATTGATTTTAAATTTCATTACTAGAGTATGCCTCAAACTATGTATTTTACAGCTGGCCTAAAAGTTCGCTACTATGTTTTTCGCTATACAAGAGGCTTTTACCAGATAAATACTTAACGGAGGGGTACAATATTTACGGATATCTCCATACCTATATTTATTAGATGCACTGAATATTTAAAGCTCAAACCACTCTTGAAATCTTAAAAATGTACAGAAAATCACAATTGTTTGCATCATTGTCTGTTTGTCTAAGTAGTTGGATAATACATTGCCGGCGTGATGGCTCATGTATAATAAGGCTTCGAACTGCGGAGGGCAAGATCCAAGGTTCGAATTCCCACTGAGCCTATGGTCGGTACTTCACTCGCTGAATAAAGTTAACGCACAGGCCTGTAGGCCCATGTCAACTGGCGAGTGAAGAGTGAAGTAAAAAAAAAAAATAAAAAATTGAATAAATACCTTGCATTTAGTCATAAATGGTATATATAATTATTGTATATTAACATGCATTATGTCTGCAGGCTGCGACATGTCAGACATGGACATAGTGGGCTTAGCTGAAGAGGAGGAGGATGACATGGTGAATGACCGACCTAGCATTAACAACTCACAGAACTACGGCAATAAACAAGGTAATTGAAAGATATAACTCTTGCTGTAGGTATAAGAATGTTAGAACTACCATAAAGCAAAGAACATAAAACTGCTCTTAATCAAAGAAATTACTTAATGCAGAGCAATTACTTTTATATGTATAACTTATTATTATTTATTGTATAGTTACATAAATATTCTTATTTATTGTATATTTATATAAATATTCGTATTTATTGTAAATATTTAAATATGCTAAAATAAAGTTGTTTTTATATGAGTATTTTGCAACGTTTCAAATTATTTATAACGGTTTTTTAATAAAAAAAATCAAATGCTTATAAATAGAACCTACTATTTTTGTACAGGGATCTTTTAAGGAATATTACAAAAGGGAATAATATAAAATTCATTCAAATAATCAACAGTGCATAGTTCCTTTTCATTATGTTTTATTTTAAGTCTTGATTCGGTATTAGTACCTAAAAGAACTATGAAGTAAAGTTTGCAATAAAATTAGTTACCAACATATGTACGACGTGTACTATCATCAACGAGTGTTTATTTCTAGAATATTTTGGTGAACGTAATATTCCTCAGAAATTATTGATCAAATATAATAAATATATTTCGATACATAAATATGCTATCCTATTTTAATCACATAACTTACTTTTGTATTAACATCACATTGCAAATGTTCTGTCCAACACTACTAATACATGAAAAACATATGTTTTTCAGCGTATATATTTTATGTCTATAATGTAAACACTTGTAACTAATTGGTCTATCATGTAACAATATAGGATATATTCACAATGGGCTTACATTGTAAGAGGGCATCTTTAGGTGGGTGTCTCTTGCAGCTTTTGTGGTGTGATGGCCCAGTGCCACCACAGCTGACACCAAACAACCCCTGAATAATGGAACAGCTGACCACCTTCCTCATTCGTTTATACCCTCTGTCTTGTGTTATAGAAATTACCTATCCCACAATTTTAAACGTCAAATAATTTTTTTGCATGCAAAACTTATTTCCCTACACTTGGTTTTGAATATTATCTTTCATACTGTTAATAAGAGTATTGGTAAATTACAACATAATTAATGATTTCTAATAATAAATTAATACATTATTTAAATACTTGGAATAGCAAACGTAATACAAGTTATGTCGCCTTTGTTATATCTTAACACGCCACACAAATTATTATCAAACTACATTTATAAGTGCCAGTTATCTTTTTTAGCATAAATCATCTTCACAATCATCTTCCACAAAACGAACAACAACTATATTTCTTGTGATATACACAAAAAATTAGCAATAATATTGAAATAGGTTTATCACTATTACTATTAGCGTGATGACGTTTCAATATTCGTGTACTGACGTGACTCGTTCACATTATCAATCTTAAAATTAAAATATCAAACAAAATAAGGACAAATGTATTACTATTAATTTTTGTTGAATAAAGAAGTGGAATAATTATCAGAGTTGTAAATTAATATTATCTATATTTATAAAAGAGGATGTTTGTATATTTGAAGTTTATGTGCTGCCAAACTATCCAACCGATCGCCATGAAACTTTAGGATGTTGTCTTGTATACTCCCGAGATGGTTTCTGTAAAGTTTGATGCAGATCCGTCCATAGGGTCCCGCCCCACGGGCTCCTAAAGATCCCATGTTATTCAAATGGAGATTCTGAATTGTTTACAAAAAACATATGACTGTGTGGTTTAATGTAGTTTCACATGCCATAAGCAGATTGAAGTTCTCAGAACAACAATACTGTATATGTTTTGATTTATTGTAGTCTACATTTCACCTTGAGAGTGTAGCACACACTACTTTTACTTGATCAGGTAATCTGTATTTGGTGTTAACATTTATTCCTCGGTAATTAAAACATGTGGTGAAACGTGAAAATAAAAAATAAATAATTATTTGTTTTGCAGTTTACTTTTTTATGACATGCCTCCTAAAAAATCTAATATTGGTAGAAGAAGCAAAAATGCTCGAATTCTTTTAGCTATTAGAGCTGCTGAAACATCTAGAGAGACAGAAGCACGCAATGGTTTTTTTATATTATTATTTTTATTGCTTTATTTTGGTATGTCAATGAAAAATGAAAGGCGAGACAATGTCCGCCGGGTTCAGCTACTACTATTATAATTTAATATATTTTATACTATTATACTATTTCATTGTTTAATATTAATATCATACTAATATTATTTAATATATTATTGGTATAATATGTTATTACTGTTAAAAAACAACAATAAATATGTTCTATTCTTTCAAAAATATCATATTATGTGTTGCACTAGTAATGCTACATTGTCCTCAGAAAATAATTGTTTAACCATTTTATCACGATATAAAACAGCAAATAACCTAAAAATCATTAAGTGAAAATTTAGGGCTTTTACTAACTGTAAACATTTAAAAAGAAATTGTAAAGCAGTGTCTGAAGAGCATACACAAGCAGTAATAGAAAGTAACATTTATTTTCAGGTATACCATAGGAAAACTATTAATACATACATTTTAGAATTCCGTTTACTATTTATTGTATTCCCGAACTAAATATATCTTCTTGTCCTTCCCCGAAAATAAAAATGAGATTTGTGGAGTAATTTTTATAATTGAACTGACAAAAATTATTGGCAGATTATTAATAGATTAATAAAACGCATTTATAATTGGTGTTTTTAATGTCAATATACATTTTTATCGTTCAAAAACATATTTTAGGTCTAAAATACAATTAAAACTAATAGTTGCCAGTAGCTTTAACGTTATTGCCATGTAATGGCGTCAAGCAACATCGAGCGTGGTTGTTCCTTGGATGGGGGACCGGTGATGTCTACGGTTCTTGCACGCTGCACGCATTTCCGGTCACTTGAGGTATTTGGAAGTCAATCCTAAACCATTAATAAAGGTAGGTGTGTCTTATTTTACCAGAAGTAGTAAGGGCTAAGTTACCCTCTCTATTACTGTGTTACATGAATCATTGAGGTTAGTTTTAAGAACAGTGAGTTATTGTGAAAAACATTATAAAATGACAGTCACTCGCAATAAAGGCATTTTTATTTATTTATTACCCAAGCTGAGAACCACCACCAATTGTGTCATCCGAACCACCACCAGTGACCAGGCAGGTGTACTTCGTGCAAGAATGGGATCGCTCGGAAGGTCACTCATCCAAGGGACAGCCACGCTCGATGTTGTTTGACTCCGTTATCTTGCGATAACGTCAGAATCCTCCGGTTAAGGCTACTGACGTATAAATCCCCAAAGTTTACATAGGGGCCTCTTAGCCCCGCCTTTCCTTGTTACGATATCCGCTAACTTGTTAAAAAATACCCCTTTTTTTAAATTATGCAATGATTACATTGATTACGTAAACTAGCTGCGCTCGTTATTACACCATTGTTATGTGTAATATAAGTTTTGTTTTTAGAGCACGCGATGAATGGAGGTCGACTGCGTAATATTGCAGAACTGCCTCAGCGAAAGATGGTTGACATCACAAGAGACAAGCCAATCAAGGTCACAATAAGGGTTGTTGTGCCTGTACGAGACCACCCAAAGGTAGGCGCTAGAGAAAGATTTCCTTACAATTTATGACTTAAAAACATTCTGCACATTGTTTTGACCATACGGATCGCAAAATCTATAACATTTAAAAAAACATAAGTTGGTAGGATTTTTAAAATACTTTATGCAAAACATATTGCTAAATGCATATTGGTGGTGTCTATTTAATTAGTGACATGCATTGATAATATAACTTGATGATTAAAATAGAAAAGAATATAATTTAAAGTTAGGTACTTTAAAATTTATCAAACATTCTAATGATATTTTTTACTTAATTTTAAATATACACAATAACATTAATTTATTGATGGTTAATGAGATATGTTCTTGATTGTATGGCAATAATAAATTCATAAAAATGTGTAATGTTTCTTGAGAAATCATTTGTAATAGTCGACAGTGGGCAAATTTGTACAGAGACAAGAGCATATTTAAATGAACGTTTCATTATCAAGGTTGATTGGATGTAAATGTTATTTATAGGTATATACTTAAGGTGAGAAACATGAAAGTACTCTACGGTAAAAAAGAAAAATTTTAAATTTAATAATTCTGTTAAGATTTACAGGGTTGGTAAAATACTTAATGCTTTTTTTTCATATAATTAGATTATAATTTAAAAGCAAGATAATCTAGCAATGTTTACGTAAAATAATTTAGCACAATAAATAAAAATGTATATGGTACTATTTTATATATACCTCTGGAGGAGGATGTGGATCGTGACTCAGAATGAGTGTTCTTTACTGTAGTTGGTGGTAGAGAGACAATGTGTTGCAGTAAATAAGAGCCGTTAAAGTCCCTCGCGTGACGCACGCCATTATGGCTTGGTGCTTGGCAGATATTTTAAAGATTTCTCTTCCTGTTCTTGAGTAGTTCTTCTTTTTAAATAAGTGAACAGAATACATCAATATGTTATCTTCGAGTAGAAAATAGGTAAAGACAAATCAATAGGTAGCTTGTAGGTATGCATGCCAAGTGTGTATTACACAGAGGGATTCCCTACAGCTAAGAATACTCTATTTATTTTAAGGCTTAATTGTGTTTTTGAGAGGTTTTATTATGATACCAAATTTGGAACTAAGGTGTGTGTAATTTTTGTTTAGTTGTTTACGGTTTTTATAGGTTTGTTCATTAAATATAATGACCAACGAATGTCAAAGATATATAGATACATATATATATATATTCCAATAAAATATGGCTCGTGAGTAGAAAATAACCAAAATCAAAAATTTTAACCTTAAGGCATACTTTTGTATATTTTTGGTATCCCTATTTTAATTAAATAATATATAGCAATTATTTTCATTATAGTTATTGTTTTATTAGTAAGTCTATATCATGTAATACTAGTATGTTAGTAGACAGGTACTAATGTTTTGTTTCAGTTTAACTTTGTTGGCAAGTTGCTAGGACCAAAAGGAAACTCTCTAAAACGTCTACAGGAAGACACAATGACAAAAATGGCTATTCTGGGAAGAGGTTCGATGAGGGATAGACATAAAGTAAGTTTTTTTTAGATTCTAATAACTTTTGAACTGTCCCTATTAGCTTGTCGAACAAATAGAGTCCTACTCTAAATAAAGTCTCCAATCAGTAGTTCAGAATACAATGAGAGTTATTTTAATTTTAATCGATCTTGCAAACCTTACCACAAACGATGGAACTTATTGAGCATTTGAGCGCATGTGCCAAAACAAATTTACAGCTTAAAAACTTAATTTTACAATTCTAAAAATAAGGTATAGTTATAGCCTGTAATCAATAAAGAAAAAAATCCAGTTTCGATATAAATTAATTAATGACATTGTTTTTGACCTTCCTTTCATTCCAACCCGTATGTTTAAATTACTACAGAATTTAGAAATAAAGATATACGTCAGTTATATTTAAGTGCAGTGTTCAAAGGAACAACTTTATGACTTATCAGGCTTTCAGTTTTTTTTTTTTTTTTTTTTATAACCCTGCCAACCTGCCTTGATCCTTTATATCTTTATTAGTTCTGTGATTGTCTTGCAATACCCTACCGACGCACTTCAAACCTATTTTAATATTTCTTCTTCTTACATCTACCCCTCCTATTCTCTCCCGACCGTTTTTCTATTACCATGAACTAACTTTTCATCTAATAACCCCCTACACGTATGGCTGTAGTTTCCCGTTATTCAACCACCCGACCACTAATACTTGAACATTATTATATCATCCACCAACTCAAGTTTAGTGGTAATGATATACCGTAAGCCATAACAGATATTTTGGATCTGTAACAATAATTAATTAAATGATTTCTCGGAGTCAGGGTCGGATCACATGATGTACGGTCAGGGTCTGATCACGTGATTTACGGTCAGGGTCGGATCACGTGATTTACGGTCAGGGTCAGATCACATGATGTAAAGTCAGGGTCGGATCACATGATGTACGATCAGGGTCGGATCACACGATGTACGGTCAGGGTCAGATCACATGATGTACGGTCAGGGTCGGATCACGTGATTTACGGTCAGGGTCAGATCACATGATGTAAAGTCAGGGTCGGATCACATGATGTACGATCAGGGTCGGATCACATGATGTTCGGTCAGTGGTCAGGGTCGGATCACATGATGTACGGTCAGGGTCAGATCACATGATGTACGGTCAGGGTCGGATCACATGATGTACGAAGTCTTACATAGCTCGTTAAGGTAACCTTTGTAAGAGCCACTTTCCACATGAACTGTATCGGCCAGTAAAGGTCAAAAGGATAAAAATATAAACTGGCAATTATGATTGACATTAAGATTGTCTTTTAAGTAACTAAGATAGTAATAACTAAAAAACACACACTAATTTAACATCTGTAAGTTATTGAAGTAAGAGTTAGTGCCAATAATGGCAAAGAGAGAGGGAAACATTGACCACAGCGTCAATGGCCACTCTCGCAGCATTGTTCCGGCTACCTGATATTTCACTCCTCTCGTTGGAAACAACAGGCAACTAATGAACCAATCTACAGCATCAAAAGCTTTTATTGTCTATGTCGAAATATCCAATTTCCAATCAAATGTATTTATCAAGTTTGGTCCTGGGTATTTGCTTAATATTATCAAGTGCTTAAATGCAAACAATTTTAAGTGTTAAATTAAAATGAAACCAAGTGGAGTTAGATTAAAATATTTTCCAAATACACTTAATAGTATTTCTGTAATAAATAGACCAATGCTTTCTTAATTTAATGGTTTTTGGATACATTAAATTATGTTAGTTTAGTAACTTTATAGTAGTTAGTTGAGTATACCTTGCTAAAGAAGTACTATTTTCACAAATTTGATATTACTCTAGCAGGACTACATACGATTTTAATGCCAACTGTTTTTATTTTAACTTATTTTTTCACCACATTTTTAACTTATTTTAAGATATTTTATCAACAACTGTTGAGTATTAGCACATAATCTAACATTGCAAAAATGTATTTTTCATTTACTGAACATTTAAATAAAGATTTAGTTTGCATAACATTATTTGTTTTGGGTTTCTTTTCAAAGTTAACTAAACTTTATAAAGAGTTCAAGATTAGTTTGTGGAAATAATAAATAAATAAATAAATAAAATAAGAATTAAAAAATAAAATTAATTAACAAATAAAAATATGATAAGGAAACAATATAAATTTTATATTTTGATAAATAATCTAATTAAAATAACATCGACAGTTCTACAGGGTCCGGCAGAAATAACTCCCCGATTAGAGAGCAACGTTAAGCAGACAAGAGATGGACTAGAGTAGCAGGGGGGGGGCGTTCTTGAGTAGCTACATACTTATATTATCTGCAGAGTTTGAATTTCTCAATTCAGTAAGATATTTCAAATTTGCAATAAGAAGCATTAACCTGTTTTAGTTATGAACTTTCTTTTGCATAAAAAATTGACTAAACTTTAAAAAATGACATGTAAATAATGCTTTATTACTACTAAAAATTTACTTTAAAATGTGAGATATACTTCAATGACGAATATATAATCTTTTAATCTTTATCTACTGTGACCTATTATTTTTATGATGACATTACTAAAGACTATGTTCTACGTTAAACTTTTTATTATGTTGTAGAAGTAATGTATTATTTTGTTAAAATGTCATATTTTCCCTCATCTAGGAAGAAGAACTTCGCAATTCTGGAGATCCCAAGTTCTCTCATCTCTCAGACGAGTTGCACGTGGAAGTGACGGCATTTGCCCCTCCCGCTGAAGCTCATGCACGTATAGCCTACGCTTTAGCGGAAGTGCGAAGGTTTTTGGTACCTGTAAGTAATAGTCATTTATTGCCATTTGCAAATATACTATATTCAATCAGGTTTATTAAGCCTGAGTAATTATTTATCATATATATATATATATATATATATATATATATATATATATATATATATATATATATATATACACATATATACATATATATTTGTTAACATAAACCTATTAGTTCTACTTAGAAAAATATATTTGGGGCCCTCAAATCTGCTTCTTCAAACATACATACAATGATATAAATGATCGTAAAATGAGTGGGAATCCTTAAATAATAATGTTTTATTAGAGGTCGTGGAAATAAAGAGTAGATAAGTAAGTACTTTAATCTATATATAAAATCAACTATTATGAACTTGTTTTTAAATCACCTGAATTGCTAGTGACGTAGACGTGAAACTGTAACCTAGGCAAATATATTATACCCATCCGCTTCGCCGGTCATAATATTGAGTTTGATTATATAATCGAAATTTGAAGCAAGCTTTCCGTTTACACTTTATTTTTCAAATATATTCAAAGTTTATCGTACCAAAATTGTCTTCTATTTGTTTGGATTTAACAGCTGCCAATCAAATAAATCAATCAATTAATATAGCCTCATCAAAATATTATGGGCATTTTGCAGGAGATCGGGGTCCTGAGATCGGAAAGGAAAATCCTTTGTTAGTGAGCCTCTAGGGACCAAGATAATCCTATGTAAAAAATTTCAAGTCAACATGTAGTTTTGGTGAAATAGTCATGAGTGGTAAATGGCTTTTATGTATATAGATTTAGACTAAAATAAACATTAAAGTCGCAAACTGGTCCCCTCAAATTAGTATTATTTGGAAAAAAAACCTTTAGAGTATTAAACAAGAGTGAGGGATAAACGGAATTATTGAAATAACTTTGCACTAAAACATTATTACTCATAGATAATCATATTAAATATAAAATGATAGTTACATAGATAGGAATCATTCTAACGTACGATTGTGATACTTCATGGCACTTTTTGTATTTGAACATATGGCCTAATACTAATTTATGCTTAATTTTTTCTTTGTATAAATATAACAATGGTAAACTTTTTTGAAACTTAAATAACTCTTATCATACCCACACGTTTCTTTAACTAAAAATAAAATGTCATAACTAGTAAATTGAAATATATCTCATAGCAATCATTCTATGGTTCACCTACAAAAAAGGCGATAGTGCACTGATACGAAGTATGTAAGACATTTTAGTCTTTCAATGTGAAAACTAAATAGAACTGTGCATCTGATCGGTGTGGTGTCTGCAGTGTGGTTTGGATTTCCTGGGAATAGACAGCTCTGCCAAAGAAAGGAAATTGAGATAGATGAAACTGTTGCCAATACTGCAACAAGTAGTGCAGAACGCAAGGGTACTTAGCTTGTTGATTTATGTGTTTTAAACAATTTAAACTGATATCAAAGCCAAATGATAAAAATAAGTTTACTCTTTCTATAAATAAATTTAGAAACATACTTAATTTAATAGCCTTATATGAATTACGGATGCAGTTTTGTCAAATATCATATATAACATTGACTATGCATTGCATACACTAGTAGAAATGTTCTGCCGGTTTTGCATAATCCCTGTGGTGAGCCGAAGGCCAGTTCGGATTTCTTCGACAACGTCCGGTTTTGGATTTCTTCGGCACCAAGTAAAAATACCTGAATTCAGAGATATGATAGATCGAAACATCCAATATGAATAACACATAGACTCAAAAAACTATAATTAATTTTCTACAATTTTTGTTTTAAATGTATTTATAGGGATAAAATTATGAATTAAAAAATCTTTATTAACTGACCCAAGTTTCCACAACACCCAAGGGGTATGGTCTTGGTGCGTTAGGGGTATTTTAACGTGCCTCCTTCCCCAGTAGGCCTCTGTACGTGTTAGGAGCCACACCTAACGGTCATGACTAGTCCATAACTAAATTGCCACGTCCCAGTTAGTTTTTCTTATTTTTATAATTTTTTTTCATCCCTTGCTAACTCCGTGCCAATCTACTTAGTGAAGCATTTCAATGTAACACGTAACCAACCATGAATTTTATTATATATATACATAAGTTTTTTCCCCTAGAAAATCTCACACCTTGGACTTACAGAGTTTAGGCCAGCCATAGAGTATACCATTCACACACATACAATTACACGAAACATACGAGGGCCCAGACTCCTAGCAATTATGTCTGCCTGTATGGTGTGAGTACCGCCTCAGTGCTAATGCGTTTTACGGCTGCTTTGGAGAACGGTCGGCCAAATTTTTTTTAATGAATTTGGGCTGTCCTCACCTCGACGGTACGGTATTCCACACAATTATCCTGGACTTACAGAGTTTAAGCCATCCATAGAACACACACAGAGCTAGGAATACTTATTTTTATTTAACTTTTTGTAGTAAAGTTGTACACTTATTAAAGTGCACTTTCCATCTTGAGCGTGTTGTGGAAGACAACAAGATACAAATACATAATCATATTGAACTTTCCAAGACTCTTTGAGCTCTTGAACGTTCCTGTGAAATTTAGACAAAAAGTACCTTTTCTCCAACCCTTTGGTTAAGTCATACTAATCTGGCTAAGTCTTTAATTATACAACGTGTGTATTTCGCTCACTTTAATGTAGAGCAAGTCTATATGGATTCGCAGTTCCTAATTTGTTACCAGTAATGGGTATACTACAAATTTATCATCATAGGCATGAATGTTCACAGATATACCGGACCTTTTCCCAAACAGATGAACGTGGCCTAAGGTGACGGGGAAGTCGATCCCTTGAAAGTAGTAGTCGAGTTCGTTCTCGTGTGGAAGGTTGTGTTTAATGTGATTAGGATTATTCGTGTGTTCAATTGGATGAAGTGCAGCCGGAACTTATCACAAGAAGCTCTTGTTATCGGTGTTCTGTATATTCAGCACGGCATGTTTAGAAGCAATATTCTGTGGCAGTTCTACATAGCTCAAACCACGCAATGGGACGTATCGGTTTATGGCCAGCTCTATCAAGTTGTTTTTGCTTGGGGCCCAGCCTGATCCCTTGGTGGTGAACTCTTCTATTTCCTTCAGCAGCTCGTGCTAAAAATTTTTCAGATAATCCCTTATGTCAGTAGTGGAGAGGATGACGTAATTCTTTGTTTTGAAATTCATAATAATAATAATAATAATAATTTCTTTATTGTAATAAAACATTACACATTGTGTTACAAACGTCATCTATAAAAGGTTACAGTGATAATAATAGTAATATATATCAAGAAACTGAATAATTAATGAAAATGGAAACTGTAACATAAAATAATGCGACTACCTGGGTCGAAGCCAGTGTGATAAAAAGAGAAAGATTTTGGTTATTGCGGCCCATCCGTAAAACGGTGGGCCATGAACTCCCCCACCGAGTAGAACGATCTCGAGATCAATAGCTGCTTGAGTTTTCTCTTAAACGTGGCTTTATCGGCCACAACTACTAAGCTGTTTGGGAGTCGGTTTAACACCCTGACGCCAACCTGTGACGGCAGGTTATTGAAGGCGGATGTTCTATGTTGTTGCTGGCGATATGTGTCCCTACCCCTAGTATTGTAGTCATGGATATCTACACCTTGGGTGAGATTGCCACTGAAACGACAGTAAACTGCCACCTCAAGTAAGTAGAGGCAGGGTAAAGTTAAAAGACCGAGCTCCCTAAACGCATCCCTACACGACTCTCTGTGCCTCAAACTCGCGAGAACTCTGACCGCTCTCTTTTGCAGTCGAAACACTCTTGAAAATCTAGAATCTGCACAGCTCCCCCACAGACGTATTCCGTAGGACAGATGTGGGTAAATTATACCAAAGTAAGTCATTTTTAGAATTCCTAATGAGCAGAACTGAGCAAGGGATCGCAGGACATAGATACCCGTCGACACCCTGGAGCAGACACTGTTGACATGATTGTCCCAGGTCAAACCTCTATCAACTTGCATCCCCAAGAAACTAGTACAATCCACATCTTTCAAAAGAGTGTCATCTGCCATAACGGACAGTGGCGTGTCAGCACCAAGTTGTCTTAGACAGAAGTAGACAAAATTTGACTTAGTGCTGTTCGTTTGTAGATTTAATTGTTCAAAAAATTGAATGCAGGAATTTAACTGGATATATGTGTTGATTTCAAGTTCCTTTATCGATTTATTTTTTATACAGATTGTCGTATCATCAGCGTACTGAATAATGTTATGTGCTTGCAGTGAGAAACTTAAATTATTTACGTAGATTATAAACAATGCTGGGCCAAGGATAGAGCCCTGTGGGACCCCTCGGCCCACACTGATAGGTCGCGAGAGGCTGTTTGCAATCTGAACACGCTGACTGCGACCGGTGAGGTATGACTCCAGCCACTTGAGTGGGAGTCCACGGACCCCATCCGTCTCCAATACGCGCAATAGAGTGGCATGATCGACACAGTCGAAGGCCTTCGAGAGATCGAGAAACACGCTAAGTACCCGCTCTCCACCCTCTAAGCCTCGACAACCGACTCCACCAGTGAGGTCACTTCGTCGATGGTGGACTTATTTTTCCGAAACCCGAATTGCTGAGAGCATAACAAGTTAATTACTTGTATGCATAACAAGAATAAATTACTTGTATTCTTTTATTTGTAAATATAGAATAAAGCTCTCACGTGTAGATGAAAGATAAACCCTCAAATATCTAATTTTTATGTTTTTTCTTATTAATGTTTAAAAGTAAAAATGTAATGAAATCATAAAGTATAAATTTATTATTAAATGTAATTAAAAACAATATAATTGATGTAACTGTCCTAGAACCGACAAGCGTATATTACTTAGCTTTTTCTGTATTAACTGTTAAACATTTATAAAAATATTATATATACAGTATATTTATTTATGTATTTATATACTATTTATGTAATTAAAAACTTCTACTACTAATGTTTTCCCTTATTAACTGTCGAAAGTTAATAAAATTATAAAATATAACTGTAAACTAGGAAATGTATCCCTAAACCGACTCCTATTGCACCAAGGCTTATCGGGGAAGAGACCATGCGGCTAGCTGGTCCTCACCCGGCTATCCGCTGCCCAGTCAAAGTGGGTTGATGGTGCGACGAAACACGGAAATCACCAAACTTACCTGCTCCCACTACAGGGAGTAGCACCCGCAGCACTACACCACGGACGGTTTGCTTTGAAGGTCTCGAAGGTGGCAGGTACTGAACCAGGCAGGCCAACAGTCACAGTGCGAATGACTAAATGGCAGCGCCCAGTCACAGTCTCTGTGACGGCTGGATCCGGAGTCTCATGAAGTAGTCAGTCCGAGGTCTAACGAGCTTTGTAAAGCTTACCCCCGGCAGGCGGCCATGGTCAACGCTGCGTCAGCAGCATTCCTGCTATCAGTTTAACGCCCATCCAGCCAACCTGCACTGGGAACGTCTGCACTCTCTCCATTTACAATACATTAATAGTTTGTTATTTAGTAGTTATTTCATTATGATATAACTACTAATAACAACTCACTAAAGTAGTGTTGTTAAAGTACATAAAGATAAGTACTTTACTATACTTATGGACACTGACTAATATAGTAAAGATTAGATTCCCACTACGACAATTAATTTTATACAATTAAAATACAAAATTAATTATAATACATTGAAACTGAATAAAGCAGCATATTGGATGTTTCGACCTAACATAGCTCTGAATTTACGTCACTTGACTTGGTGGGAGTACCCAAAACTGGAGGTTGCCTAAGATTTTATCCCAAAACTAACCTTCGGCTCACCACTGGGATTATGCAAAACCGGCAGAACATATTTACTTACAGTAAATGTGTTTTTAGGAATGATAAACAACTATTTTCAACATTAAGTTGGCTGTGGTCTTATAAACTTAACAAAAGCATATGGAACCATCAATATACGTCGATTAATAACGGATGTATCGTATTTACAAAGATACACATACAAAGACATTAAATTATAGGTTACGATAATTATGGTACTTTAAGAGTAGGATAGGCAATCATAAGATTATTACCTATTGGATTGACTTATTTGGCACACAAGAAGATAGATTCAGTGAATGATGTGACTTTTATTGCAAGAAGAGTAATGGCCATACATTTCTGGACGTGAAAAAATATTTGTATGTTTTATATGTTATTGAATTATTTCACATAAGTTACTTATTTTTTTAGTACAATTGTATTTGTACATTTTAAGAACTAAAATATGTTGCTCATTTTTTTTATTCTAAAGATTTTATTGTGTTGTTTTGTTGTGTATATAAGAGTCTAATGTTATATTTATCCTACTGTTTAATTTTTTATATATTTAACATTTTGTATAGTTATAAATATCTAATTTATTGTTATATTGTTTTTTAATTATGGAAATTCCAAAAAAGAATATTATAATATTTATATATACTAGCAGAAAGTACCCGTGCTTCGCTTCGGATTATGATTAAGGAACACTTACATTAGGACCTATGTACGGGTTATGTATTTTCGCCGAGGAACGAAATAATTAATTGTTAGTAACTCGAGTACATCTGCCCGTTGGTTTACCAGAATTAAAATTGAGAAAATGAGTCTGGCGTATCCAGTCTCGCCACGGGGAGGCCGGCAGGTAGAGACCATATTTACAACTTATTTCCAAAAAAAAAAATATATATATATAACATTTAATTAAAAACACCGGGTAGTTTTATTTGGTAAGGCAGTCACCCTAGCCTCTGCCGAATCAATCACACCGGGTAGTTTTATTTGTTAATGCAGTCACCCTAGCCTCTGCCGAATCAATCACACCAGGTCGTTTTATTTGGTAAGGCAGTCACCCTAGCCTCTGCCGGAACAGTCTCACCGGGTAGTTTTATTTGGTAAGGCAGTCACCCTATCCTCTGCCGGAACAGTCTCACCAGGTAGTTTAATATATGCAAGTACTTAAATATATTTTAGTACATTTTAGTCTGATAGATATACACGGACAGCCAAAATTGATGTTGTTGTTGTTTTCTTAAGTGCTTAGTACCTCTTTGTAAACAACATTTTTAGTCCTTTTTTCTGGCTGAAGGACGACCAGACTGTCAGATGAGCTTACTCTAGAACATGCTACGTATAACTGGCCATGGGATAAACAGTCATTGCTCAGATCTACCCCAGCCATCTTCAAACTTTGCCCTTGTGCCTTGTTAATAGTCATGGCATAGCATAATTTTACAGGGAACTGCAGACGTTTGAATGCAAAATGGTAGTCTGAGGGAATAAGAGGAATTCGGGGAATAAAAACAGTTTCTCCTTGACCAACGCCTGTAAATATTGTCGCTTCAATAACATGTTTATGCAGAGTTTTCACCTGCAGCCTGGTACCGTTACAGAGTTTGGGAGGGTTTAGGTTGCGGAGTAGCATTATTGGAGCACCGACTTTTAGAGAAAGAACATGAGGTGGAATTCCAGGGGGGTTCAGAGTGTGGAGAAACTCCGCTGGATAGTGAACAGCGTCTTCTGTCTCAACCACTGAGTCCACAGATTCATACCTCACAGCAGCAGAAGGCAATTTTTCTAACAACGAAAGGTTTATTATATTTGCAGAGTCGTTAGTTGGGGTAAGAATCGCCCTCTCTTGCAACCATGTTGGACTATTGTTCACATTGTCATTTAAGTTAGGATATATCTTGTCAAGCAGTGTCTTCATATCACTAACAGTATGACAAAGATTTTGAGGTATTGCACATTTACCTTCATGATCTTCTAGCAGTTTACCATCACCTATTTGTAAAACTAATGTAGAAAATTCTTCTGCTTTCAAATCTCCATTCAAATGAACTCTCATGTTAACTCTCAAAGACAGGATTTTAATTTTTGGCCATAAGAAGGATGACTTAATGCACGCTTTCACCTCATCAGCCCGAGTTCCTCGAGGTATCACGGGCAAGGTTTGCCTGAAGTCTCCAGCCAGCAGAACTGTTACTCCACCCATTAGACGTTTGCAGTTCCTGATGTCTTGAAGTGTCCTGTCCAGAGCCTCTATACGTCCTTTGTGGGCCATGGTACACTCGTCCCAAACAATTAATACTGTTTCTTTGAGTACCTGGCCCATATTGCTTTGTCTTGATATGTTGCAAATAGGTGTTTTTGAGTGGTTCAGGTTGAGAGGCAACTTGAAAGCTGAATGAGCCGTCTTCCCACCATCAAGCAGTGTCGCAGCAATGCCAGAGGATGCAACTGCGATGGCAATCTTTTTCTCACTCCCTATTTTTGCTAACAACAAATTGATCAAAAATGTTTTTCTGGTACCACCAGGAGCGTCCAGGAAAAAGAGTTGCCCAGATTCTGAAATAATACTGCAGGTAATTTCTTTGTAAATATTCAGTTGTTCTTCGTTCAGCTTTGGAACATTTACAGCAACCATTTCACAGAGCTGGACTACATCGAAAGAAATTTCTCTGAGGCGTTCCAGGTTGTTAGTGATGGACTCTTGCTCGTGAAGTGGTGTAGGAAGACCATAGTTTTGGAGACAGTTGCCAGACATTAAATACACCAAATCTTCGAGTAAAGCCAAACATTTGTTGTACACAATGTCCATACGCTGTTGCACATACCCAAACTCTGTCTCCATCGACCTCTTTACGTCGTCCGCCAAACTGTCGCGGTGTTTTTCCCATAATGTGAGAGGACTACTTACTTGGCAAAACACCAACATGATGGCAAGTAGTTCGCGGATCTTGGACGGGGAGTCTGAGAGTGAAGCTTCTTCTAGTGTTCGATCCCAGTGAGTGTCGTCTTCGAGCAAACCAAGAGCTGTACATGCAGACTGAAACGTTTGGTGGACCACTCCATTTACGTTCCTAAGATATTCAAATGACGTAGGCCCTTTAACTTCGTGTAGGAGAAGGCGTAGAAAATAGCACTCAGAGTTATTAGGGTGAATAGTATATACCCTGCCTAAAACCTGATCTTTTTTCACCCCGGGATGGCCTGGTACTGATTTCCCTTGCTTTCTTCTACAAAAGGTATTCTTTTTCCATACGAAATATGACGGAACTTCAGAGTAAAGGAGGGTTCTTGCAAACGCATCGGGTTGCACAGATCGAAGAAGCCCAAAAGAGTAGTTTTTGGCGGGTTGTTTAGCCTTTCCATGACATTTTCTTCGTTAAAATAAACTCTTTGGCCGTTTTCAAGATGAACTGCAAAATGCATGACTGGGGGATGGCGATCGTGTATTGGAAAGCAGAGAATTCGCCAGACAGCTTCAGAAGTACTAATGTAGCGTCCTGTCTGGTACCTTGTCACCTCGTCAAGTTCATTTTCAACTGTAAAAGCTGCTTGATCGGACCCTTTGTTGACGTATTTGCAAATATATTTGATAGACTTGACAGAGTTGCAGTACTCGACGTTGATATGCGCTGAAAAGGTGCGAGACAAGACAGGGTTAAAAGGTACCACCCATTGATTGTCAAGCTTTACCCCGTTGATGTCAACAACAAATCCACCATCTGAAGGAGAACGCCTACGGTATTTAGGATAACCGTCTTCCCCAGTCTGTGTTTCTCTTAGTGGAGGACGGGGATACTTTTTGCTGCAAGCTCCATTAACCATACAGGGCGAATTTCTGTTGAGAGCACCACATGGGCCGTGGATCATAGTTGACTTCACAATCTCATGGAGGGCAGGGTCTAGCTGTGGGTCAGGTATCTCTGCACAAATAACTTTGTCAATCATGTCTGGTTTAATCTTTTCTTCTAGCCAAAGGAGAATGTGTACATGAGGAAGGCCTCTTTTTTGCCATTCTATGGAGAACATGTGACATCTACATGCTCCAAATATAGACCCTTTCGTTAGTTTTATCAAATGCTTCACTTTTAAGTAGAAAACCCGCACTACCAAGTCATGTCTGTGCTGAGCCTTCTGACCTTCCTTGAGCAGTTCACATATCTCTCGCCATTTTGGGTTGCACGTAAAAGTTATAAAGAGATCTGGACGACCAAAATGGCGGACATAGGTCATGGCATCCTGAGTACGCTCATGCATGTAGCGACGTCCTCCAGTGAAGCTTGATGGCAGTATAACCATCTTACCCAGCTCCGATACCTGAGCATCAGCTTTTCTCATGGCATCCTTCAAGTGAATGTAGTCTTCACTCCTCAACTTTTTTTGGTTGTTTCGAATGAAGTTTAGCCGTTCTGTTTCAACTTTTGCGTACATATCAACCAAAAATTGGTTGAGGAGGTTGCGAAACAAAAGTAAAAATGGTTCTTCGCCTTCTCGCTCCATTAAATTATATCCGTAGAAATCAGCTGCAGACACAGTTTTCTTAAGTGCTGTCTTGGTGTTTGGGTCACGCTGAGGGATGTTGATACAATAGCCATCTTCACCACGGCAGAACATGAGAGGATACTGAAGAGAATCATACGCTCGATGTAGCTTACTGATTCTTATCAGTTTGTCTTCCCTACTGTATAGCACAATGTCTCGCTTTTCAAACACCTGGCCTACAATCAAGACAGCAACTTCGTTAGTGGTAGGAGTATTGTAACGTCCCTTGTGAGCACTCGAAGGCTTCTGGTCAGCAGTGATAACTACCTGGAAATCTTGCTGATCTTTGGGAACAGAATCAATAGCAGCTTTGAACTCTTTGATATATTTGTTATGTTCATGAAGAATTTTTTGGAGCTGGCCTACCAATGCTGGCTTGACATCTTGAAAGTACCCACAGCAAATGTCTCTTTCATGGTTATCATCACCAACAAAATATATCTGAAGGAAAGACGGCTGCTGTTGTGTTCGAGGCATTAGACTCCCTATTCTATGATAAACCTGGCCTTGCACCTTATATGTTGGCATGAAATGGTCTCCTTTTATCTCTTTTGCTCCAAACGACGTCATTTGGAAACAACCGTTGTATTTGCGAATATTATTAAGAAAATGCTCAGCCTCAGGGTGAACGTGAGAAAGAAGGCTATGTAAGGGGTCGGGATATTTTTGAAAGGGAAGCAGTTGAACTTTTCCATTACTGCAACACATTCCGGGGCTTTCGTCTTTCCATTTTAAAGCATGGCAGAAATTGCACTTTTCTCGAGGTCCAAGTTGAACTATTTTATCTGTAGAATATTCAATGTTTGGGTCATACTTGAAACGTGAGAGTTTCTTGATTGTCCATGGCAGTAACTTTACTTGTGCACGCCTCTTATTGTACTTTGACGTAGCCTCACGATTAACTTCAGGATGGTTTTTTGAGTATTTCTTTACAGACTTTCTGTTCATCTCGGGGTTGTTCTCGGTATATTTTTTAACAGCCCTTCTGTTTACTTCTGGGTGGCTCTCGGCATATTTTTGAACAGCCCTTCTGTATACTTCTGGGTGGCTCTAGTCATATTTTTGAACAGCCCCCCTGTGCACTTCAGGGTGGCTCTCGGCATATTTTTTAACAGCCTTTCTATGCATTTCAGGGTGGCTCTCCGTATTTTTAGCAACATACTCCCTAACCTGCTTTTTTCGGATAGAATCAGTGAATCTTTTCCTTCGTTTTCTACCTCTAGATTTTTGAGGTGTGATCACTGTTACGATTGATTCGTCCGAACTCATGTCTAAGGGAGTTTCAAGGTTTGATAGGATGGGCTGAGAAGAGCCTGGTTGGACTGCAACAGGTTCATAGACACAAAGGGAAGATGGGCCAGGTTTGGATGTAATATGGTCGGTGGGCATAGATTCAGAAACACCAGGTTGGGATTTTAATGTTGAGGCATACGATTTTGAGGTATGTAGACTGTTTTGAAAATAATTTGGTACATAAGGTTGTTCGCAAGGTATAAGAACGTCAAAGTGCCCTGCCATGTCATCACCAGAGAACTTAAGTCTTTTTATTTCCTGAACCTCATCCCCATAACAGGCTAAGAGTTTTCTGTCACGAAAGAGCTCGAACTTATAAGGAAAGACCTCTGCTGCAACCATGAGCTCACAAAAGGTTCCATAGAAGTAAGGCTGTGACATGTCGGCGATGTACTGACGTTTAGTTCTGTAAGGGACTTTATTTATGGTCAAGGTGTAAGGCTTAAGTCTGCGCCAGTTGTTGGACACGTGACGCACAATGTCAGCGCGCACTCGGAGTTTTAGTGAAGCTGTACAGTGGACCAGATAAGATAAAGAGGAGAAAAGGCAAGCCCCGTCCCCAGTGATATTTATGACATGGTGAGGTACTGCCACACCATCAATATCGAATGTTTCAATAACCATTGTCGTGCAACTGTTCAGAAAAAGTATTAAGATGAATAAAGAAAAATTTAGCTTTGTATTTTAGAAGAAGAAGATGAAGTGAAAAGGTTCAAACCCAAGCAGATGATCTAGAATTGAAGCAAGCAGTAAGTAAAAGAAGCAAATAGTTAACAGAATAAAAGACCAATATAAACTCATGTAGTAAGGGAACACCCTACCCAAAGTGGAGTGGCCGGAGTTGTAACTACAGAGTTATGTCAACTGTATCAAGTTTGCACCAGGAGAACTATTAAGAATGTCAGAGTTATGACATGAAAAAAGGTAAAAAATGATGGTATGAAAGGATGTGAGGCAATCGAATACTATGGTAGCAAATAGTGGGGCAAAAGAAAATATTTAAGAAAAAGTAGGTAGTATTCAGAAGCAATAAGCAATGGACAGAACTGAACAAACAGCAAAGCAGTGTTCAGGTCAAAAGCGTGTACTGGACTGATATGAGCCGAGCCGTACTGCGGTGCGGTGCTGGTGAGGTGTGGGGAGTGGGAGGGAGGGCAGAGGTCAACTGATAAGAACCGGCCTTCTAGTGAACAGCCAAGACTGCTATCGCTAATTTAAAATCAGCCGAAGAATCATAGTATCAAGTTTATTTGTGATCTGTTGTCTAGGTTTAGAAAATATACAGCAATCGTCAAGTATCGAGTTTTTTGCTGTTTGGTTTGAAACGTGATTGAAATGGTTTTTTTTTATAAGCACTTATGCAAAGTATAAATAGTTATAGTGCCGAGCAGAACCAAACTTGTTGTAAAATTTTTATTACAGTTCATTTAAGACCTAAAAGAAAGCTTAGCACCAATTTTAGTTGCGATCTGCTTTGTAAGTTCAGAAAAAACGTCCCAGAATTCATCTTAGACCTAAAAGGAAGTTTAGCACCAAATTTTCTTTTAATCTAATGTTTAAGTTCAGAAAATTCGAAAATTAAATGTCGCGTTTTACGCGGTTTGGTCGAGAACCCGATTTAATTTTTTGAAACAGTTTCTCAGAGAGCACCTACAACTCTAGAGAAAGCTACATACCAATTTGCATTCGAATCCGTTCCTTAATCATAATCCATAGCGAAGCACGGGTACTTTCTGCTAGTTCTTTATAGTGCTGAAATGACCCGAACTTTGTGAAAACCTTTTTCTAGAGTTCATCTAAGACCTAAAAGGAAGCTTGGTACCAAGTTTTGTTGCAATGTGATTTGTAGGTTCACAAAAAATACATAAATTTAAAAGTCGCGTTTTTCGCGGTTTGGTCGCGAACCTGATTGCATTTTTTGAAACCGTTTCTTAGCGAGCACCTACTATCCTAGAGGAAGCTACGTACCAAGTTGCATACGAATCCGTTCGGTGGTTTTTGAGATTTCGTGTTTAGTCAGTCAGTGAGTGAGTGAGTTCTTTATAGTGCTGAAATGACCCGAACTTTGTGAAAACTTTTTTCTAGAGTTCATCTAAGACCTAAAAGGAAGCTTGGTACCAAGTTTTGTTGCAATGTGATTTGTAGGTTCACAAAAAATACATAAATTTAAAAGTCGCGTTTTCGCGGTTTGGTCGCAAACCTGATTGAATTTTTTGAAACCGTTTCATAGCGAGCACCTACTACCATAGAGGAAGCTACGTACCAAGTTTCATACGAATCCGTTCGGTGGTTTTTGTGATTTCGTGTTTAGTCAGTGAGTGAGTGAGTGAGTGGTATTTGGCTTATATATGTATATATATATATGTATGTATATATGTATGAATATATGTTTCAAAATAATGAATTAACACATAATTGTAAAGAAATTATTATAGTTTTTTTTTTTTTTTTTTAATTAGCCTAGAGCTAGAGAGATTAATTGAAAATGCATGTATAAATTGTCTTTTTCGCAAGTAATAAATATACATAAATATATATTTATGTATATGCTTAGAAAATCAATTAATAATCCTTCCTGATTGTTTATAATAGTAAAAGATTTTTTTAAATGTCATAATAAATGTAATCTGAACAGACTTAGTTTGCTTTTTAAAATACATAAGTAAATGTTATTTTAGTTAGATTTCAATTGATCTCCACTTTGATCTGAAACTAATGTGAATGATAGTAACAAATTTAATGAAAAGAATTAATTAAATAAATTTATACAAACATGTTATTTATTTTGAGAAATACAATTTGATTATTATAGTTTTATATTTACAGTACAAGTAAACGTCACACAACACAAATTTATTACAATATAAGCACAAAATGCACAAATATACTACAATACAAGCACAAAATGCACAAATATTATGGTGATCGATTTCGGTGAACCACGCTCACCTTCCTCAGACCAGAGGGATTCACAAAAGAATGGAAAACGGTGTTCAACAACTCAATTTATAGGCCTATGATCACGTGACCCCATTGGCTGGAATCGTCAAAATGGCGGCTGCTGTGATATTATTGGTTAATTCCTATTGTCTGTTACTTCTCTTCTTTTATTCGCTGAAAATACATTATTAAAAACTATTTCGGAATCAAAATTAACCTGTTCATTCATTAATTTATCACGATCCTTACATTTTTCTTTAAAAAATAAATAACTCTTCCCAAGCATTCATGTTACGACCCTTCTTACAAAATTTTAGAATATCTACATTTTCATCTATTTTATTCAAACTGTGGGTACAATTCAGAAGGTGTTTAGCTACATTAGATCTTTCAGGTTTATTATTTTTAAAAGCAGAGACATGGTTTTTATATCTTTTGCTAAAATTTACAGTCTGACCTATGTAAAACATATTACAATCATTACAGTTAATCCTATATATTCCTGAATTATTAAATTTATCTTCACTTTCAATATTCGGGTGTAAAATGTTGGACATAGTATTACAAGTCTTAAAAGCTACTGATAAATTGAATTTCTTAAATCTATTACCAACTCTTTGTGTAAACGGCCCATTAATAGCATAATTTTGATTCCGAAATAGTTTTTAATAATGTATTTTCAGCGAATAAAAGAAGAGAAGTAACAGACAATAGGAATTAACCAATAATATCACAGCAGCCGCCATTTTGACGATTCCAGCCAATGGGGTCACGTGATCATAGGCCTATAAATTGAGTTGTTGAACACCGTTTTCCATTCTTTTGTGAATCCCTCTGGTCTGAGGAAGGTGAGCGTGGTTCACCGAAATCGATCACCATAATATTTGTGCATTTTGTGCTTGTATTGTAGTATATTTATTTGTGCATTTTGTGCTTATATTGTAATAAATTTGTGTTGTGTGACGTTTACTTGTACTGTATATGTACCAACACGTATTATGCTAATTAAAAAACTATTTTATATTTACAAATTATACAAAAAATAATTTTTCAAAATTTAATATTGTAATTTATATAAAAGTGAGTAATTCTATTCAATCCAAATAACATATATTGTATCCTTATAAGTGGTTAAGACTATTTGTTAGTATAAATTGGAAAAACGTGGTTTTTGTCGTTATATGGGGGAGTGCAATCATGTAAAATTAAATAATCATATGAAGAACTAAAATTAATAGATGGTTAGTTTTATTAATGTGCTATGTACCGGGTTCTTTAATGCAATTTCAATGCAATTAATCAAAAGTTGATCCCTAACACTATATTATTTGAATTAAACCTATTATACTGTTAACAGATACAAAAGACAACAATGAACTCTTAATTGTACGTAATTCACCATATACTGTATTATAATTGTGTCTAATACTTAGTAACTGAATTAAAATACTATACCTATTGGATCCGTCAAAATTTATATTTTCACATTTAAAATATATACAGCGTGACAATTAAGTCTTAGAACGACTTTATAACTTTTAAACGACAATATATAACAACTAAATTCGGCAAATCGTTACTGGTAATAGTAAGCTAATTTTATGAGTATATGGTGATCAGATGTAACCTTTGGGGGACGGAACGTTAGAAGTAAGAAGAAAATCTTTAGGAACAGACTATGTTGATTTGTAAATCATTTTCAAGGTCTTGTTGAGCTGAAAACAATGAATTAAACCGGACTTGAAAAGGTTGATCCAGTTAGTTGATGTTCAAAGTTTTAAATACATTGTACTTACAAATAACAGAAAGTTACAAGATGAAGGGTAAGTTGAAGGTAAATTTAAATGCCAGCAGTTATCAAAACACGCTCCAAAATGATTTTCTTCCTGCTCTACAAGCTAGTCTTGGCGCTGACTTCCAAACATATTTTTTTCCAACAAGACGGAACACCGCCACACTGTGGTGTTCAAGTGAGGAACATTTTGAACACCTAATTTGAAAGGAGTTCAGCAAGAATTCCCTTCAACTTGTAACTTTATTTTATTTGAAAGCACAATGTGTTTAAAGTTTTTAAAACTTTGAACACCAATCACTTCCGACTGGAGCAACCTTTTGAAGTCCGGATTGCAGCATTATTTTCAGTTTAACTAGACCTTTGAAATTATGTACAATTCACCATAGGCTGTCATTAAAGATTTTCTTTTCTTAATCAGCCATCCCCCAAAAATGAGATTTGATCACTATGTACTCTTAAAAGTAGCTTACTACTGCCAGTAACATTATGCTAAGTTTAGTTGTAATCACTCTTGTTGTTTGAAAGTTATAAGACTTAATTGTCACCCTGTATACGTATATACAGTATATTATTTTTCCAATAAACATCCTTTCTTGTTTATATTTCGGAAAATGTAATTATCTACATGTTTTACGTATGAACATGTAAATACTTACCAAACAAAATTACAATGAGTATTATTGGCCCATTTTTTATTGAAATAATAATAATAATAATAATAATCCCATTGGAAATTTTTAGGATTACAACGATGAGATTCGCCAAGAGCAAATGTGGGAGATGCAAATTCTTAACACGGGAAAAACTGACGTACAGAGTGATGGCAGTGAGACAGTGGGGGACAGCACAGGATCATCTCAGGGAAGCATGTCACCTCAGGAACAGTCCACCTCCCCTCCTCCCACAGGACAACAGCATCCCGCACTTCGTGGAGTCTCCAAGCCTCAGACCAACTCAGGTAGATCTCATGTTTTGCTTAGCTGTCATTCATTACAAATATATTTTTATTTCGCACACGAAACAAAAATATGGATCATGGTACGATTGAGTATGTATTTTCTTTGAAATTTCATAATTTATAGAACCATTTTATAAACTACTTCAAAGTTGAAATTATTGTAATAATTTAAACTTAGAGCAAGTGTTCTTTAACTTAGTAACATACTGATTTTTTTTATTGTTTTAAGTGTTGGCTTTTTATATAACAGTAATTTTTAGGAGAAAAAATGTCTTAAGTACCAAAATAAATCTGTAAATTAGAAACTACATGATTAGACAAGTAAAACAAAACATATTTAATAATGAAGGGGTTTTCCGTTTGGTTTAATAATAATAGTATTTTTACTTAGTATTATTATTCGGAGTACTATTATTTAGTGTTTAGTTATTCGACTGGTTGGTAATTGAAATGACTATATTATTTACTATATTAAATTATTTGCTCTATCAAATAGCTGTGGAAGAGGTTTGACTATGATAAAAATAACTTTCAAATCGTATTGAGTAGATTGGAATTTTAATGAGGGTGATGGGCTATTTTAAATTAATTTTCCGTGTAAATTATAATTTTAATGCATTGTAATAAATAATTGAAACGGCTGGTGGCTTGATATCAAAGAACAATACAATTGTACAGGTGTCAGTTACAGTCCATGTCATAGTCATAAAACAAAAAATAATGATTGTACTAAGTGTCCACACTGTCCATATTGAAACAATCTCTCCAGAATAGACGGAATATGTATAACAGTATTTATAAAGTGTATTTGTATTAGTGTTATTCAACTAAAGTACCGTGATTCTGTTCCTATATTGCTGTATTCTGGTCCTATATTGCTGTATTCTGTACCTATATTGCTGTATTCTGTACCTATATTGCTGTATTCTGTACCTATAGGATCAAATACTATAAGTTCAAGTATTGTAATATTGAGTTAACAGTAATACGAGCTAATAAACACTAAAAAATATACAAAAATGAAATAAAAAGTTTTATGAAGGCCAACCTTTCAAAGTTACCTGTAAATTTGTACTGTAAAACTGCTGTATAAATATTATTGTACATGAGGAGAAAATTAATAATTATCGATTAACACATCAAAAGCTATCAAACATAAAAATATATTAGTTCTGGTTTGGATAAAAAAAATCAAACTATAAATAGTAAAATATGGAGCTGTTAAGGTAGAACTCACTGAAAACCAATTGTGTTTCACACACATATATAATGACAAGATTTTGTGTGTAATAATACAGTATTAATTGTATATTATAAAGTAACCACTATACATCTATTGGTGTCTCTCGTATAAATTATGTATATAGACAATCACTTCTTTGTTCAAATAATTTAAAATAAAATATAAACTATTATGCTCCTCCTTTTAAATTATTGTTTATGCTCATTTCTTGAGTTCAGCAGGAGGAGTAACGAGCACAGGAGGCAGGAAGAGGCCTCTGTTGCCAGGTGGAGGAACCAGAGTGGCTATGTCTCCAACAAAACGGACAGTCCTCTCCATCCTGGCTAGAGCGAGAGCAGCGCAGGCTAAGGAGCTCCTCACAACACCCTACCAACCATTGGCACATATCGCTAGTGTGTGAGTTAACAGGGAAAAACCATAATGTAAAATTTTTAGTTTAAAAATACACGATTAAATTAATCGATGCCTGAGCTGGTCGTGACCTGTGTTCATGTGTAATGAAACAAAACATGGTATTACGTTAACATTTGAAAATGCTTAGCAATGGATATTGATCTCTTCCAACAACAATATTAAGGCTACATTCAGGACTAGCGAAGTAACTACAGGTATATGAATAATTAGGTTTTACCAACAGGTGATATTTAAGATCAGGCACAATCATAAAAATGACACGATTTCTGGTCAGCCAATCCATTAAAGTTCTTTTAGTGAAAAAAATTAGTTTACATTAGTATTGAATACAACGATGATTTTTATTAAGTCATTAGTTTTGCTTATATAGGATATTTATTGATTCATTCCTAAAGCCTCCTGAGCTGATAAGAAGGTTAACGTACTTTTGCCGTCTCTCTTTTGTTAAAGGATGTAAACATGGAGTTCTTACTCTGAAACTGGTAATCCAATAAATAGGACTTGTAGCTAAAGACGACAAAGGTACGTTAACCTTCTTATTTGTTATATTTATTGACTTTTACAAGCAATAATATTAAAATTTACAATACCTTGTCAGTTTACGGTGGACCACAAACTGAATACTCGCGGTGAAACAACATGTCTTGAGGCTAAGGACGTTCGTACTAACAAGGTGACAAGAAAGCGTCCTGCACAGTGGACGCAACATTGACTCGTGAACCGTCAATGACGTTTGTACTTACAAGATGGTAAGAAGGCGTGTTGCACAGTGGATGCAACATTGATTCGTGAGGCGTCAAGGACATTCGTACTAACACGGTGCTAAGAAAGCGTGCTGCATAGTGGACGCAGCATTGACTCGTAACCGTCAATGACGTTAAAGTTAAACGTTAAAGGACGTTCGTACTTACAAGGTGGTAAGAAAGCGTGCTGCACAGTGGACGCAACATTGACTGGTAAACCGTCAATGACGTTCGTACTTAAAAGGTGGTAAGAAAGCGTGCTGCACAGTGGATGCAACATTGACTCGTGAGGTATGAAGGACATTCGTACTAACACGGTGCTAAGAAAGCGTGCTGCATAGTGGACGCAGCATTGACTCGTAATCGTCAATGACGTTAAAGTTAAAAGTTAAAGGACGTTCGTACTTACAAGGTGGTAAGAAAGCGTGCTGCACAGTGGACGCGACATTGACTGGTAAACCGTCAATGACGTTCGTACTTAAAAGGTGGTAAGAAAGCGTGCTGCACAGTGGACGCAACATTGACTCGTAAACCGTCAATGATGTTCGTACTTAAAAGGTGGTAAGAAGCGTGTTGCATAGTGGATGCAACATTGTCTCATGAGGCATCAAGGACATTCGTACTAACACGGTGTTAAGAGAGCGTGCTGCATAGTGGACGCAGCATTCACTCGTGAGGCGTCAAGGGCGTTGATACATACACGGTGGTAAGAAGGCGTGCTACACAGTGGAGACAACACTGACTCGTGAGGCGTCAATGACGTTAGTACTTACAAGGTGGTAAGAAGGCGTGCTACACAGTGGAGACAACACTGACTCGTGAGGCGTCAATGACGTTAGTACTTACAAGGTGGTAAGAAGGCATGCTACAAAGTAGACGCAACATGGACTCGTGATGCATCAAGAACGTTCGTACTTACAAGGTGGTAAGGTGTGTTGCAAAGTGGACGCAACATTGACTCACGAGGCGTCAAGGACGTTCGTACTTACAAGGTGGTAAGAAGGCGTGCTGCACATTGGACGTAACATTGACTCGCGAGGTGTCAAGAACGTTCGTACTAACAGGGTGCAAAGAAGGCCTGCTGCACAGTGGACGCAAAATTGACTCGTGAGGCGTCAAGGACGTTCGTACCTACACGGTGGTTAGAAGGCGTGCTTTTCAGTGGACGCAACATTGACTCTTGCGGCGTCAATGACGTTCGTACTTACAAGGTGGTAAGAAGGCGTGCTGTACAGTGGACGCAACATAGACTCGTTAGGCGTCAAGGATGTTCGTACTAACACGGTGGTTTGAAGGTGGGCTACACCGTGGACGCAACATGAACTCGTGAGGCATCTAGAACGTTCGTACCTAGATGGTGATAATTAAGCGTGCTGCACAGTGGACGCAGCATTGACTCCTGAGGCGTCAAGGACGTATGTACCTACACGGTGGTACAAAGTCGTGCTGCACAGTGGACGCACCTTGGATTTGTGAGGCGTCAAGGACGTTTGTACCTAGATGTTGGTAATCAAGCGTGCTGCACAGTGGACGCAGCATTGACTCGTGAGGCGTCAAGGACGTTTGTACATACACGGTGCTACAAAGGCGTGCTGAACAGTGGACGCACCTTGCGCCCCCTGGCGAGGTATAAACGTATACGTTATACATAATATTTTTACTTACTAACAATCTCAATCAATACACGTTTTTTGAATTATGTTTTCTTTATTATGACAACTATTCTTCTACATCTTAAATTGTATAAAGACTTAATTTTGTCCATGTACATTAATGAACAAATTCTTTATAGCTATTATTTAAAAGATATATCCTTTTTTTAACTCGCTACAGTATCATTGCCAGCCTTTCCTGAGGGGGAATGCTACTCTGCATTTTTGAGGACTCTTACTTACTTTTGTCACCAACAGTTTTAAAAATTATTCTGGTTCACCTCTTAGTTATTGCAGCAAACCATAAATCTCTTGGTTTATAGTAAAAACATGATGGTCTCTGGTAGGTTTTTGGATTATTAACTGTACAAACTTCCATAACAGTATGTTTCCATGTATGTGCCATTCTTAAAATTGAAAACTTCCACTAGTTAATTTCGCATGAGGCTGTCTTCTTGTACAACAGTCTTATACACTTCTTGGGAACCCAATTTGAATATAAAGGATTGGCTGAACGTGAACTATTCAGTTGTTCGATCGTGAAACATGGCGTGTGGACGGAGCTGTAATGATCAAAGCGTAATAAACGTACGGAGTCAAACTTCACAAATAAACTTCACAAATACTTGCAGTGTGGGTCCAGCCATTGGTGTTAAGATTAAAATGAACCATTATAAGGCCCTCTCTTTTAGACCAATATTCACTACACATAAATAATCAAGCATACTTTATATTAATTTTATTTTTTAAATGATGAATCCAGTATTATCAGTTATGAATAAATTAAGGATATAAGATTACACTAATAAAATATTTTTATCAAAGAAATCTAAACGAACTACGATTGTATTTTAAAATACATACTAATTTTTTTTAATATTAGATATTTGAAAACTTATTGCAAATGAGATGGGAATTTAATACATTTTGATATGAAAATAGACATTCAAAAAAAAAAGAAACAAACACATGTTCATTTTAATAAGTATCCCTGACTTTTTAAATAACTGATTATTTTAATAAGTATTCACTATATTAATTTTGTAACATAGAAAAAAAATATAATCTTCATGAAATAAGTAAAAATTTCTGGTGTACTTGGGAAAGTACATTACAAAAGAGACGAAACAAGGCTTCGATTAATGTATTGTCTTGAAGGCATGTAGGCCATTAATCTTGCAGCAGCCACTTACTCAATTGGCCTGTGTGTCCACCTTTTGTCACAATAGTCAATTATGAACACAATGTCTTTAGGTTTTAGGCTTTCATGAAAATAAATTATTAGCATTAGTTACTTTGATTAGTAGATTTTAAATTAACTTTATTCAGTATACAACAGCAACAAAAATACAGCAGAAGTTTTAAATAACCTTGTATGGCACTTAAAGTGCAAATTTGATTCCTATACTATATTGTATAGGAATATACAATATATATATATATAAGTAATATACAATATATACAATATATTTGTATATATTCCTATACTATACAAATATAATTGTATCGTTTGAAAAACTAAAATTATTTAAAATAAACATTATGATTACCACTTTAATGATTATAACTTTAATTAAATTTATAACCTGTTTTTGACATAATTTATATTAAACATATAACTAAACATTTCAATACATATATAAACTCACAATATAATTTATGAAACTTGTTTGCACATGATAAATACTATTATTTATATCAAAAATGTCATACCCTAGTTATAGAAAATAATGCGTACATCTAATTAATATATCATATGATACATAATACTGTAAACACCTATTATAATATGTTAAATATGAGTTATGCAAAGTTAGGACTTTACATTCCACAATCGTACATTGTTTTTTATATATATAGTTAAATATGTATGGCTTAGCCAATATCAGGCTTTAATTAGTTTTCGTTTTCTATTTTAAAACTTGTGTGTTTAACATTATTTTTCAATTCATTTATACGCTTATTCTTAATTAAACAGCCAATACATTTTAACGTATAATAAAACTGTCCATGCAGCTTTTTATCACACCCTAATCCAATACGACATTGAGCTGAAGGGTTAGTGAACTTTTTTTAAAACAATTGTTAATAAGAAGGTTAAATTGAAAATAACGTAACATGCTTTAAAATCTCTTGACGAGTAACTAATATCGTAAATTTCTCATAGCGATATTCGTTTAAGGCTGCTGTTATATTCTGCTACCTATTGTAGTTTTGGTTTGAAGTCTAATCACTAAGACATTTTGTTATGCCTGAGTGAAACATGACAGTATCAGTGACATACCTACCAAATATTTACTATTTAAAAGTAACCCTTAGATGTAAAGTGGAGGGAATAAACACTTTTTATAACTTTAACATGATTGTTTCTATTCAAAATGATTGCAACACATGTTCACATTACTACAACTCAATATTGATTTTTTGAATTTAAACGTTTATTGACTATCACTGTAGGGTAATGAACTCACCAATCAACTTACTAAACCTTCTCTAAACATGTAACTTTTAATTTTATTAATGTAAAGATCAACCACTGCGTAGCTGAGTGATAAAATTTATTACAATTTAAAAACATTAGAGTAAAATTTTTAATCATTAAATATAGAAATGAGTTAAAAATTGTTATCCTATACAATCTAGGAGACAGATCAATTACTGCCTAATTAATTCACTGATTTTTGTATTGGGAGCACATTCCTTACTTAATAATGATAATGATAATGATAATGATTTATTTTCCATTCATTTTTACAAATATAAAAAACAATAATTCGGCTCGGAAAAACTGACCACACTTACAAGTATTTGTGGCCAGTACAACATTATTTACAAAATACTAAAAAAACACAATATAACTTAATAAAAACATATTATAAACATGGAACATGAGTCCAGCTTCTACATTATAAAAATAAAACTCTCTGTGGCGCATGAAGCACTTAAAAGTTATCTTAAATTCATCTTACACTATATTTATTGCTACTTAACTTAAAATTTCTTATATAACATACATTACAGGACTAAAATAACAAGAAACCATATTAATTGCAAGAAGTGTCAGTATTTATATTAAACAAGAATCCAAATAGTCTAGATCTTGTTTCGTAAATAGCCAATTCTTCAAATTCATAGAAAAATATTTCAAATTTGTACTACTTTTTATGTCATTTGTACTTCTCTGTAATCCTCACAAATTGGTTCAGTGAACCAATAATACACTGGTTTGCATTGGCTGGACATGAAGTGATATAAACCTTTTTTCACAGAAGCGACATTCACTACAGAGGTATACCTCACATGCTCCAACTTTTTGCAAAACCAAAAATTCATCATATACAATCATCTGTTTATTGGCAACAAGATGGTGGGCCTCCACACTTCGGTAGATAATACGAGACTACCTAAATGACGTATTTCCTGGTCGTTGGATTGGACGAGATGGTCCAATTCCTTGGCCTCCATGTTCCTAGACATCATACCCTTAGCCTAATGTTTTGTGGTTATTTCAAGGACTGAGTGTACTTAAAGAAGGTTCAAGATATTTAGGAAATAAATAGAAGAGTTAGAGAGATTATTGGAAGCATAAATCCAGCAATACTTAGAAAAACACGGCTTGAGGTTGAACTGAGACTACAAACTTTGCGTGCAAACCACAGACAGCACATGGACATTATTTTGTTTACTTATGTAAGGAATAAGAAAGAGTAATGTTTTTGTTAATTGTTATGGAAAAACTAATTAAATTTGCTATTTAATACATCAATTCCCATGTATCCAAGGTGCTTGGTTATTTATTTATTCAGTCCTAAAATGTGTCCAATAACTATAATCACCAAGTATTTTAAGTTTTATATTTTTACACGTGTAATATAAGATGAGTGAAATGAAGTTTCTGTAGATATTTATGTCTTATATTTCATCACAGGAGGCCACTGACTACCATACCTGGGTTGCGCGAGGAGACCATTCTCACAGGGGCTAACCTAATTCTCAACTAGATCTACTCAAACAAGCTTTCACATCGTTAGTCATAGACATTACCACTGTAGAGTCTAATCATATGTTTATTGTTGTAAATATTGTGTTTTAAGTGCAACTAAGTTATGTAAAATGTCAACCAATCAAAAGATTCTATTCCTCTCTAATTTCTACTTGTCTAAGCTCCGGACCAACTAACTGTGGATGTAAGTAATTTGATGTTGTAATTTGCTCCTTAGCACCTCTGTCAGTGTCTCTGTTCTGTAGCACAATCCGTTGTAACTGGCCGAATTACACTTCAATGTTCTCTACGATAAGAACTCATTAATGGGTATTCTCTCATCAATTTTATCTTCCGTAAGCATCAGATGTCTTAAAAATATCTCATTCTCCAGCATTTATATGAAATTTTATGATGTAAATAATGTTTGTAATATAATTTTTAAATGTAAGTGTTTTATTTTCAATGTAATCTACTAGTTGTTTATGTACGATCTGAGCTACAAATAGCATTTGTTTTACTAAATCATTAAAGAATTGTTGCTAATTGTAAACAAGCTTTTGATGTCAAATATAATTTCTCATTAATTAATGTTTCCGTAAAAATATTTCTTCCATCGTGCACTTTATTGTCATATATAATAAACATTTCCATGTGGAATGTTTTATTTAAAAATATTTTACAATAGATAGTATACCCTTAAAAAGCAATATGAGAAACTGTATTACTCCATTATTACAAAGATAAGGTAAATGTATTGTTTCATGTGTATTGAATTATAATACGGCTATCTGAATTTAATTATGTTTTCTTCTTAATGCATATGGCATTCGCTAAACTACAGTAAATGTTCTAATTAACATGGGTATATTTGTAAAAAAAGTTTGAATACATAAAATACACCTGAAATAAATTTGTAAAAGTATTAAATATCTAATGAATTAACCTTTGAATATAATTGACCAGATACTTTTATCATCACCTAATAGATGTAGAGAAGATATACCTATGTCATTGTACAGAATATATGAAGAGATGTTATATTATATACACACATTTTATACTTATATATTACTGGATTTTATACAGTTGAGGAAATCAAAGTGATGATGATGAAAATTAAACATTCATATTCATAACCAAAACCACATATAAAGATCAAACTTTAATTCACTTTGACTAGTCTATGTATTATTTAAACAAAAAACATCTTGTTGTATATGTCAGTAATATATTAAAATATTTGAATATTTATCTCACTGAAGAAAATGCCTATTGTACAACGAAAACTATGTTGATTGTTTATTGAGATGTAACAAACTACAATTTCACAGGTATCGAATATACTTCAAACTCTTATATACTTAACTGGCATATTTTTTTCGCAGTTTTGTTATGTGTTTTTGGTAGATTAATAAGTTACTCTATAATTACTTAAAAGTTACTCTATAATTGGTAGATTAATAAGGTAGATTAATTAAGTTTACTCTATAGGTAAAATTACGTGTTATAATACAAGGGGAGATTGTGTGCTACAACGTTTAGCCCAATAACATGATATTAAATAAATTAGATTCTTAGTATATTTATTGGTTTACGTTACAATATAATTGTATTACCTTTTTATATGTTCTATTTGAAGATGATTGACTAACATGGATAGCTGAACAGGGACAAGGCATAGCAGATGCATGTATAGCCAGTGGGTAGAGTAACAGAGACATGCCTATCTTTACAAGAGGGAGAACTATAAAGAAGAACTGATATTTATTATATACTAAAACGTGATCCTTGTTACTGCCAGTTTAACTAATAATTTCGGCATTTAATTAGTTACTTTAATGTAGCTCTACGATTTTATTTTCATAACACCCATTAAATACTACATACCATAATAATTTGACAAAATAACCGTTATTTTATGTAACTGGAAACTGTAATAGTGTATTATGATTACTAGCTTTGACTGCAAAGAGATCGCTATTGGCTTCTTAAGAAAGAACTATAAACTTCACAATAACTTGTACTATACAAAGTAAACTATGGTTAGTAACACAGTTAAAGTCTTATTGTAAAACTATGCTGTGAATGCTATTAAAACAAGCAATTTAAATGTTGAGAACTCGTAGAGTTAGATTCTATTGCTCACACAAAACCATAAGCGGATATCGATCTCTGACTGATGAAGTGTGTAAAGGTCTTGTACATGTTTTTGATACTAATCGCACCTTCAACAAATTCCTATCGATGTTCTAACAAATGGAATAAAGTATATTATATTGTATGATTTATGTATATCATTTAAGTCCCTTTTCACTCTACCTCTACCAACTGTGTTAAACGCATAAGTAAAACATATGCCATTAATAGCTAGCTTCAATTATCACTATACAAACTCCGAAGTGTGATTTGGGAATAGCAGAGAGAAAGGTAAAGTGATATTCTAGGCAGATAATCTCCCAAAAGACATATACTAAAATACGATGGAGTTTACATAGATTCCTATGACTAACTCGGATGACAGGAATGTCTAAGGCAGTACGACACTAGTTATTTTAATTATTAATTTATTAATATGCATATAAATTACGTGGAAACATATTTGTAAATTTGCTCTGTCAAAACTAAAAAAAGTTCCTTATTTTTTCCAACTTGAAAAAAAATAGTACAAATTAAAATAAAAACCTTAAATTCTCCATTTTAAACGTAAAATTAAACGACAAAAACAAGAAGTCTCTTAATTTCTTAATAAACTTTCAAACTCAGATACAGGCACTTCTGTGCCAACTATAGGGTTGCAATGATAATGAAGTTACAAAAACACCTTAATCATAAGTTACTGATCTCACTCTTTCCTCCTGTTACACAACTACATACACTACGGATTACGTGGACATTTTAGTGACGTTTACCGAGACATCAACGTTTACGAAGTGTCTATTATGAGTAAATGTTTAAAAATAAATAAATAAAACAGAAAAGGAAAAATTGAAACATAAATGAGAATACGCTGACGTTGAGAGAAGAGAAGATATGTCATTTAAAAAAAACTGTTATTTCATATTATGAATATCTCATCATTGTCAATGTTTACTTATGGTTTGTGATTCAATATTTATAAAATCCACTATCTAATTATCGAATACTCTTTAAAGAATGTTTTGCTTGTTTATTTTGTGTAAATGTCAATTAACACACTTTAACTAATCTATATTTGATTCATGATTTACACATTCAAAGAACATTTAAAAAAATCATATTCCCAAGGTTAATATATATATTCCCATAAAGGCCATTCACTTTGAACACACTAGTTAAATTCTTTTACTATCGAAACCTTAAGAACACCATATCCCCGGCCCCTTACTTGACTTTAATGGAAATCGTGATTTAAAAGTGTTAATAGTAGACAAAATATCATAATGTACTTAAAGAGCTCAACCATGACAAAGTATTATAATTAGGCATTGTAGTTAATCAATGTCATATACTGGTATTGTCAGTGACACTGATATTGTCAGTGACACTGGTCTTGTCGGTGACACTGGTCTTGTCAATGACACTGGTATTGTCAGTGACACTGGTCGTGTTAGTGACACTGGTCTTGTCGGTGACACTGGTCTTGTCAGTGACACTGGTCTTGTCCGTGACTTTGGTCTTGTCAGTGACACTGGTCGTGTCAGTGTCACTGGTATTGTCAGTGACACTGGTATTGTCGGTGACACTGGTCTTGTCAGTGACACCGGTCTTGTCAGTGACAGTGGTATTGTCAGTGACACTGGTCGAGTCATTGACACTGGACACAAATGCTCTCCTCCGGTTACTGATACGCCCCACCTCGCTCACGGTCTGCGTGAGAAGTACCTCGAGAGGATCTAGCAAAATGTATTAAATAAAATAATAAATTACTCGGTGCTAAGACACAGGGTATGGGAATTAAATGTAGTACGTTCATTTATAATGTAGTATATAAGGGGGTTACATAAAACACATTAAGAAAAAGAAAGATTTTGGAGGATAACATTGAAAATAACTGATTTAATGTTTTTTGATTCTAGAAGATGTGGTTGTTAATTGTTACCCTGAGTATCACTTCCCCTCAAAAAGCAGGTATTTTTACTGGATCAACCTCTGCCTCCTCTGTCAAGGCCATATCTTTGGCGTCTACGGAGCATCTGAATATTGTCCTAGTACACAAACACCGAAGAGACTGTGACAGTGGTGGCTACGATGGTTGTAGCTCATTCGTGTTAGTCATCTATATACAGGATGATGAGCCGGTGTTAAAGCCAAATGTCGAGAGATTCTGGAATGTGTAGATTGACCTAGTAGGTTGTATGTGCCTTGATTAGATTAACATTTACTATAATTATTTCATTAAATACGAATGTGCACGCTAGTAATGAAAGTAGTTAGTGAGGGTTTCCATTACTGCTAGTTTAAACGGCATGACATTTACATGAGACTAAACTGGCATTCCATTCTGGACTTCAGAATACCTGATAATTAGATACAAGAATATTTTGTTTTGTATGAACAATGTATCTCTTGGGTTTAGCCAATGTTATAATTTACAAGAGAGATAAACAACTAAATTCAATAGTCGATCTGCAGTGACTGCATAGTTGTGCATAAATTAATTGTATTACAGAAATTTATGATAACCACTATTAGAAATTAGTGGCTATATATATATTGAATCGGTTATTATATAGAAATAATGTCTCCTTGCATGCTAAAACTAAACAGTAGACAGTAATGTTACATGTTGAGGACATGAGTTTCGACCCATGTTTTTTAGTTGATTATATTTATTCCATAAAAATTTTTAGCATTGTTCAATGAAGTTATGATCTATATTCCAGCTAAAAACTTTTTCATGTCACTTATAAATATACATATTTTTTTGTTTTTTAATTTATTAAGCAAACATTTACCAAAATAAGAATACAGGTGGAGTTTAAGTACGTGTGACGACTAGGTATGAGCAATACAGCCAGAATAAAAAAAAAACAGATTTTATCTTTAAAAAGTGTCATCAATTCATAGATCGATGAGAGATGAAAGGCTACTGATTACCAGCTGATTCCATTTAAGATTTAATTCCGAAAGGGATCGTTCTCAGAAATTTAGTTAAGAGCTTTAACTAACTTCACTGCCACCAAATATTTTAAATTATTTGCATTATTCCTTTCCTTTTTTATAATTCTTTATAATGCTTATACCAAATTTTTCCATATAAAAACTTTTTTACGATTAATTAAAATGTTTTACTATTACTATTAAATTAAAAAAATTGTTAATAATTTGTCGACGTGGTTTGTATATAGATCGTCAATGTTGTTAATATGATCGTGTAGATAGGAAAGTGGATTAATGAGAAACATAACCACTTCACAAGAGCTAGTTTGGAACTTAATAAGGAAGTTGTCAACGTTGTAATTTTTAGTTAATAGTGTTATGGCTAAGAAACAAATCACCAATTATCTTAGAAGCGTGTACTAAATTATCTACATCACACTGTGTACTAAAAATATCAATGACGATTTAATCAATAATAACATTATGCTAACACCTTAGGTCTCACTGAACATATTTACTCACTGTTATGTTATCATTTAATGTAATTGATCGTAACAGAATCAATTACATTTAGAAGAAGAGATGAAAATGAAGGACAAATGAACAGCCCTTAGGTTATAACTATCATGACCATACAATCTATGTAAAATCCAAGGTGTTTAACGAAATCGTTGTTTACACTATTGTAAATACAGAGCCAATGACAGATTGTCTGTCATTTTATTCTTTAAATGTTGCTGTAAATTGTTCAGTAATACCATTATTTTTATTCCTTAAGAAAAATTGGTGTTCATTATAAATTGTGATAAATATTTACAAATTAATTTCCATATTTAATAGCGTTCTTACGCGAAATTGCTTCTGAGTTTCATTAGTAAAAAAAGTTATTAAAGAATATTAAAAGCTGAATGGGGCTTTATTAAAGCGTGTGATGGGTCATGAATAATGGATGTTTCAGCTTGCAAAAAGGAAATAAGTCTGCAGATGACGGGGAGGTTGGTCTGTTCATTGGTTCATTATCTCAAGTAATAATAGAAGGCTATATCTCCATTTATATTACTTTATTGCTCATTATAATACATACAGTGTATTCTAAACATGTAATATACACAATTTACGTCTAATGTACACTTTACTATGCATTTGCTCTTTCTAAGAAGTAATTATTTAAATTACAAGTCATATTATAAGAATTTTATTGCTTTAAGCCTTTGAAATGTTGATAAAACTTATAAAGGCTGTTAATAAATTTGGTGATAAACAACAAAAGTATTTTTTAGTTTTAAAGCTCTAGAGCCAAGTAAAATTGGAAAGTCAATGTAGCGTGGACATTATTATTAATCTCAAACAAAAAATCGTGAACTCGGTACAGTTTAGTTAAAAAACTATGAAGACGAAAAAAATTAACTCAGTTGTTCTAGCACCTCCTATATCCTACTGACCTTTATAAAAAAATGTTCTGTATGTGTTTCAAATGTATTTATTCTCCATTTAAAAAGGAAAGGATATAAGCTTTTAGTTCTTATAAGTATTTAGAAAATCTTTTAATCCTAACGGAAGAATAGTGGTCTGTTACTTAATTGTTTTAAGATTTATTTCCAGTCCATAAATTATAATTCCTTATATTGAACTCGTCATATCTTATAAAAAAAAAAAATACTTATTTTTGTTTTCGTCCATATATGTACAGAAAAATTATGAATTATTATCCAGGAAAATAAATGTTATCGCTAAGGACCTATAATAATTCATATAAGTTTTACCCATATTGAACAGGCGTTAAAACGTTTGTATGCACGCAAACAAGTAAATAATAACTTGTTATGTTAACTGACTGACAGGCCTAAATCTGTGAACATGATCTCATCAAAATACTGGCAAAAGAAAATATATTTTTGGTAATGTTGAAATAAGTAATTTAACATTTTTATAGGAAAACAGGAGAGGTGGATAGGTTGAGGGTGTTTAAAAATATGTGACAGAATACGGGTTTACGAAGAAAAATCAACCCCTGGCATCAGAAGGGTTGTTAACCAGCCACTACAACCAGACCTCACTCTTGAAATAAATAGTACTCATACGTAGGACACAAACCTGTCCTATATTTGCACATTACATTGAATAATAAAGGGGTAAACAAACTTTTTAAGCTATTATCCTGTAACAAGTATGTTGTTTTCATGCAAGCTGTGTATTCTCTGACATTGTTAGTAAACTGAGAGAATAGGGTGAATACATTTCTGCGTTCTGAATACATTCTAAATAACTCCTATCAGATCTGCCAGACCATCTACGAGCTCAATAAATGTTAGATCACTGTAAAAAACAAAGAATGTTATAAAAAACCTTTTTGATGTATGCCAAAAGCACAAAAAAAGAAAAAAAAAAAACACCAGTGAAATTACAATTCATAGTAATTACCAGCTATACATGTATTATTGCCACAAATAACGTTAATTAATAGGTAAATAAGCTTATTGGACCATTTAACGTTTTTGTGAGAGATAAAATTATGGGATACGCTTTTTTAATAGCTTGCATATACTTTCTGCTGGAAAGAGATAACTGAGTCTGTAGCATTGATAATATTTGAAAATAATTAAATCAAACCAACCGTTTGTAATGCAATATTATCTAGTTGGAAAACTCCTATCGTTTTTAATCCGAATATGTATTATGGGTTAAAAATAAACCACGGGAATTTCTTTGAAAATTTTGTTACGTACATCTTTGCATTTTTTTTTCATTGGGCAGTGAGGAGGCCTACCTTGAAGAGGACTACCCTGAGGAAGCCTACCGTGAGGATGTCTAACTTGAAGAGGACTACGCTGAGGAGGCCTACCGTGAGGATGTGTACCTTGAAGAGGACTACGCTGAGGAGGCCTAACTTGAGGATGCCTAACTTGAGAAGGCCTAACTTGAGGAGGCCTAACTTGAGGAGGCCTACATTGAGGAGGCCTATCTTGATGAGGTCTATCTTGAGGAGGCCTACCTTGAGAAGGCCTGCTTTGAGGAGGACTACCTTGAGGAGGTCTGCCTTGAGGAGGACTACCTTGAGGAGGCCTGCCTTGAGGAGGCCTGCCTTGAGGAGGCCTACCGTGAGGATGTCTACCTTGAAGAGGACTACGCTGAGGAGGCCTACCGTGAGGATGTGTACCTTGAAGAGGACTATGCTGAGGAGGCCTAACTTGAGGATGCCTAACTTGAGGAGGCCTAACTTGAGGAGGCCTAACCTGAGGAGGCCTAACTTGAGGAGGCCTAACTTGAGGAGGCCTAACCTGAGGAGGCCTAACTTGAGGAGGCCTAACTTGAGGAGGCCTACATTGAGGAGGCCTATCTTGATGAGGTCTATCTTGAGGAGGCCTACCTTGAGAAGGCCTGCTTTGAGGAGGACTACCTTGAGGAGGCCTGCCTTGAGGAGGACTACCTTGAGGAGGCCTGCCTTGAGGAGGCCTGCCTTGAGGAGGAATACCTTGAGGATGCCTACCTTCAGGAGCTCTGCCTTGAGGGGCCTATCTTGAGGAGGTCTGCCTTGAGGAGGCCTATCATGACAATGTCTGCCTGGAGGAGGTCTGCCTTGAGGAGGCCTATCGTGACAATGTCTGCCTTGAGGAGGAATACCTTGTGGAGGTCTGCCTTGAGGAGGCCTACTCTGAGGAGGTCAGCCTTGGGGAGACCTACCTTGAGGAGGCCTATCGTGAGGAGGTCTGTCTTGAGGAGGCCTACCTTCAGGAGCTCTGCCTTGAGGGGCCTATCTTGAGGAGGTCTGCTTTGAGGAGGCCTACCTTGAGGACCTTAGTAACTTAGTAGGCCATAGGAGCTAGGCCAACTTATTTACTATGCAATTACTTCAATATTATTCAGGCCAACTCAAAGTGTTAATATATTAACAAAGCATTAAAAATGACAAAACACTCTGATTTAGATATCTGAGACTATATTTTGTAAAACACAACAGCTAAATATTTAACAAATAGAAAAAGTTGGGTGGAGGGCAGAGAGATATATATATATATATATATATATATACATAGTCACAAATATACACACATAACAAAAATGCCCAATCTACAAAAGTACAATTGGGCAAGAATGATAAGTGAACACATTCAAGACATTAATTATATATATTAAATGAGTTGTGTATACTTTCATTACTAAAAAAATCTAAAAGAAAATTGCTTAACAATATAGGTTATGCAGAACAAACTTTGTTTTATAAACCGATAATGAACATGTCATTTCTATTATTAATGTCACACAACTTTCACTTTCAGTGCCTCTCCCTCCACACTATAAGCATACTGCCAACATTGGAAAATCCAAGAAGTAAATTTGTTTTAAAGTTATATAAATAATGGTTTGTAAATTGTAAAATTTGTTGTCGTTGCTAATGAGTTTGTTTTGTTATTGTTAGAGACATTATGGATTGTTTATGTTTTAGAGTATATACATAGCCTATATATTGTTATTCTTTGTTTCATTTCACTATTGTTGAATGTCTGTAAAGTATATATTTGTTATAACTTTTGTATAGTATATATATGATTAATTTGTTGAATATTTATATCCGTTATTTATTTTTCTATAAATACTTAATGCTCTTAATTTTCATCAGTACAGCTGTATTATGTTTAAAGCATATTATTTATTTTAGTATATTCATAATATTCCTTCCTATGTACCCATTAATTAACACATCTTTATAATATAAAAATATTTTATAGTCAATTTAAATATTAATAACATATATATATATATATATATATATATATATATATATATATATATACTCATTGTTAAAACAAGTTGTAATTAGTAATTATTTATCAATAGACCATGATTTATTAAATAACTTGTTAAAAATAAAGCTTATTTTTCAAATAGCCATTAGGCTAGAAATATTAATATACATTGCCTGTAGGAGATTGTATTTGGGCATGTGAGAAGTAGGCTGTACTTTAACTTAAAGTACTAATATTTATCTCCATACCGAGAAACTATCAAGCAACAATTTGCAAATCAGCTCCCGGCCGGTCCAGACAAGTATTTATTATTTTTTTAATTGAAGAATCCACAATATTAGTAAAAGCAACATACCACACTATAAGTGAGATCTACGCTCTTGTATGGCTTGTCTGCTGTCCCTCTGGACAAAACTGAATGCAAACTTAATTTTGTTCGGTGGCTATATGCTTCAGGCTGTACATCGTTTCCGATGCCAGTAGAAATATATGAGATGCCATTCAACAGTGTTTCTATGGTTTGTTTTTGTTGACACGGAGGATAATATTTTTGAGTTTCATGTTCAGCAAAAAACGAGTTGACGTGTGGTTTGGAAGAAAGAACAAAGCCACTGTTAATGTTTGTAAATGGAGTTCCTAAAAATTTAAATATATTTGAATAGTAAGGCTGGTAAAACAATCGGTATCTAAATGGTTGATAATTAAAAAAAAATAATAATAATGGTAAATTTTGTTAATATTTGAAAAATTATACTATTGTATGTTATTTGTAAAGTAGATTCTTTGTCATTTGTGGATACATTGTAGGAAAGTTCGAAGAAAAATAATTTAAATAAATGATCGCCTGATATTTATTGTCGGAATGTTTTATGTTAATATAAATATACAGTAATTCTGTTTTACTAAAATGCTCACTATTGTTTATTAGAGCTTGTCTATCACTGTTAGCCTTGTTACTTTTTCTTAAAAAAAAGTCTTTTCTTTTTCTTAAAAAAGTCTTTTCTTTTTCTTAAAAAAGTCTTGTTACTTGTTACTTTAAAGATTAGTTATTAGAACACTCTTGTTATTGTAATATACCAATAAATTTAATTTTTTGATTTCTATTTTATAAATAAAGTAACTAGACTATATTATTTAAAAACAATAAACAAAACATTAAACAATAAAATTTGGAAAGTGAATATTTAATGAAGTTGTGTAAAAGAATTTAGCGTACTATACGATTTCTAAAAAGCATATATACCTTGAAAAATATAATTATGAATATTTCTTATTGAACCTTATGAATATCCAAGCGCTATATAAAGAAATGTTCAGCTTTAAACATATGTAAAGCAACGCATTATTCAAGTTCTTGGCAGAGATAGATTACAATATTTATATTTATTTATTATTATACAACAATCAATTCGATCAGAAGCTACTCATTTAATAAATATCATCTAGTAAGGAACATCTTCAACAAACTGTACTGATGTAACCAATGATGAAGTACAAGATCTTTTCTGAGATACAAGATTAATCGGAATGTCAGACTATACTTTCTATCAATAAATATTGGGCAGACTCTAGACTTAACGCCTCCCGACAGAGCCGGAAACAAATATAGTTTTTATGAATCCCTACTTCATCAAGATGAATTATAAAGTGATTATATACTATTACGTAGGCAATCACACATCTGATATAATTTTAGTTCATGATTGAGCGTATCTCGTTATCGTAGAGCTGGGTTCCCTCACTTGTGTGTTGTTATGCACTTGACCGCATAACCATTGCTGTCTTTCTTGGTGTAAGATTCTCTTTTTGAAATGCACTTGTAGGTAAATAAAATGCCTAATTTTGTGTTAGTACTTCAGAGAGACTTGGGCTGTACCAAGTTGAGACGTCATGTAGGGTTTCTTCACACTAAGATGTCAAGTAATCAACAATCTCTGTATACTGTATCTAATATCTCATTATTTTAAAATTAAATTGCGGTTCTCTTTAGTTTACATTCTTTCTTAGTTTTTATGTCAACTTGGTGGGATCAGATGAAAGAAAATTTGGCGTCATGAGATATGGTGACATCAAATATTATATCTGGTCATTTTTATATCTGCTCCTTTTCAGCACACTTCCTTCGTTTTTTTTATTGTTGGTCTTCCCATCCTTCACAGAATGCTGGAGGTCAAACGACAACAAATTTAGCAGTACTTCAAGTTCTTCCATATGTATTAACAGTTACTTTTGTGTCTTATTATTTTTTAATAAATTACATTTAAATAATCATTTTGTTTTATAGTGTTTAGCTAACACTTTTCCTAATAAAATGTCAGTTTTTTCAAATGTAATAGTTGATTAGGTGTAGGAGAGAGTAGAGTAGCAATAACAGCCAGTACAATTATTTATATTTAACCTTACTTGTCAGTTGATGTTACCTCATCCATGTGTTTCATATTAGGTGTAGGAGAGAGTAGAGTAGCCCTAACAGCCAGTACAATTATTTATATTTAACCTTACTTGTCAGTTGATGTTACCTCATCCATGTGTTTCATATTAGGTGTAGGAGAGAGTAGAGTAGCCCTAACAGCCAGTACAATTATTTATATTTAACCTTACTTGTCAGTTGATGTTACCTCATCCATGTGTTTCATATTAGGTGTAGGAGAGAGTAGAGTAGCCCTAACAGCCAGTACAATTATTTATATTTAACCTTACTTGTCAGTTGATGTTACCTCATCCATGTGTTTCATATTTTAATTTAGGTTTATATAAACATTGCACACCAATCAATAATACAATTATTTCATAAAATTTTTACAAGTACGTTTTTGTAATATAATTAATATTTAACTATTTAAGTAACATAAATAAGAAAAAAAAATTGCAAACCTAACTGTGCACTAGGTAAGTAATATGAGGTAAAACAAATGCCGAAAGTAAAACAAGCAGGAACTCTGAGGGTGAGCTAACTCCATTATTTGAGTGATTGTGGTCATTACGGGCAGTTCATTTCTTCCCAGTTTATCTCTCTTGTTGACTTTTTGGTACCGTTTCATCAATTATCCTAATGGTTTCTTATATATATTTCTATATAATAATATATATATATATATATATATAGTGAGTCTTAATTTTGATCAATTTTTTTTACTAAGTCTTAATTTTTATTTATGTTTGAATTATGGTAATAGTACATATATCCCATATGGTATAACAATTCGAATAGTTTTGTTTAAAATATACATTTCAACTGTTTACTAAGAAAGCTATTTTACTAGCATGTTTTATATGTATTCGAAGTCTACTTTATGTACTATTTAAAAAAACAAATTTAACTTATAATCCAATTAGGAGAAACGTAATTCTATAACTAAACGAGTGCGTGTATATTTAACTATATTTTATACTGATATTTTAAAGTTATTATGGTCAAGAGAGATGTGATAAGTAAGGCTGTTGGGAGAGGTAAGTACTTTGCAGAAAGGGTGATCCTGTTGTGAAATTGACCCATTAGTCATACTACCCTTCGTGTAATCCCTTATATATTTTCTAGTAAAATATAAAGCAACTTGGTAGTCCTAGGATTTAGAAAGTAACTGTGTGGCTAAATTTTTAGGAGTAAGAGAGATATTTTATTTGTAACTGTATTTTGTATTGATATTTTACACTAAAAAAATAATGAGTCGTATAGTTAATAAAATAGCCTTACAAATAAAATGTTATTGGGATAAAATAACTGAGTATTTGTTACTGAATAGGATTAAAATAGCTTTTATTTGTTTTTAAATGTATAATAAATCTGAGGAATGAAAATAAAAAAATATAAAAAAGCTCGATACATTTTAAACAATAAATTCATACATTGTGAATGGACCTACGATGGTCACAGTCGGTTACTATAAATGAGCTATATTTAACAGGGCAGTCATCTGCCAAATTTAACTAATGTTGACATTTAATACCTGCTTAGTAAAATTAATAAAATAAAAATAGAACTACCTTAACTACACCAGGTATAAATAAGGAATCAATTATTTGAAAATTGTAATTTTCACTAAAGGATTTTACTCTCGCTGTAATAGAAGTGGCACATCACCAGCCCCTTGTCATTAACCAAGTAATTGTCAGCAATTGGCGGAGAGCCATTTAAAGTCCTGAGAGACTCACAATACCTGGACTGACTTGGGAGAAGAAAAAAAAGTGTGCAGTGGAATATCTAAAATACGTCAAATATTCCCTCACTTTACCAATCTCCCGATGTTTCCATTTTGTGGATATATGTTATAAACATACAGTTTATGTAGTTGATTGTTAACCCATCTCAGTTACGGACTTATAATTCTCGAAAATATTTTGAAAATACAACAGAGTAGGGAATGTGAGTGATATTGTAAGAATTGCACTAATGTTTTTCATACATTTAAAAATCCGTTTCTCCTATTGTACGTATTCAACATAACAAAATGTCATGTCATACACGTAACCATTTAGTGTGCTTATATACCTAAACGTATTACATTATTAACCTTCTTGCTACACATGCATGATGAACGTCATAGTACGTTCATCCACTCATGACGTACCCATGACGGCCCTTCATTCCATTTATTTAGGGGCAGCCCTTCTTCTACATATATACGTACATTATAATGACCCTTCTTGCCAAAATTGCATGAGGTACACAAATGTTTACCTACTCATAAACATAATGTAACCACCTTTCATGCCACTCATGTATGCTGTTCATATCTTGTTTATATATCCGTTGACATTCAATATGATGACACTTGCTGCCAAACAAGTATGTAATTCACACTACGACCATCTACTCAGAAACATATAACATGCCTACCTCCATAGTATACAGCTACTCATAAACATATAACATGCCTACCTCCATAGTATACAGCTACTCATAAACATATAACATGCCTACCTCCATAGTATACAGCTACTCAGAAACATATAACATGCCTACCTCCATAGTATACAGCTACTCATAAACATATAACATGCCTACCTCCATGGTACACAGCTACTCATAAATGTATAACATGCCTACCTCCATAGTACACAGCTACTCATAAACATATAACATGCCTACCTCCATGGTACACAGGTACTCATAAATAAATGTATAATATAACCACATATCATACCACACGTGTACGATGTTTAATCTGCTTCATCTATTCATAGACGTATAACATGACGACACTTTATGCTACACATGTACGACGCTCAAATATTTTTATTCTACCCATCCATGTCCAGCATGACCACCCTTCGTGTTGCATATTGTACGACGTTGAAATATTTTGCATCTACCAATTCGCTTGCAGCACTCATACGATGTTAAAGTTCGGTTCTTCTAATCAACAATGTTCATCATGATGACTCATCATGCCATACATGAACAAGAATGACAGTCCAATCATCTCCTGTTACTGTTACATTTCAAGTACTACATGACGTACCTTAATAGTTACATGGTAATAGTCCATTCAGCCATCCATACACGATAACATGACAAACGATCATGCTCTATCTGAACATATATCATAACCTATCCATCTAACCTAACACGTTAAATATTCCAATTATGTATAACGTTAAAAGGTAATTTTTACATACCATCTACCTGTATACGTACATCATGAAGAACCGTCAATTTAATAATGTTCAACATCGAGATTCCATATTCTCTACACGTACAACATTATTTTCTTTGATGCCATACATGTTTGACATTGACAGATCTATATTTACAATTACATGTACATCGTGACAGGCCTTCACATCATCCATGTGTAACTTTGATAATCTGGATATTTCCTTTCAAATCATATATGCATGACGTTGAAAGGCATTTGTTAACCCCTACAAATACAAGCTCTTACGTTATTCATTAAAAACATTGATAATTCATGTATATTCCAACACACAAACTCCATTCTTCTTGTTCATTATGTACATTCATGTACTCATGTAAAACGTTAGCTTGGCAATGTTACCTTCATTTCAATAAAGAATCAATAGGTACTACGATAGTAATATTGTTTAATGCTGGGCCTAAGTGCTCCTATGCCATTTCATAATCATACTAACTTGAGGAGTTACAAAAGTACAAATGAAAGTTTACTACAGAATTTGTATAAATTATCACTCATAAATTAATAAAAAAATTAGTCACTAATCTTAAATATTTTTAGCTTCTTTTAATTTAGTTTTAATTACATTTTCTACGTACACATCTTTTTAACACAATCGATTTTTGCTAGAATTGAATTGGTTTAGGTCTTAACAATTGTTCACCATCTATTGGGATAGTCCATGTCACATTGGTGAATACAAAGCAAGGAAACTTTGTGAGGGAAACAAACTTTCTAGCAACTTCAAGCTTGAACATAACTTTTTATGAAATTTTTCAGTTTAAAATAACTGGTGCCTTCATTTATAGTTTAGAAACAGAATATCGTAAGTAAATAATTGAAGAGAAATTAAATGAATGAATTAAGAAAATTAATGTGTGTTTAACCTTAATATTAAGTAATGTTATATGTAAACAATATTATTTTATTTATGAAACCAATTAGTAAGTTGTTTCACCATACGTTTTTTGTTTTACATTACAGCAAAACATTATAAATATAACAACAATGTTCTATGTATTGTGTTCAGATAACCTTATATTATTCCTTACCTAGTAATATTACATCAATTTATACAAAGTATTAAAACTACTTTTCATAATATCTTTAATTTAAACATTTTACTTGGTCCAACTACTTTTAACTATCTTTTGTACTTTTAGGCATAGGAAATTAGCTTGTATTTTTTTCTTACAAATGAATTTACAAGTACAGATATTATCAAAACCCAAATGTTCATTTGACATCTTTCTGTTTTAAGGTTACATATATTTATAGGAACTATTAAAACTATTTTTCATAATCTCTTTTAATTTAAACATTTTACTTGGCCCAATTACTTTTCTTTATATTTTGTACTTTTAGGCATAGGAAATTAGCTTGTATTTTTTCTTACAATTTACAAGTATTTACAAGTACAAGTACAAGAAATTACAAGTACATATATTATCAAAACGCAAATAATCACTTGACACCTATCTGTATTAAGTTTATGTACGGAGTATGATACATTACATATTTTTTTACAAAATATATTTTTAACTCGGGTTATAGCTAAACAATGTTTACATACATATAATAAGTTATATCAATAGTGTGCCTTTTGAATGACCTCTCTTATTGGCGAGAAGGTCCACCAACTACGATTAGTACTTAGCACTGAAAAAAATCCAGATATATCTTACATAAAATGTATCAACTGCACAAATACATCGTAAAATTATATTTTACTTCTTCAATTGTTCATTGTTAAAATGTATTGTTATGCAAGTTTTATGACTAGTTTTATTCTGGTTTAAATGCGTCGCAAATATTTGTAAACTGATACCAAATTTTCTTGTTCAACAAACTAATTATTAAAGTTTGATAATTATAGTAAAATACTTGATTTGTGAAAAAAATCATATAAAGCCGTAATAACTGAAATATAAAATAATAAATGCATATGATAGTGTTTGAGCGAAGAAAACTGCGTCAGAATTTTGTTGATTGAGCGAGAGGTATTGTCCCTACACTTTCTTATGTTCCTCATACTCTGGAGGAAGCTCTACCTATGGAGGGTTTATTTTTACCTTCTGCCTTGCTTTTAGGAGCTCGACAGACGCCCTAATGAGTCTCTTTTATTATCTTTATGTAAATTAACCATCATGCTCACCCTACATATCTATCTACTACTAGAAACGTAGACTCTATAACTGTACCCCGCTAAACCAGTACAGTTATTCAAACACGAACAGTACTGACCCACCCACCCACTCGTACACGAGTGATATTATTGGCCCTCCCACCTAACTAAACACGAACAATATTAATAAATAAATTACAACCTTACGTGTACGGCACCTTATTTGGCACTTACTTCTTACAAGGACCACTTGGTTTTAACCGAACCTAATCTATTCTGTAGAAAGGATCATAGTAGAATGACTGCGCTTTTATTAGTTTGTGATGATTTACTTCAAGCAAGGGCAGAAAAAACATCTCTCTTGCATTGCTGGATTTTTCACATGCATTCGATTCTATCGAGTACACTATGTTGTTGGGTATCATGCATTTTTATGGTTTTTGACCGGAAGTGGTGTCTTGGTTTCATTACTATTTGGTAAATAGGAGACAAAAGGTTAACATTGAGATGGATTTCTCTTCATCTTTGAGTAGGGTTGCTGGTGTTCCACAGGGTAGTTGCCTTGGGCCTATTCTATTCACTCTGTTTGCCGCCACTATGGGTTCAGGCTTACAAAATAGTTGCTTGTATTCATACGCCGATGTTGCTCAATTTTGTGTTTCATATGGTGCCGGAAGAGCTGACACAGCTGTATCCATTTTGAATTCTGAATTAAGCATTGTCCATGATTGGTCTAGAGGCATGGGATTAAATTGAACAAGGAAAAGTGTTGTGTATTGTCAATTCCTTCCAATGTGGGTTCGGAGTCTGTCGGTGAGGTGTTGCTTGGTGGCATCAGACTAAATGAATGTGAATCCTCAAAGCTCTTGGGCCTCATGTTCGATGGTGACCTCACTTTGTTTGGTCATGTAAGTGCTGTTTGTCGGCGGGCCCTTAGTCGACTAAGAATGTTATACAAACATAGGTACTTGTTTTCTAAAGAGACCAAGCTTCGCATTGTCCAGGCTCTTGTGCTCACTGTGATCAATTACTGCCTTCCTGTGTATGGTAATATTGTGTCTAAAGGGGATTTAGACAAATTACAGAGAGTGCAAAATATGTGTATCAGGTATGTATGTGAACTAAGAAGGTTTGACCATGTTCCGCAGGCGCGACGATCACTAGGTTTGCTGGCTGTGACTTATATCTGTACTCTGCACTCCTTATACCTAGTTTATAGAATCTTTACTACTGGCAGGCCGGGATATTTGAGGGAAAATCTAACTAGACAGGATCATGTTTTGGAGATTCCTCGCGTTCGCCGTGAATTTGAAAGAAAAAGATTTGCGTACTTTGCTCCCAAATTATTTATTAAATTTTCCTTCAGTTTAAAAGGCCAGGGTATGTCTGAAACTACATATAAAAACAATTTATATAAATATTTAATTTATAATATGAGCTGATATATCCAAATATAACTGTATTGTATACATAACTTTATGTTTTAATTATGACTCATTAAAATTAGCTTTTAATTTTTTAAATAATTGTAATATGACTTGAGTTGTTTTGTAAATCAGCATTGTTTGTTGAAAACCGCTCCAAAATAAAGACCTTATTTATTTATATGTGTACGTGTGTAGCAGGCTATTAGTGTCATACGTGTAAATGTGGAAGGGCACGATATGGAGGTTTACGTGAATTAGAGGGTGGGCAACTTGGACTTTAATACAAAGGTACTCCTTTTTAAAGTTATGTCCCTCTCAGTAATAATTATTAATGTTACCTAGGGGAGTATACTACTCTAATACCTGATATTCACCTTCATAGTCATCCAGAAATATGCTCCAGACTTCCATGGAGAATGGTCCTATCAGACCTTGTTTGTTCCCACAGTAAAATGTAAGTGAAGTTGTTTTGATGGTCAATGACACACCAACTAAAGAGGCGATTTTTTTTTAATATGTAATATTGTTATGTTTTCCTCCACTGTAGGTTTAATCCAAATAAGATACAACTTTAAGTTCTGATAGTAATATTTATGTATCCTATAAATATCACTATTTTGAAATGGATATAATAAATATGGAGTATGATTATGAGGTATGTGGTTTAAATGATGAAAAGAGTAGCTTTTCATATTTTATGAAATAACAGAATAATAAAGTGCAAAACATCAGACAGACAGTGATACGAGAAGACATTATTTGCAATATTGAATATAATATTGTAAACAATGAGGAACAATACTTTACCAAAACTACAAGTAGAGTCTATGTGAGACCAAGTGCAACTTCCAAAATAGATAAAGACATTGATTTACAGTTTCGACCAAGTTTAGCTCTAAGACTGTGGTTTGTGTTCTACTTACATGTCCCTTAAGTATTCGATGTTTTTCAATACTGTAGTTGCTATTTGACAAAGTTAATGTAATGTTCAATTTTTTCATGTGTATGTCATTAAAAAACAAATAAAAACTAGGGATCAGTGTACTAAATATACATAACAGAAGACCCCTAAAGTATAATCAATATATATATTTAAATTTAAATATACATTTTGACTTGGGCCCTTTGAATGTAAGAGGCACGTATATTCTTATAAATGATTATTAAAGCCACTGAGGGCCCAAGTATCAATAGAATCATTATAATTGTTTATGTTAGTAACAGGATGTGGCGTCAATTATCATGTCAATAAAACAATCGTCTTCTCTTAGGTTAAAATTAAACTACTTTATAACAGATGTGACATCATTAATAGTGAATAATATTTACAACAACTGGTCTTCTCCGCGAGGCTCTTGATTGGCCGTAAGGAGGGGTGCCTGTTTGACTTTCAACAAAGTACCTTAAACCGAAGGTGAGGTCAAGACACGTGGTTAAACATAAAGTCATACGAGAGGGTTCTTGCAAAGATCCCCGGAGCACCCTTGCTTGATTTATGCCTGTGCAGTCCAATATACATATGATAACGTATGAATGCGCGTTATCAGCGTACAATATACTATATGCACTTTATCCTACAAAAACAAATTCGTATACAATTAATGCAGTATTAATTTTTCACTCTTCCATTGTTAATATTATTACTTTATTGAATTCGTATGTTTTTATATGTTTTAATCGTGAATTTCATTATTGCTCTATGATCAGCTATGCAAAGTGACATATAATGTATCCAAGCAAATAAAACTAAGAAATTATCATTCAGATAAACGCAATTGTGTAATATAAATATACAAAGTTGTGTATAAAACAAAATATGACATAATATTTACATCAGTTAAATGTTCACACTCGATCAAAGTATGGAGTACTTGTATATTCGGTCCACCAAATACTCGATCTGTTTTCTCATCTAACCTCCCCTCAGGGAGTTCTAGAATTCAAACACAATGGCAATTCTCCCAGTTGAAACTTGTCCAAGACAAACACAAAGCAATTTCCACCTGTGTACTTTTCAATTTCCTCCACTTGATTAAGTTATTTTACGAATACAACACGTAGTTGATAGATAGTTATATTATGAAATTCTCCTACAGAGGTTTACAATAGTTTAATTTAATTGTTTTTAATTTGAATAAAGGGCCGAGATATACACAAGTTGAACTACGATCATAATGGAGGTTAAAAATATAATTGAATAACGACTAGGGAAAATAATACTTAAGTACTATTTAAAAATTAAATTAAGTGTTTTGCAAGATAAATAAATACATTTCCACTCCTCTGAAATATATTGCATGTTGCCACCTGCAGAGTATACTATATGGTATTTACACACTACGTCTCAAAGGTGACACCAGCAATCTCTGAATAATTAAACGCCCTGACCACTCCAATGGTTAGTTTATACTACATTTTTTGTAATAGGAGCTATCCACTGGGCATTTTACTGAGTCATTTTTAGTTTGAAAATTTTTTTGTTCACTGTTAGCTAACATTTTGTATTCATAAAATGAAAAAAAAATTACTTTATCGGTAATAAATAAAGAAAATAATCTTTGAGTACATTTTAAAACAAAGTTGCTTAAAATCTTCCTTCATGGGTTTATATAAGGCCAGAAAAAGAGAAAACTAATGAAATGTTTATAAAAGTGAAATACATTTCATCTAAAGTAGAAAAAATTTATAAAATTAGAACATCATTTTATAAATAAATAAACAGTGCTGTAATGAAGAAAAATATGTTACGATGCCAACTATTTGTATATTAAAAAATGTGATGGAATATTTTAAATACAGCATTATATTTTAAACAGTTAGGTTATCATATTTAAAAATGATAATTTAGCATGTAAAACTAGTTGCAATAATTTCTATTTTCTAGTGTATATTAAATTATTATTGTTTGAATAAATTTATAAAAGTAAATTGTCCAAATAATGTGAACGTTTCTTTAATACTATAATATTAAGTCACGAAGGAGCTAATGTTAAACAACTTGAAACACGTATTTTTAGCTTGTAGATCAATTAGAATATGTTAATAATGTTTATTGCTTTTACCTAAATAAAATCGCATTTCTTTACCTATTTGTACAACCATCCACTGCTAACAAGTTGCCTGTAAATGACTTACATGTTAGTTAACTCAATCGAAATCTTATAGTGATTGAGTTTATTTACAGTACAGCTAATTGTTTTTCCATGTGAAAAAACTGATTATATTGTTTAACTACCACTTAAAAATACGAGTATATCATGTACTAATTCAATCATCTCTGTAATATACAAATAAATCATTATAATATCCTTAAATCTGAAGACACTTAGAAGAAGGGGATTTGTATAAAGTGCTGGAAAAGAAAAGAGCCAAGTTAAGATCTTTTTCTGTGTCTGTGGGATTTGTTTTGAATTTGGAAGTTTCCATTCCGTATTCCTTTGTTTCAGGAAGATTATAGTTTATCCTCTAGGCTTTATCTACTAGGCTGTATGTTTACTATTAAATGTGAGGAATATTTTAAACGTAAAAAACTTTATAAATGATTTGAAGTGAGATTCGACTTAGTTTTTATTAAAAATACTATTTTAAAAAATAAAATTTTTTAGTTAAAAATATAGATATAAAATAAAAAATAAAATAAAACAATCCCATTATTATTATTTTAATATAACTTATAGGTCAATTTGGTAAAATGATGCAACCCATCCACTTTCAGTTCTGGGATGTAAATACTGTTTGAACTGAGAAAAATGTTCAAAAAATGGTAGAGATCGTCTCCGTAAAATTAGAGGAAGTCATCTTACTGAGGTCTGGGATGTCTGTTTTTTATTTGGTCCTTGATCCAAATGTAATAGAGAACAGACAACTTATAATTATAATTGTTAGTTATTTGGAAATAAATCTATAAATATGTAGCTTGTGTTCCAGTTAAATTCTACATCTCTTTACTTAGATGTTGAGCTGTATTTAAAGGGTCATTTCCAAGGACCTGTTTTTAATACTAAAGACATAATTTCCCTTTTACACACAGAACACTCAATATATTAGCCAATAACTCAGATCAGCTCATTAAATAAGAAATTTGTAATAATTTAAGAGATAAATCTAAGTAAAGCACTTAAGCTAAGTCTTTTCATTAACACATTGCGGGCGGAAAAAAACTTGAAGTGCGCTTCGAGAAGCGTGGTGAAAACAGTGTAAACCACTTAAACACTGTTTATTTTAAAAGTATTTTACTAATTATAGAACTATTCATGAAAAAATATTCCTTGCATACAAAAAAAGTCATGAATTCAAACTACGCAGCAGCGGTAGCATTGGACTTTTCGTCCCTTTTTTTACTTTTTCAACCAATGTCAGGGAAAATTAAATAAATTTAATAACAAAGATTACCTTCAAATATTAAGTTGCTGAAATACAAAGTAGTGCTGTATTTATTGTTGACAGGAAACCGTAGAACACACTATCAAGAGTCACGCACACACCATTGTTGCAACTACCCCATATTTCGTTCTTTTTGTCTGGAACAACCAGCAACTAATGAACCGATCCTGAACTTCAAAAGCGCCTTTGTTTGGCTGTATTATGGCCAATTTACAATTGGTTTTCCAATTAACTGGTCAGTAGTTTTACTATTATTACTTTTAAATAAAGTAAAGACAACATTTTAAGACAATACATTTATTTCCCAAAAGTATACAATTTTGTACATAGGAATAGTCAGAACTTATACTAAAGTTATTCACCACAACTACCTAGATTATGCTACCTGTAGAATATATTTTAGTGGCCAAATGTCAATATTTAAAAATACTTCAACATAGTGTAAGTCGTTAATGATCAAAAGTCAAGATATGGGCTAATATGCATTTAGAATAAGTATATATGGACGAGTGTAGTCATTGTTATAATCTGAGTTCTTTAATAATACTAAAGTTAATGAATTTACACTTTTTTTAGTGCATTGAATTTTCAATTTTATTAGTATTAATTATGAGGTGGATATACCAAGAAATGTTGTATAGAGTTAAAGTTTCCATTGTTGATGCTTTCAAATATATTTTTAATGTTTAAACAATATTTGAAAAATTTTATGAATAGGAAAGATCACTAATTCTCCTGTTATAAATAAACGCCTGCAGTGAAATCTGCATTGTTTCTTGTATGAAATTCTGAGTGCAAATATTTGAATTTTGAAAATCATATTGAAGTTCTGTAATGATGTGCTGCCCCAGACGACGAATCCACAAGTTAAGTTATTGTAGTGTTACAGGTATTATTATATACCTTACACCTTATTATATTATACGTATTTTTAGATATGCTTACACACTGTTTCTAAATAGTTACAATAATTTCACTACTAATTTTGTTATAAAGATCTTAGTTTACTATTGCTTTAGCTATCAATTTATCAGTGGCCGTAACTTGTCATTGAGCATACCTCAATTTTTAAGACTTTTTCAAAGCAAGTCCAAGTTGCAAGACTTTCTGATTGATAAAATGAACTAACATTTTTATCACTATGTGTGCAGTCTTTGAAAGTTTTGGTTGTATGTTAATTCAATTAAATTTTAGTTTAGGTTGTGAAGTTAAATTGTTTGATAGTTGAACTGAAAATAATATATAAACTGTCTGAATTGGAAACTGTAGTAATTGTCTTAAATATTGTAATTATGTTTAATAACGATAACTGTTCGAATGAAACTGTTATTATATTCACTTACTTTCCTCATAAAATGACCACATATTTTAATAATATTATTTATACAATAATGACAGTTATTCCTTATGTTTTTATAGGCACCTTATTTAAGGGAAATTATTTAAGCACGTAATTGTTTAAAGGAAAATTTTTTTTATTTTATCACATATACAACATTTTTTTAACGATAAATTAGTATTATGTTTGCTGAAAAATAAAGGACTTCAGAAAAAATTACTGTATAAGTCGTTTTAAGATTTGCATAACGCGTCTGATTTAATATTTGTTGAAAAAGGAGTGGGGTAGAGGTAATTCATTTATTTAATTTTAAAATTGGTCAGATACTAGAACGGTAAACTGATGGCTTTAATTCTACTGTCTTGTTCTCTGAGAACAAATTGTCCTTCCGAAATTTCATTTGGTAAGTTTCCACCAAAATTATAGTAGTGGGAGATCACATTTAACAAACTATCATGTCGTGCAAATTGTAAACTGTTATGGAATCTGGAACGACTTGTTTGATTGCTACCAATATCGTACATAGAAAAATCACTTTGCTATACAAACCTTGAACATGCTTCTAACGTATATAACATTTTAAAAGGTTGTAAAGAAACTGGCTTTACTATATTGCGTATAAAATTGATTTAATTTTAATATTATCTAACATAAAAGGCACAAAACAATATATGTTTTTCAACAATTCTTTTTAACTGTCTTTACGTATGCTTTATTGTATTATTACCATTATTATTCTTACAAAGTTTCTCATATTTAGTTTTCATACTCGATATAGGCTACCCTTTTTTATAGAAAAACCACGATGTAGGAAAATAATATAAGTTTTGTTTTCTAGCATAATGTTATTTTATTTTATATGTACTATTTTATTTATTTATGAGAAAGACTATAAAAGATCAACGACTTAAAATTAAAAATAATTTTTGAATTTTGTTGTAATTAGTTAAATATTAGTAACAATGAGAATAACTAAATTTATAACAATGGTGATAAATCAAAAGTTACCCACTAAAGCATTTTTAACACGACTAATGTTGTTAGGGGACTCATTTCATCCCATTATCCTGGAGAAGGTACCCGTTTTATTACCGTTCGTAAGGCAAAACCTATAATTCCTCACTCATAAGGCATGGAGTAGGTGAGTAAACTATGGGAACTGATACTTGTAGAATGTAACGTGACTAATGTCCTATTAGAAGGCTCATATCAAACATTTATCTGGGGGAAGGTGATTGATTCATTTACAACCTCATAAAGAGCAATATTTGATATTCACTCAAGATAGACTGAGTAATTGAGAGTAAACTGTGGAAACTGATTCAGGTAGAAGGTAAAATGACTAAATGTCGTCATTACGAGACTTGTTTCACCCTTCTGTCTGGGTGAAGAGAGAGACCCCTCCAGGGGTAGGAGACAAAACACCAGCTCAGATATGAAGTAAACAACAACTTCATTGGAAAAATATTGTTTATTGTGAAAATAGAAGTATAGAATTACAACATTTTACGTGAAAAAAAAAAAAACAAAAAACAAATTAATATATTGAGAAAAATTACTATTTATGTAACTGTGATACGCAACAGAGATGATGACAAAGTAGAGTAAATATATTATTATTGCCTTGAGGGTTAACAGAAAACAAACATAAAAGGAACATAACTTGGTCTTGCCATGCATCCCACAGACAATGGTGGTATACCAGACATTCACCAGAAGCTACAATATTATAGATATACAGTGATAAATAAAAATAACAAAATACAACTACATAATTAACCAACAAGAGAATATGCCGGCGTGGTGGCTCAGTGGCTAAGGCTTCGGACTGCGGAGGGCAAGGTCCAAGGTTCGAATCCCCACTGAGCCAACAGGTCGGTACTTCACTCGTTGAATAAAGTTGACGCACAGGCCTGTAGGCCCATGTCAACTGGCGAGTGAAGTTTTTAAAAAAAAAAGAAAAAAAAAGTTAATAATACAAAACATAAATCCCTATTTTAAAATAAGAAAGAACATAAATGAATGGTAAATATAGACAGCTATGATCACAAAAAATATGAACATCTATTAGGTAAACATACAATTTCAAAAATATATACAAATGACAGCTACATAGTGGGTCTTGGATATGTATCATTTTGACGTTATACAAATTTGCAAGGGACAAAATGCAATTTGATATAGCATCTGTTGACACTTGACGCATCGAGGGGAGAATATAGTGGCAGCACCTTCTGTAGGAGTAAGACAGCAGGACAGCTCAATGAAACATCGCTGCACCTCAGAACCTCTACAAATTCTTCAGGTGTCTCTATGGTAATTCGCATCCTCACCTGGACCCTAGAACTGGGAAGCCTTTAGGGATTAGCCGGCCATCGGAACAGAATTCTGCACAGTCAAAACTAAACATTTCAAGTGGAAGAGAAGAGTCATGCCAAGGAGACGGAGAAAGGAGGTGGCAGAGCCACAGAGCCAGCCCAACAACACAACACGAAGGCACAGAGAACAAAGAAAAAAGAAGGCACGTACGCCATAAAGCATAAAAAGGAAAGAGATGGCAGAGCCAACCCAACAACACAACATGAAAACACAGAGAAAAAACAAAACGAAGGCACGTACGCCATATAACATAAAAAGGAAAGAGCTGGCAGAGCCAACCCAACAACTCAACATGAAGACACAGAGAACAAACAAAAACGAAGGCACGTACGCCATATGACATAAAAAGGAAAGAGACGGCGATCCAAGGAACGAGCTGAAATGTGGTACGCCTCAGTAGATGACTGTTTAATTACCACATTGTTAGAAATAAAATATGATAAGCCACTTAGGAAGTGAGTTAACAATTTAACCTAATATGGGTAGGAGGTATCGTAACCATCGTCTAAATTATGAGGCTAATTTCACCTCATTATTTTGGAGGATGTGTCTGTTAATTAACACATAGTAAGACATAGTACATTACAACTCACTTAACAAATGATTTAAAAAATGAAGACTGATAGGTGTAATGGCAAAATGAATAATATCACTTAGGAGTCATTGAGTTAGAGAGTAAACTATTAAAACTTATAAAGACAAAAGGTAACATGCCTAATATTAGGGAGCTCATTTCACACAAACATATGGGGTAATATAATTTATTTATTACCACTTCGTAAAAAAGTATGTCATTCCTTACCTAAAAGACATCGAGCAAAAGCTCAGCTGAGTAGCTAAATAGCTAAGATGTTGGCTTGTCACGTAACCGGTCCAGGTTCGATTCACGATGAGAACAATAACAGATTTTTTCCCACTCCTGTGGTTCAGAAGTCACGTTAAGTCGTTGGTCTCCAGGTTAAGTGTTAGAAAGGGCTTCTTAGCCCTAACTACACTTAGTAAAATAAGACATTCTTTTTTAAACTAGTAAACTGGAAACTGACTTTGGTAGAAGGTAACATGACTAATAGTGGCATTAGAGGGCTCATTTCAGCCTATTATCTGACGTAATGTAGCTGTTAATTCACCTCGTGTAGCAAAATATATCGTACCTCTCTCAAGAGACTCTGAATAAGTGATTAAACTATGGAATCTGATACAGGTAAAAGGTAACGTAACTAATGTCGTCATTAGGATGTTCATTCCACTGTAATATCTGAGGTAATATGAAAACTTCATTACTGCTATGTTAAGTATATCATATCTACAACAAGAGAAATTGTGTAAGTTAGTAAACTGTGGAAACTTATACAGGTAGAAGTAACAATGATAGGGGGCTGTCTTCAAAAGGATAATTTTACCCTCTTATCTGGGAAGGGATGGTTGTTTCACTTCCCTCACTTAAAGTGTAATTTGTCATACCTTGTTCAAGAGGCACCGAGTAAGTGAGTAAACTGTGGAAACTTATACAGGTAGAAGTAACAATGAGAGGGGGCTGTCTTCAGAAGGATAATTTTACCCTCTTATCTGGGAAGGGGTGGTTGTTTCACTTCCCTCACTTAAAGTGTAATTTGTCATACCTTGTTCAAGAGGCACCGAGTAAGTGAGTAAACTGTGGAAACTTATACAGGTAGAAGTAACAATGATAGGGAGCTGTCTTCAGAAGGATAATTTTACCCTCTTATCTGGGAAGGGGTGGTTGTTTCACTTCCCTCACTTAAAGTGTAATTTGTCATACCTTGTTCAAGAGGCACCGAGTAAGTGAGTAAACTGTGGAAACTTATACAGGTAGAAGTAACAATGATAGGGGGCTGTCTTCAGAAGGATAATTCTACCCTCTTATCTGGGAAGGGGTGGTTGTTTCACTTCCCTCACTTAAAGTGTAATTTGTCATACCTTGTTTAAGAGGCACCGAGTATGTGAGTAAACTGTATAAACTTATACAGGTAGAAGTAACAATGATAGGGGCTGTCCTCAGAAGGATAATTTTACCCTCTTATCTGGGAAGGGGTGGTTGTTTCACTTCCCTCACTTAAAGTGTAATTTGTCATACCTTGTTCAAGAGGCACCGATTATGTGAGTAAACTGTGGAAACTTATACAGGTAGAAGTAACAATGATAGGGGGCTGTCCTCAGAAGGATAATTTTACCCTCTTATCTGGGAAGGGGTGGTTGTTTCACTTCCCTCACTTAAAGTGTAATTTGTCATACCTTGTTCAAGAGGCACCGAGTATGTGAGTAAACTGTGGAAACTTATACAGGTAGAAGTAACAATGATAGGGGGCTGTCTTCAGTAGGATAATTTTACCCTCTTATCTGGGAAGGGGTGGTTGTTTCACTTCCCTCACTTAAAGTGTAATTTGTCATACCTTGTTCAAGAGGCACTGAGTAAGTGAGTAAACTGTGGAAACCGATATAGTTTGGAATAACAATTACTAATGTTGATATTATCCTTCTGTTTCATCCTTCTTATCTGGGGAAAGGTGGCTGTTTCTTTTCTCACACTTAAAGTGCAATATATAATTCTTCACTAAAAATACTCCGAGTAAGTAAGTAAACTGTGGGAAACAAACTTTTATTTGTTAACTATTCACATTAGGTTCCAGTTGAACAACTTTTCATATAAATTCTTCTTTTATTCTTATCTTTAGAATGATGAGCTATATTTATTAAATTTAGATATTTTTAAAAGATTATATATTAAACAAATTTATCACTACATATTTTATTTTAGTTACGTTATTTAATTAAAACATTCATTTTTACTTTAATTAAAAAAAATATCTAAAATAACAAAAAAGTATTGAAGGGGACATATTTAGCGTACAGTTCTATTCATCCATTTATACTTGGTAAAAAATGCCTTCTATTTACAAAAAATTATCAAAATATTAATATTTTAACCAACCATAATTTAAAAAAATTCTTATTTTTATAAAGTATTGTGTTACGGCTTGGAAACTTGGATGTGATGGTAGTGCTTGTGGACTATGAGAAGGGCTAGCCCAATTACAGGAAAATTCCCTTTGGGACCTCCCCTGATCTCTAGCAATCTGTAACAGTTACGTACCTAACAAGCAGAGTGAGTTGCTGGTTGGAATCTTCTCAAAGTTGTAATATTCCCGAGTTTCAGTATAGTGAGCCAGTTTATTTCCACTATAATGTGAGCTGTATATAATATTAACTTGTATAATCTATATACAGAGCGGAAAACAATTTGGAAATGCTTTCACAACATTTTTTTTTTCTATAGATAGTTTCATAATTTAATTTTTGTAAATAGTTTTGTTCTATAAAGTATAGTTTGAGATCAGAATAATTTACTTAAAACTGTCAAATAGTGGAGAAATATTATTGTTTAAATTAGTTACCTTGAAATTCAAATGACCGCAACTCTGGAAAAGATAAAATTTCGAAGTCTAGTTTACGGCAGTTACTTTCTCTCGAATAGACCTGTCATTTGATACCAAACTCGAACTAGTCTTACGTTGACGATTTTCGTTCAACTCCTCGTGGTCCGTTCTCGTGAAGAGATGAAATGTCGCTAATGGCGTCAAAAAGTATATTCTTTGTAAGCATGATGATGTACATGATTTCACTTTTACGAGTGAAGTCATACAACAGTTGTGAAACGGTTTCCATATTTTATTTTCTATGCTTTATTTATAAACCAATGCATACACGTTTGTCCTCTATACATTTTTTTAGCTCATCGGATCACCATGTTTTCTAATTATGATTAATTTAATGTTTAATTAATGTAATTAATTAATTTAATGCTAATTACACAACTGTGAAAGTGATTAGTTTAATTTCCTAATTTATTTTTATACCATTGTATGTTTTGTTAATGATGGAAACAAAGATTATTATTATTACTTAAGAAAGTTGTAGAGTTCAGTTTCGGAAATGTTTCTGGTGTGTTCTCATTCGAATCCGACTCTCGGGCTCAACCCTACTGGAATTTAGAGTTTCAATGTTATTCTCATGGAGTTATGATATGTTTGAAATTAATAATCAGCTGTAAAAAATAAAACAAATTAAAAGTAAAATTTAAAAACACACCCACATGAGGTAGGGTATCTGGTAAAATGTACTTTTGATTCATAATATACCATTAGATTTTATAAAAGATTCACGAGGCTTCCGGACGATATTTACAAATGGTGCTATACAGTGTTTTGGCGAGGTCGTAGACCGAGCTTCCTTACAAGGCTGCAGGCAGAGTTCCACAATAGGGCCTATATCAAGGTATGTATACTGGTAAGGTCGTAGACCGAGCTTTCCTACGAGGTTGCAGGCAGAGTTCCACAATAGGGCCTATAGCAGGGAATGTATACTGGTAAGGTCATAGACTGAGCTTCCCTACGAGGTTGCAGGCAGAGTTCCACAAAAGGGCCTATAGTATTCTGGTAAGGTCGTAGACCGAGCTTCCCTACAAGGCTGCAGGCAGAGTTCCACAATAGGGCCTATATCAAGGTATGTATACTGGTAAGGTCGTAGACTGAGCTTCCCTACGAGGTTGCAGGCAGAGTTCCCCAAAAGGGCCTATAGTATACTGGTAAGGCCGCAAACCAAGATGCACAAAGGGGCTAAAGGCAGAGCTCCCTGGCAAGGCCACAGCCGAGCTTCCCTCATGAACTTAGTTAGTGACGGGTTGGCAAGCGAATCTACCATGAATAAACTAAATCGTTACTATTTATAATTTAATCACGTGGCAAGGCATGGGTAAACAGCTAGTAATATACATATATAAATTAAAGCCATTGCAGTGAGGATTGTTATTCTTTCTTGGAATTTTACTGAATCTTAAGTTGAAAGCAATATAAATTTTAATATTTTTTTAAGATAGTCATATAAATATATTTGAACTGATAAGATTAAGACTTTATATATTTTGTCTTTGAACGTGGAGGTAAAATGGTTTGAATAAGGTGCATGTCCGGAGTTGATGAATTTGGATGATGTTGTATGCATTAGGATCAAAACCGTCTCATTTCAGGAAGTTTATATTGGAGGGAATATTCAGAATGTCCAACTGTTTCTTTCTGTAAGTAATGGAGTTATTGAGGGCCATAAAGAACTGGTAAATTGAGAGAATCAAGTTTTTGTTTGTTTCATACTATGACTAGTCCAGGTGATTGAACATGAAGGTTTGGTAGATACAACTCATCTGTATTGAAAACAGGAGTTTGTTAGGTTGTGATAAGATCCTTTCACACATGGTCTTTAGGCTCCAAAGTTATGATTTAAACAATCGTTGACAGCTTGAACTTTTGACTCAACCTGTTATTATTTCACAACTCTTTTGTGCCTGTAGCATCTCGGTCTGCACAATTAATTGGTCTGAGAACTGTTGAGTATAACTTTAGAAGAAACAAACTTTTTGTAGCACTCAGTAAGATAAGTTCGCCACTTCAGTTTATTGCCTATCCATAGCATACAATGGTATAGACGATTTGTACTTTATGAATATTTCCAGTAATTTTAAGATACAAGGCCTATTAAAACTGAAATGTTAGATTCTCTTTTTTTTTTAGCTTAAACATTTTTATACAAACCCAACATTTAAAAGGATCAAAAGCTTCAAGGTCACCGTGTTACACTCTAATATCCTTGTTTTTGGACAGGCTGGATATCTTTATCCAATTATTGGGTGGAATGAGAGTGTTGAGGTAGAAGGGAGCCCCCTCCTAAAAAAGTAACAATGTACTTATCACTCAATATGTTATTACATACTAAGTTTAATACGTGTAACAAATTTAAATCGTAAAAACTGTTGGTCAGATCAATTTTGTTATATCGTAAATTATTTATAATAAACCTCAATATTTGAAAATATTGATTTACGTGTAAAATTATTAACAGTTTAAAAATACTATACGTCAAGGTGTCTCAAAATCAAACACAGCTTTCAGATGGGATTTGTACACTTATTGTATCTTATAGTCTAAGCAACATTTATTATACTAAAAAATCTTCAAATCACAATACTAATTGGATATCATTTACATGAAAATACTGTTACAGGAATTATAATCAATTAATAAATGTCAATTTTGCTCCATAAAAGTCATAATAAAGAAATAAGATGTAATAGACACCTGTTTACGCGCGGTTTGAAATATAATAGGTATAAACTATTTATCAAAATAATTGTACCATATCAGATGTTAAAATATAATTTTAAAATTACTAGTCTCCTTAAAATATTTTCTCTCAAAAATGATCACTCTTAAATAAATTAATACAAAAATTATTATTCTTAAATAAATTAACACAAAAATGATCATTCCTAAATAAATCAATACAAAAATGATTATTAAAAAGTACCTTTTTAAAATTAATTAAACTATCTAACAATAAATGTATTATTTTATTTTATTATGAGTAAACATATAAATTATGCATGGAGGCTGTTAAATATTATTAACATTAACTTTACTATTAATAATACTAGATTAGTATAATATTAATTATTGTATCAATAACATAATCAATATGAACATTAAGCATACCAAAACATAAGTACATGTCTACAATTAAAAAAGGTTTATTACGGAGAGAAATGATGTTCAGAAAAGCATAATTTATTAAAATATACAAATTTACTCTGTAAGAGTCTTACAATATTTTTGAAGTTTTATGCCTATTTTAAAGAAATTTACGATGTACATAATCTTACTTTACTTTCCCTAGTTATGAACTTGGAGAGTGTATTATTACAATACATACTATATAAAGTTTGCTGTTAGTTCTATGTTAGAGTCAATTTTATAAACTTTTTCACAAGTAGTTAACTTTGCTCATATGGTTGTTTTCTGAATTAATTTCTCTACAATTTATATTGGGAAAAACTATTTGTTTATTGGCCATTTAACAATGCTATTGGCCATCAAACATTGAAGACTGTATATTTCTTATTAGAATTTAGGCAAATTTCATTCTTTTTCTCAAAAACTGTAAACACTATGGCTTCCAGACTGGTTTTATTTGATATTTCAAGTAACTTTTCACATAAATCCATCTTATTTGTGTTAAAAAGTAATAACTAAGAAATTTAGAACCACTGAATTTCACCAGGTGAATTGAAATCAAACCGAAATCTTTCGCCAGCGGTACTCGCTTATGAAGCGTTTCCAGACTATGTTTATATACACCTTTTTTAAAATTTTTAGCTTTAAAATTACATTATAAATTATTTTACCATTATTTGGAATCACCCAGTATATTAAAATACTTGATGTTCGTAATTGAACATAAAATAAGTAATAAATGCGCATTATTCATGTAGCAGGTATGAAGATATTGTTTTTTTAACATATATACATTCTAGTATTTATCCTTCTAATACTAAAAATATTTTATTATTTATATATATATATTCAACTACAACTTGCTTCATGTATGAGTATACAAGGAATGCAGTGTATCTCGTATTAGTAAACAGCGGAGATATCTCTATTGTGTACGTTGTATAAAATATTTAATACTCCGATACTCTAAATGTAGATTTTTTATGATAATTATATTAAAATAAATATGTTTATTCATAGTAGTGTATATAACTTATATGTTCATTTAATTATCTACATCCCTGTTTTATATTTTACTATTATAAATTACTTTTATATACATTTTTTATATTAGTAATAGATTAAATCTACATGTGTTATCACATATTTAATAAACTAATTATCTATGAGTTTGATATCACTAAGAATAGGAACTAGTCATTTTGTGATTATAATTGTTGTACCTAAGGTGAATAATTTAGGCCTACATGTACTATTTAATAAATTAAAAATATATTTATTAAATTATTGATTTACAAACATATAGTTATTTTTTAATAAATACTTTTGTAATAAATGAAAAATGTAATACATTTTTAAAAACTAGTATAAATGCTTCTACTTCAACATTTACTTAATAAAAATAAATAAATGTACCAAATTACCAGTTTTTTTCTTAACTGTTAACGAGAATGGAACAATTAAGCTTATAATTATTATATACTATCATAATATCAATACGTAAAACTGAATATATTGCACTATATACTTACTATACGAATCGTCAATTTAGGCATTCTACAAAGTAAATTAATATATTAATTCTCTCCATCTAAACCACATTAAAATACTTTATAGATGAATATAGCACATTACTGTATTTACTATGCTAATGTTAACATTATATAGATAGCACTTCTCTTATATCTAGCAGTGTTTTTTAGGCATATGATAATGCTAACACCATTTTAATATGTATATACACTACTCCCACTTGCATTGTTTTCAGTAATTGCATTATTATTGATTTATATTTATGTCAAGTAATGTTAACCCAACCCTCTCCCATTTGTAATAAAACGACAGAAACGGGTTTTACGTATTTAAAAAAAATAAAAACCTTTTTATGGATCTATTTGTTGGCATCGTCGTTTCGATATATGACAAAGTATATTATCTTTGTTGTAGAAAAAGTATAGTATATACAGAGAAAAATTTTCTTCTCCCATGCAACGGTTTCATGTTAATATAGTTGTAATTAGTATTTGAATAAGAAACAAACATAAAGTAAATAGCTGTAAAAACGAAGACTTTTCGGTAAAATTATTGCTGTAGTGCTATCCTAGTTTGATATGGAGTATGGAGAATAACAGCGTACAATTTATAGTGTATTAATTGACAATTTATAACTGCACCAGCATTATTCTTTCTGTTTCCCTTGATTTTATAACGAAATTACTAAAGGAGTTATTATTACATTTTGTAAACATTTATTTTAGTATTTCCAAACGTTTATGAAGGCTATTAAAAACTAAATATTACTTTACGTTGTTCAATAAGTGTTTTTTATCTCAATATTTGACCTTATGAATAATCGGAACTGGTTTTGCAGGAATATTTGAAATGAATAACTGAATAATAAATAAGACTGTATTAGCTTAGTTAGTTTACAGGTATTTTGTCAAATTGAAAAACTCGTGTAAACTGTTGTAAATTCAAAATGGAACACGAAATAGTTTTAAAATATATTTGTTTATTGCAAATATTACTGTTTTTGTTACTGTAAATTGAAAACAAATTTAATGAGATATGAATAAATATTACACTCCGTAAACGTATTCAACATTCAAAACAATTATTACTGAATTGATATAAATAGAATTTTTTAGTTGCACAAACTAATGAAAGTCATGATAATAACCTACTAATATTAGAGTCAAGGCTGTATCATTTTGTAATATTGCGTTAAATTATAAATAGTTACATGGTAAAATATTATATAATCTAATGTGATGCAACATAATATTGCCATATTTACTACTTTTAAAGAAACCCTCACTCTAAAGCTCTTCATAGGGTCACTTGGGTTATAGTTGTCACAGTCAATGGACTGGAAAACCCATCCAGACAAAGTGGAAAATATGTTCTACCACATCGCTGGAGAGTCCACCAATACTTTATTTCCAAAGTATAATATACGCAAAACTCTCTATCTGTTACGGTATCAAGTACGACTATTCACTAACAAGTTAATGTTCATTTTCCTTTCAATTAAACTAAAAACAGAAAAGTTTAACTAGGTTATTACGGATATGCAATCCGTAAACAATATTTTAATTTATAATATTAAAATATTTTATTTTAGAACCATGAATCGTCCTTTCGTATACCTTTTAAGATTAGTACACACTATAATTATTTCTAAAACAACTATTAAATAGGAAGATATGATCAATGCATTTAATTTATTATAGTGCACTACTTCCACATTTACATTAAAAATAATTGTGTAGTATTAAAAATATAGGCAATTTTTAACAATATTGTTCTTTGTCTATAAAATCATTGAACTCGATATGAAAGGGATTACTTATGGGCTTTAACTACAATAACATGAAGTATATATAAGGTTTTGGTCAAATAAACTCTAACATTTTATTACATATATATAAACAGTTTTGTATATAATTATGGTTTAATGGTTTATTGAATATGTATAACATATTTGATTAGTATATTATATACCTGTATACAATTATTTAGACTTATAATTTTTTTCCATAAATAAATCACTTACGTAATTTACGTTTTTCATAGGAGGAACATGGATTACAGTTTTAATTAAGTTTTCAGTGGAGGGGGTCAAGTTGTATTAACGTGTTAAGCCCCGACAACTTCTGTCTAACAACTTGGGAACAAGATATGAGGGAACAACGTTGTAGGCCTAGTACATAATGTCCTTGCTAACACGGTTCCCTGGTGCCTCATTATGGTTTCTCGGATTACAAAGTTTGGCAGTTTTGTCTGTATTTAAGAACGTTTGTGTTTCACTGGAAAAATCCCATCATTTCTATGTATGACTTTAATTTGGCATTCATTAATAATAATTAACAGGACATGACATATTATTTAAAATAACTGTAACGTTATAGGGAAATACTCAAGAAAAACAATGTTGTTATTGAAAAATCACAGTATGTTTTGACGACATGTGATTACGAATGTTGTATGAATATATGAAAAATAATATATTAGATGAATAAGTTGTAATAATTTATTATATTCTTCAAGGAAGGTCTAATTTTTTTAAGTTGTATTATTTTTAATTTGTAGACTATTAAAATCTATGTTTTTGATTTCGGGGTTTATTTTATAGATGTTTGAAAACACACGCTTTATGGAATAGAATGAATAAACTAATTAGTATACTTTAAAATATTTCAAAACGATGACGTTTTGCTGTCGTTATAAAGGTTTATACGTTCCTTTCAAGATTGATCCGTCAGTGATATTTGTCCAGTGAACTCCTAACATAAAGTAACTATAAGAAGATAGTTCCTACCAGTAAGTTGTGCATTAACAAATTATCTTGTGTATAATGTTTTATTAATTGTGATTTGTATCTTTCCTGAATATGTTACTTTATCAAATAATTTATAATACAATAATATTATTAAAAAGAAAAAACACTTTGCAAACCTTATATATTTATTAATAAATTATATTTCAATCTCAGAAATAATCTTCAGAATTATAAACCTAATCATATTATCAGTAAGGTTATAATAAATTAAGATATAACACGATTTGTTTGAATATTCAACTACATAATAAAATCATTTCACTCAAAGTTAACAAATTAGTATCTATTGACCTTCCATCACAGATAATAACATGTTTATTTAAACAAAATCTATAGCCAACTCAAACTAACTACGAAAGTAAATAGATATAATCTTGGATAAACGTTGAGAATGTGTAATCTTAAAGACTAGAACGAAGTTAATGGAGTCAAGGAGTGATAAATGTAGCCATGTTACTTGAGTGATTGAAGTTGATCACCACTGTAATTTAACTATACCAAAGTGCGTGTATGGCTGGGCGGGGGGGTCATTACCACAGTGCGTGTATGGGTTGGCGGGTGGCCCATTACTACAGTGCATGTATGGGTTGGCAGGTGGGTCAATACCCCAGTGCGTATATGGGTTGGCGGGTGTTTCAATACCACAGTGCGTGTATGGGTGAGTCAAATCAAGTCGTTAAGGGAGACTCGTTACATTTACTCTACCTTCTGAGCCTGATCTTCTCTCTTTTCAATTATCCTACCTATAAAGAAACCTCATTTACTTGAAATACTTGATACATGAGTTTAAATAAATGTTGAAGTTTTATTTATAGCTTTAATATATTACGCATATTTTGATTTCATCAAGACATGGTTAAAAAAGTCAACTTGCTGTAAGATGTTTTAACTACAACAATGTTTTTACTATCAATCTTATGAATAGTATTTAAAGGAGGAAAGTACAGTTTCTAACCATATAAGACTAAACTCTCATAACTGCTTAATTGAAAGGAACTCTCGTATATCCAGTTTTTAAATTATAACTCTGGATTGTAATGGATAAATTGTAATAAATAATATTATAATGATAATTTATAAATTGGAGTAATTGTGAAATATGCAATAATAATTTTAAAAAAATCTAATATTAACATGAGGTTATGTAAACTTATTACTTACTGTAAAATATATATTACTAATATGATATTGAGACTGAACAGTAAATTCTCATCAATAAAAAACCTTTCATACTAATTTTTTAAAATAATTAAAATCCACTACTCATACTAGTAGAAATGTATAAAATAACGCAATGAACATTGTATAGTTTTTATTAGTATATAAATTGGTAAAAAGGGTATATTTGAATTATACTCATTGAGGTTTTTGTACACTTTATTTAACAATTCATGACAGTAAATTATTCCCAGCGAATGTAATAAGTTCCGGGACAGAAGTAAAACAATACAGTTTGAAAAACTGCTCCTGTGGGTCTCCAGTAACTGCAAAATGATAAAGTTGCCAGCAAGGGAACAATAACACGATCTACTCGTAAAAGCCTGTTAAACTTTACTTTGTTACATTGTATTTCATAATGGTTTTCTTTTATTGCATATTGTTAATTTCAATTGACAAACCAATTTGTTTATTTATATAAACGTATTTATGAAAATGTATGTTTTTATTTGTGCTATGTTCCCACATAATTGTTATATAGCAAGAATTACATCTGTGTTACTTTTGTTATTATCGGGTTTAAAGTACAAAGTCCCACCACCTGTTGTTTGGCACATCTTGAACGAGGAATCGGAGTACCTGAAGATGAGTTTACCATCTCACTCTAAAAAAGATTAATGTTTTTATAAGCACTGTAGTTCTATTTTAATGCGTGTCGCATATCATTAACTCAATTTTTATGAAAACGTTAAGTAAATTCAAATCATGACAAATAATAATATTTATGCTGATTGTTTATTTACTTCTAATTTGTATGTTGTACACTATAAACTTTAATTCGTACGTTATTTAGAAAATGTTCAATATAAAAATTAGGATACTACTTAAATTATTTCCATTTCCGCAGTAAATATTTATTAGATTAAATATCGTTATATATTACAAGTTACAAAGTTATTATTAAGACAGTCATTAAAACGTATCTTTATACAAGTAAATAAATACAACTAATAAATAGATTGTTCGGTGCTAAGTGCTCAAAGGTGATATCTGTTTCTCAGCTCAACTAATGTGCAGGCCACGTTACCGCATAGAAACAACGATCGTCAATAATATATGGTCAGTATTAGATGATTTTGGTTCTTTTTAAATTAGACACTCATGTTTAAGAAATTCTTAAGTAATCCAAAAACCTTAATTACCATAATTAATAGTCTAATTTTTAAAGAACAAAGCGTGAAATTCCAAACAAAATTATAAATTACAAATAAGGAGTTAGAGATATAGTTCTTAAACTACTCTACTCCAAAGATTTGACACGTAGATATTGGACGAATATTTTTAACCTGTCCCTTATAATGTTGTAGTGAGAACAGATGCTGACGAAAGGGTGATGTTGTAGATAGACCTTTAGGGGCACTCAACGTAACTTAAATGCATTTAATCCCTTCCAGTTCTTCTAGCGGTTATTTTGGCAATATACTAAAAAAGGATTACAAATTATTTTAGATCGTAACATGTCCAAAATAAGTTCTCATGTCATTGATGAGAAGCTATTTTATACCTATTATATATTAATATAATTTATATTCGTTTTTACTCGTATATAAAATATGTTAGTAAAAACAAATTAGCAATCGCTGTTTAATTTCTAAACTGTACACTAACTTTATGTATTGTTACTTATAGTATACAATTATTAGTATGAAACATTAGTATTAGTGTTGTTACTGCATGTTACGGTAGAGTGTATGAGGTCTCGAGTACCTGGCTGTATCCTCAGTGAACAAAAAACTTCTTAACGTTGTTTTAGTAACATAAAATAATATTTCTATAGATTTCATACCTGAACAGTCAACTTGGCATATTTAAAACTTGTATCTTATATGCGGAATCTTTACAACAAATGTAATAATGCAAATAAAGCATATTGGATTAATAATTATGTTCGTAAAATCAAATAGATACACGAATAAGAAGAAATAAAAACATTTCAATTAAATATTGAATTGCATAGTTTGGGTGTATTCTGACGATTCAAAAATGTCGCGGTTTATTTAGGAAAGCGGAGACCACTTAGTCTTACTATCACCTGTTTACACGGCTGGAAATTGGGCTGCTACTAGTCTTGTCCCCCTCCCTCTTAATATAGGATATACAGTAGTTGTTCCATTCATTAGGGATACCAATCCACTTTAATGTACATATCATATCGTTGGCTCCTAACTTCAACGAAGGGATACAATGCACATTTTACCTTGTTGCTCACATGACCTTGAAGAGCACCAAGGTACAATGTATTTACTCACATTGTTGTTTCTAAATCCAGGAGAACCCTGGATCCTGTCACGTGGATTGCCTCATGTCTTATTTGCTTGTTGCTAACAAAGTCCAGAATTAATATTTATAGAGCCCTAGTTAAAAGTCATCTTGGATATGCCTCTATTTTTTTTTTTTTTTTTTTTTTTTAGCAATCTGGGTTATTTCAATTACTCTATTGTACCCGTTAAAAAAACCTTCATTTCCTGACCGGTTTTAAGTCTCCATAACTTGGCCAGTTCAAATTTTTATTGTCAACTTATTCTTTTGACTCTCTAAGCCTGTTGTATATAAGTCTATGACCTGTTGCATGATCTAGCCACAGGATCTAAGATTATCGTAATTACATTATAGAAAGTTTATTGATATACATTTAAAAGAATAAAAACTTCATGTTCAACATATTCAACATTCATATTTAACCCGAACATCTATAAATATTGGAATTAAAGGACATTGTTTAGTTTAAAAAATACCGTCAACATCATCTAACTATCTCGTAAATATAATTATTTGAACACTCCTAGGCACATTTTGAATGTCCCAACACTTAGTTTAGATTTTTATAAAACATGTTATCCAGTGGATTGTTGGAGTTTGTAGAAAGGAAAAAAAAAATACTTCCGTTTTTCTTACTTGTTAGTTTTCCGCATAACAGCCCAAATTCTGAGTGGTGGGGGAGGTGACTGTTATTTTCTGTTGTGTGTGAGACTTTGGTAGTGTTTAAGTAATACATAACACTGATAAGTGGCTTTTGATAACTAGAAACTAATTGACTGTTTACTCAAGTGAAACTGAAAAAAAGGGTTAGTAAATTATTTTTTATAAAATAATAACTAAATTGAACACATTATTTGAATAATTTTACAGTATTTTGCCAAAAGAAAATGTTTAATTCATAAACTATCCATTTATATTTGGTTACAAATTGAGTTACAGTGTATTTTATAATTTATAATATTAGGCTATTTTACTGGTGAACAATGAGACAATTATTTGTTTTGAAAATACATTTAGACTGTTGAGACGCTTAACTGTATCTAATAAACAAAATAATGAAGAAATTGTATTTCACTCCTCAATTAAAAACATAGAAATATTAGGACTTCAATGCAAAAATATATTGATTAGTTGACGTATCTTTAGCATAAATTAGTCGAACATTTATTAAATTTTGAATTAAGAGTTTGTAGTTGAAACATCTTACAGCAAGTTGACTATTTTAACCAGGTCTTGATGAAATCATAATATGCGTAATATATTAAAGCTATAAATAATACTTTAAAATTTATTTAAACTCATATATCAAGTATGTCAAGTAAATAAGGTTTCTTTATAGGTAGGATAATTGAAAAGGGAGAAGATCAGGCTCAGAAGGTAGAGTAAATGTAACGAGTGTCCCTTAACGACTTCAATCACTCAAGTAACAGGGCTACATTTATCACTCCTTGACTCCATTAACTTCGTTCTAGTCTTTAAGATTACACACTATCAACATTTATCCATGGGTATATCTATTTACTTTCGTAGTTTGTTTGGGTTGGCCGTGATGTAGAATATATGCCTAGTCGAGATTCATCATTTCTAATCGTTAGACTTAAAACAACATAATTAAAAATAGAAAGGTAATATCTTACTTTCAAATGAAATGAGTAAACAGACATTACACTTATATACCTGTATGTTGGGCTATGGATAAACAAAATTAAATCTAAAATAAACATATTCTTCCATTTTATCGTATTTGGACGTAATGTAATCATAATATAAAGTATATTTTTATAAATAAATATAATAAAAATATAATCTTTAATAACTATCTTGAACAAACTAAACGTACCCTTATCATTGAATGATCTCCGTTATTTATGTAACTAACGAATATTGTACATAAATAAATGAGATAATTTAATTATAAGGGTACAAATCTAAACAAAAAAATAGCCGAAATAAATTTAGTTCACAAATATATATAACAGTTTTGAAATATGCCAATAACAACAAATTTAGGCATGATTGTGCTAAACTCAATTGAAGAAACATGGTTAATTAAATAATAATGTTGCCAACATAAGATATTTTGTTTAAATAAAATGTTATTATCTGAGATGGAAAGTCAATAGATACTAATTTATTACCTTAGTTCCCTTTGAGTAAAACGATTTATCTTGTAGTTAAATATATATATAAAAAAAATGTTTTAGTTCAACAATTTATTATAACCTTAATGATTGAAATATCGTTCATTAATAAGTATATCAGGTTTGCAATGTGTTTTTTTAATTAATATTGTTATATTATAACTTGTTTGATATAATAACATATTCAGAAAAGATAAAAATTACAATTGATAAAACATTATACACAAGATAGTTTGTTCATGCACTACTTACTGGTAGGAACTATCTTCTTATAGTTACTTTATGGTAGGAGTTCAGTGGACAAATATCACTGACGGATCAATCTATAGTAAAGCTCCATGACGATTTCCAATCTGACAGAAACACACTGATGGGATTATAGAAACATTCCCCAGTGGAGGTTTCAATTGAGTAAAAAACGGCTCGGTATTTATGTCAATCCAAACAATCATTTTGAGATTTACCCGATTCAAATTGAATTTTTTCGGCACATATCACTTATGTCCTTCCGCATATCATAGGCACAAACTTTTGATGAGAGAGGCTGTTTATTGTTCAATGGATCACATTCTCTTTAAATATAAGACGTATGTTTTTATTTTTTGTTTGTTTTATAAAGTACTCTATTTTTACTGTAGTAACTTCAGTGACAAAACAACTACAGAAATAATTCCAGTAAATATATAAATGTCCAAAACTTTTCCATTTGTAAATAGGGACGTAAAATTTTTTTTATTTTGGCTAGTATTTTTGCTTGACACCACTCACATACGTAACCAAAGGTTGTTTAAGGTACATTGTTTCTAACTGTAAACAATACTAAAATAGTGATGAATTTCCTTTTTTACAAGCAGATATTTGATTTCTGAGAAGCAGGAATGCCAAGACGTAGAAATTGACTAATGTAGAACTCTAAAGTATGCTGTGAATATTCAAGAGGAATTTTCCAGCTTATTAAGCGCTGAAACTAAACTTTTATGCTGTTAGGACCTTATTAGTATGCAATTAAGGGCGAGCATATCTTAACTGAGCATAACTCTTATGCTGTCAGGACCTTATTAGTATGCAATTAAGGCTGAGCATATCTTCATAATCAAGCACAGTTTAAGTCACAAAATAATAACATATTACTAATTATATCTTCTGTAAGATTTATTAGTACAAAAACAATATAACATTATAGTTTCTTTATCATGAAAGACGTAATAGTATTATAATGCGTTTTATCGTGTGGGATTGTTAGTTACACGTAAGTAATAGCATTACTTAGCATATTATCTTGAAGCATATTAATTTAAGCATTTCTCTATAAAGTATATATGTGTTTTGTAACCAACCAAAGCAAAAGAATTTTCAGTAGACGAAAATGTTACTCATAATTATACAATAAAACAATATAATAATGTTGTAAGCTTATGAAGCTATTTTTAAGCAAACTAAAAAAAATTGAAATTATTAATTTACTGAATATTTAGCATAAAATACCAATATATTTACACAATAAGTTACTTAAACAGAGTATTTTTAAACAGAACTACGTATTCAAAGTAGTCAGTTACTTTTAATACTTTAAAAATACTTTGAATACTCACTTGTCTATTAAAGAATAACGTAGATTAAATTGCGTACTTTATTAAATATGTTAATGTACAATTCATGTATTTATTCAGATTTAGATTTAAGGGAGTAGTGATAAGTGGATAGAGGTTTTCACCATATTATTAAATACCTCTCATCCCAATCATTGATTAAAACCTCTCACGTCGATTTAATATGCCAAGCTAAGTGCGTATATCAAATATCATTTTATTTTAACAATTTCTAATTATTTTTAAGATTTATTATTTTAAATAAAGTCAGTCACCAATTTTACAATATGATATTATAATAAAATATCTCAACAACTCAGTAAGCCAATATCAAAATTTTTAACAAAAACAAGTAAACTTTATAAGGCATAAACGTTACTAAACTTATTTCTTCAAATTTCAAGTAGTATAGCACTATCAAAAGAAAGATTATTTTAAAGTAATTCCAAAAATTATAACTGTTTTTTTTTTTGATTTATTTTTAATTTATTTAAAATTATTGATGTATTTGTATATAACTAATTTATTTAGAAAACTTTTTACTAAATGCATTTAAAAGTTAATAAGAATATAACATCATTAATTAAATGCCATGAAAAAAGAATTCAGTTCACTCGACACCCCCGAAACCTCTTAACCATGGAACTCATTTTTACAGATTATTAACCTTCAAAACAAGTAAACAGTAAAAAGAAGACGAAAATTTTAAAGTTTCTTTTTACGAACTCCATCAAGCATCATATTATTTTAATATAATAGGCTAACTCTCCCTTGTAGGATGATATTAAAACTATTTTTCCTACATAAACATAATTAATTACCGTTAATTGTATTATATAACAAATTGTGAAATACATAAGTTAAATGAATATTTTTTTTTGATTTTACTGCAATACACGTTATTAACCCAAAATCGTGATTGGGTTAAATGTCCTAGGAAGTGTCGGTGTAAAAGTATATACTTTGGATTTTTCTATTTAGTTGTGTTTTACTGTTTACAAATATTAAATACAAAAAATAAATTACATTTTTTAATTTAAAAAATAATACTGAACACTAATCAATCTTCAACTAATCATTTTCTCTTGAACAAACCTGACGAGAAGACCTCTCAAATATGAATGTTTTAACTGTCATTTACAGAAGCCAATTAAATAATGAAAAACTTGTTTCATTTGGCTAGTAAACATAAAAACATTAATAAATTTTGAGTATCTAAACAAGTAAAATATTAAATTGAATGTTAACAAATTTACAATAAACGTCAAATTAAAAAAAGAATACTAATTTATTTCTTACTTTAGGTATGTGAATATATATGATTTTTGAAATAACTTATGACATGTTATACTTGAAAATAGGATTTTAGATTTTAAGTGAGATTCTCTGAATTTATATAAATTAAACATATAAATGACTGGCGTATACCTAACACTAGCCTAAGATCTTACTTTAATAATTATTGATTAACCTCTTTCCGATCATAAAATAAACAATCACTAATATCTAAAATATCCCCTTTAGTTTAAAATAATAAGTTGGAAATAACATAAAATCCACATTAACACTATTCTGTATTAATATTATAATACACTTTATCTTTAAAATAATGATTAGACTACATACAGTGGCTCATTCACATAAACAACAGCAGTTTACAAAATAATATTAATTTCTCCACGTAATTTAATTTGTTACTTTAGACATTTTTCAGGTACAATATATACTTTTACTAAATTTACGAAAACAAAACTCCTTGAAGCTATTTTTGTATCTTACGTTAAAATTAATACATACGGTGTTTTTATTGTAAAAATCTGAAGTAAAAATCCCAGGATCTTACGTAAGGAAGGAAATATTTACAACTTGAATCACAAGCCTAGTTAAGCTAATGGCCTCCCCCTTCCAGAGAATCCTTTCATTAGGACCTGATAGGGTTAATTGTGTCACTGGATTAAAAGAAACCTGTCCTCTTTTCTTTGATATTGCAACCCCAGTATTTATTTGTATATAACAAAACTACTTGTGTTTAAATTTAATATTATTTTATTTGAGTAATTTCCTAAATACAAGACTTCGTTAAAACTTGCCATATTATATAAAACTAAATTTTATCCATATTACACACATATATACTAGGTAACAGTAACATCGAATTTATCATTATGATGATGGAAGAATCCATGAAACACCGATTAAAATTACTATACAATAATTATCTATATAAAATATCTGTTCTCAAGATAAATATTATATTGCCATTAATCATTTAAGTTTATTTTTAAAACATTCTTTTTCATGTCAAAGTCACAGTGTCAGTGTTACAATTATTTACTATAATTACGTTTTTTTCTCTTTGAAAAAGTTACTATTCTCATTTGTTATCAGACAATTTAAATCACCTGGTTTGTGCCTCTGTATTACAGAGACGTACCTGTAATTACTGAAAAAGACTAAACAAATTACAATTGTTAAAAAAAAAACCTACAAAAATAACACGTGTGATGAAAGTACACTCTAATGTCATATATATATATAGACTGGAAGCTTTTTTTCGATTGTATAATAATCACTTACAATATATGTTAATATCTAATAAGTACAAAACAAAGTTATATAGGGAAATGTACAGGCAAGTCACAAACCTTTGGCAGCTATGTTGATGACACGATAAACACCGATAGAAGGGCAGAACAAATTTGTCCAGCGTTTTTTCGACTCATCCACTCATACTATCCCAGTCGCAAAGGGATCCGAAAGGACACATTGGTTGTCAGATGTGAAATATTTTGGCATAATTTAGTGCTTCTCGACCCCATCAAAGGTCCCAGTATGTATTATTGCTCACTGGTTCTCTGACTATTTATTCACTTAATAATGTAAAACAATAGAATTGATGCTAGCTGGTTGTATATGAACTGAAATAATTGTTTTTGCTGATAGAAATATACCAACACATACTAACATTTACCAATGACTTATTAAAACATAATAGTTTTTTTTAAAATTATATCTTATTAAAATACATGTAGGTATATAATGACATGGGTCAGCATTTTCAATATATTATACTGTAAATTCTAAGTTATAGTAAAAATTAATGGTAGCCTAATTGTTAGTTTCATTGCTTTCATCCCAATTGTAACTAATTCATCGTTAATTGCAGTGTCTGATGGAATTGAGTATGTCTTAATGTTGTTGTAACGTAGTTCTTGACACCCTATAACAGATCATCTTATAATATCCTATAATGAAGATGGATCCAACCATTGCTTAATTCAGTTCTGTAAAGTTCAACCATATATTTCAATGAATTAACGCAAACTTCATAAGCAATTCATAATTTTATCACTCATAAATCATAATGGAAGGGTCTTAGAATTATATGTAAATTGATTGGAAATCTCTTCCTGCAATAAATCAACGAAGGAGAGACAATGAATTAGTGCTACCATATACCATATATGTAAAGACATTTAAATGAAATTATTAGCTTTATGAATAAATAGAAAATTAATTACGATTTTGGTTTGTGAATAAATTGAGTATGGTTTACAAACAAAATTATACTTTAAATCAGTAATATGGAATGGATACATTTTTATTTACTGGAGTTTTTGTTTTAAGTAAATAATGAAATAGTACTTATTTACCAATCGAGATAAAACAACAATCGGGGTGGAAGTCAGTCAAACACCAAACAAGGTTTTGTAATCAATATTTAGTATGTTAACAATAATATAATAAGTGCATAATTATACCGAAATATATATATATATCATCAAAATCTTCAATGAATAGTAATTAATACGAGTGACTCTCATACTACGGTATTCCCCGTAAAGGAACTCATACACTCCTATAACTCCTATTTTGATATTCGTTATGTTACGTGATTGAATGTGTTTGTAAAAGAAAACAGCCAATCGTTTAACAAAAACAACATTCGCACATTGTTGAAGGAATGTGTTTTACCTAGCAATGCTTTGAACAAATCCTTTACCGTCCTATGTATGGCTCTCTAAACAAGTTCTTTGTTCTCTCCAAATATGTTTTGCTTTTATGCACCTTCAGACATATCAGTAGAAAGCTTTGCATTACTCTCCTACGCAGGAACAGTAAATTTGCTTGTATTTTTTAACCTTTATTTGTTTTTGTTTTTTAATGTATGTTGTTATCTTTCATTTAACCTCTCATAGACTTGATTACTCTAAAACTGATAATAGTTATTTATATTTATCATAAAATAGCGATATAACTACAAATTAATTATTAAGAACAATATAAATGCTGTTTTATGGATATTTTACAATACGTTTTATGTTTGTTGTACTGTAGATTTATACCCATTTAATACTAGTATAAATGTTTAAAATACAAGTTAGGGTTAAAGTAAGGGCTGTAATTTTATGATTCAATGTGTAATACTTATACCAAGGATCCAATAAGTATAGAAGTACATAACTATTATTGCTATTTGCATATCATTTTACTAGTATACAAGGTGTCCCAAAAGTCGACGTCCAAACTTCACAGGCTTGTTATATGGATAATTTCCAACAACAAATGTCCTTTATGAGTTTATCGTATTGTTAATAGTTACCGAGCTATTGACTTTTTAAATATTTAAAAAAAATGTATATTGCAACAGAAAAAAATCATTTTTATGCAAGAAATAATGCACGCAGGCCTTAAAACCTTACCAATATAATTTTAATCAGTATATTTGCATAATTATACTGTTTTAAGACATTTGGGCGCGTTAAAAACATAAGTTAATAGTGTTTAAACTTTATTTTTTTAACTTAACATAAAGGTACTACTACATTCAAACGGTGACTGCAAATGTATTTTTACCCTAAGATAATGCCCAAATATCTTAAAAACTTTCCTAATTAATGCAGAATCCAAAAGTACTAACACATTAACGAATTCGTTACCTTCTTTTGAGATTTGTTGTATTTTTCTAAATAAGTACACGTTTTTGCGGGCTGGCCGCTTGTCCACCCTCGCATTGAGGCGTTCTTCGCGAACGTTTTACACATGGACTAAAAGCATGGAAGTAATTTCAAAAAGGCTAGTTCAATAATGTAACTGCTATTTAAACACACATTTTGTGCTGACGTTATAATTTTATTAGGTAAATAATTTTATAAATATTTAGTGTAATACAGTAACATTAATGTTGATGAATGTTACTGTATTGCATTACATACTCTGTGTGCATACTTTCTTGCATAAAAAAGATTTTTTTCTGTTGCAATACACATATTTTTTAAAATATTAAAAAATTTAATAGCTCGGTAACTATTGACAATACGATAAACCCATAAAGGACATTTGTTGTTGGAAATGATTCATATAAAAGGCCTCTGAAGTTTGGACGTCTACTTTTGGGACACCCTGTATAATCTATGATTAAAAAATAATATTTAAGAATACCTTTCACCCGATTAGTGCTATTAACTTAAAGTTTACTTTATAACTTAAACTAAGCATATTATTAATTAAAAATTTTTATTATTAAGTATAGTGTTTAGCAAGGTTAAAGTGCAATATTTACCTGTTAAATATTATTTTAAAAATGTATGTTTATATTAATTACAATACGCTGTGTTTTTTATTCATTGATATTTGACTAAGTAACTATTTATTAATAACATTTAATATTATCAATAAGTTACTAAATATGCACAAAAGCAAGGCTACTATATTTGTTGTTATTCAATTTATATCCATTAATGACGATATAAATAAATATTGGTCTTTTAAACAACATTTCTACATATGTTTTGTACCGGGTCGTTTGACCGGTACATTTTGGTTACTTTCGTCGTGGTCTGCCGGACTGCCTGAGACCACTCGTGCCCGGCGATTTGCTTACTTTGGTGGCCGTTGGCTCGGACTCGTTCGTTCCTTGTTCCAGCTCTGGTCTGTCAGGTTGGCCGTCATTTGACTTGTTCTCCGCCTCGAGTAATAACATGTCCGGCTAGAGACTCCTTAAACGTAAGTGTTCATTTTGTAATTTCTAATATCTAATCACCCTTTTGGTGAAAATACTTTGTTTAAATAATAATATTCTGGTTTATTTGTCATTTTCAGTGCATTGTTAAATTGGTATTCTTTGTTTGGATATTTGTTAACCTAGGTTTGAGCCACGTGTTCAATGTTACCTTTTTACCATTAATTGCTTTTTATATCTGGTTTTATATTCAATGGTAGTTCTGTATAATGTTTTATTGAGCCTTTTCAGTTGGAGTTAACGATTTACTATTCTTTTGTTTGTTCTTTGACAATAACCTAGCCTATCGGTTTAGTTTGATTTTCATTTTATAACCTTGCTACTGATCTATAGCCTAGTTTTCAGTTTGTCATTTTTTTTTTTTTAGTTCCATACGTCTTTTATAATTTCTTAAATTGTAAGTTGGTTTAAATTATTCATAGCCTAAAGTTAATGTTTCACTGTCTTGTTTGCTCCACTCATTTTCTTGATTGTCTCTTCATGTTAGTTTTGCAAAATCATGCACCCTTATATTTATTAGTTGTTATGTGTAGTATTTTTGGTTTTGGGCTGTACTGTTTTTAATGTGCTGTGGTTTGGCCTTGCAGTCCAGGGTCCTTGAGTGGGACGTTCTCCCTCAGCCTGCCGTCCGGGGAAGGTCGACCATCTACACTGCCAGCCTGGCCTGAGGACCATTTCGTAGAGCCTATGTCTCGACTACGCTGCCATTCCTACATCTGGGTGTTGTTCTTCGGTCTCCAGGTCAGTGCGTTCCATTTTTGTTTCCTGGCGGCTGAGCTGGGGGTGATAATTTATGCAACAAAGAAAAGAAAAAGAAAAAAATGGTGCTGAACTATTTACTGAGGCCTAGGCCTAAAGACTGAACAGTGATTTATGAAACAGCCATGGGGACATTGCTATATAGGTATATTTAAAATTTAAGAAGAAAAAAAAAGAAAACTTATGTTAATATTTATTGTTATTTATTTTAGTTAGTTTTATTTGTTGTTATATTTTTTAGATTTTATATTTGTTAGGTCCCTATGTTATTTATTTATATGTTTAGGCCTAGTGATTGTTATTTATATTTTTTTGTTAATGGTATTAGGGGTGTCTTGAAGGGACTTTTTTAATAGAACAGTACCGTGTTATATTTTTTTAAATTGTTTAATTTTTAAAAAAACTTTCACCAAAAGGGGATTATGGTTCTTTGACTTAACTTCCTATTCGGAGCCGCCCAGGGATTCCGGCTTACTCCCTGGACTCGGTGGAATCATGGGATGTGGGCTAAATTGCCGGGTTAATTGGTGTTACCAATATTTTTATAAATTTTCACTTTTAATTTGGTCTTTAATTTATTACGTTTTGGGTGTCTTAGGCTAGGATGCAGATAGGCCATGTAGCTGTAATTGTTAATTTTGGTATTTGTAGAGTTTGTTGTTTTTGTAGCTTTTGTATTATCTTGTTAATTTTAGTGTTTCTTATTATTTATTTAAGTGCAATCGATATTGTGGCCTTCTGCCTGCCAGTTTTGCATTTTTTGACTTGGAAATAAATTAGCTTTGCTCAGCTGCCGAGTTTCAATTTGACCCTTCAACTGCCATCCGTGATCCCATCGCTTGACTTGTTTTGAGCCATCCCCTAGTTGGCACGCTTTCCAGTTTTGGTGGGGGGATGGGTCTTAGTTTCACTGAACCTAGTTTGTCAAAACAAGAGCATAATTTTTATTTGAATTTTCTGAATAATTTATCACTTGACCTGGCAGTCTCTCATCATAGTACTTGTCTTGAGTTAACATTAATTAATTTTAAGGCTCATTCCTCAACAATGTTTTAATTCTTTTTACATCACGTTTTACCATGAACTAAGAGTAAAAAACGCTTCTCCAAAATACCTAACGATAATACAGACTCTGCTGTATTTATTTCGATCATAGTACGCTTGAAATGATCAGTAGTTTTTTATTCCCTATTCATTCATATAAGCAACGTGTTATCTTGTCGTCAACAGAACTGGTTTAAGAAATGAGAGTTTTCAAAACTTACCTTATAATATGGTTTCTTTAAATTGATTATAAAACATTGAAATAGTAGTTAAAGGTTACTTTACCTATTGATATATTATTTTAGCTAGCTTTTTGGATAAAACATTAGGTAATAAAACCATTTTATTTTCAATAAATGGATAGTGATTGAAATAGTTGTAATAAATCACGATCTTGACATTTATTTGTATGAAGCTCAATAACATTTATGTGTGAAAATCCTTTGCAGGATTCACTACAGTGTTATTTTATTGTATTTAATCCAGAAATATGCTTCATTAAAAAATATACGATTTAAGGAGTCGTGCAATCTCGCAAGCAAGTGTGTTATTATGATATACATTACATTTATGCTAATTCGATTACATCCTTTTACTATAGCATTTCATAATGGAACTAATGAGACAAGAGCTAATGATACCACATATTATTTAGATATACGTAACCTATATCATAATATATCACCTAAATCATATGTCTCAGTTACAGTTTAGGATGCTATACAATATATTTTTAGTTAAAGTATTTAGACATACATTAAACAATATAATTAGTTATGATTTTAGAAGAGATACTGGATTACTTTTTAAGCTTACTCTCTTCGCTCTCCATAGTCTTACTCTCCCCACTTCCCATAGTTTTAATCTCCCCACTCTCCGTTGTCTTACTCTCCCCACTCCCCATGGTCTTACTCTCCCCACTCCCCATGGTCTTACTTTGCCCGATCTCCATATTCTTACTCTCCCCACTCCCCATAGTCTTAATCTCCCCCCTCTCCGTTGTCTTACTCTCCCCACTCCCCATGGTCTTACTCTCCCCACTCTCCATAGTCTTAATCTCCCCCCTCTCCGTTGACTTACTCTCCCCACTTCCCATAGTCTTAATCTCCCCACTCTCCATTGTCTTACTCTCCTTATTCCCATGGTCTTACTCTCCCCGCTCCCCATTAAGCAACAAACAAAATTAAGCACAGTTTCACTAACTATACAAAAGGTGTAAAGATACAGTAAATAAGAAACTTATTTTACTGATTATAAATTATGTATATTAGCCCTTACACCTGTCACCCCTTCAACCTTGCTCCTTACTTACCACCTAGATCTCCGACTCAGCAAGTGTACCACCTACCTGTACAACTAGCCCTTACTCTTGTCACCCCTCCAACCTGGAGAAGACTGAGTGACACGCCTTGCACCTTACTTACCAACACAGATCTCCAACACAGCAAGTGTACCACCTACCTGTACACTTTGGTCCACATGTCAAACTTACGTGAGTTATTTAACCACCTTAACTATGACTACCTAACCAAAGCCACTGGTTCCCCTAACTTTTCAGAGTACTCCACTGAACCCTAAACATTAAACCATTTTTCATCATCTACCACCTGATTCATGGTCATTTATGATACATCCCCACCTCCCCATCCAAACCAAGGTATACTCTTTTCCACAACTAGTCTTCAGCACTTGAGACACAACTGACGCAACACTGACACCTCCCATTCCACCACTTCTCAACAACTAGATGACCCAACAACGATAAACCAATCCATATTTTTCCTCCTGTTATTTTTCTGTTATCTTGTTCTCTTTCTTGTTAAAGCCTTAATTTCCGGGTCTTGAGTGGCCTGAATGCTTCGTGCCGTCATATACGCTGAAGAGACCTTAGCTGCCTATCAGTCGGCCTCTGCAATACATCTCAACAATATATCGCAGTAATCTTCAAATTCAACATCGCTTTTCTGCCTTTGGCCCAATAGTGTGTATGTTCCTGCAGCTTTTGGTTATCTTGTTCAGAATGTTGATTTCATTTGGGAGTATCGTTTTCAAAGTAAGATCAATTCATAGCCAAAAAGTTCGATATGGGCAACGCTTGTGTCAAAGTGTTTTCAGTTAGTTTATAGAGCGTTGTTACACCCATTTAGGTTGAGTGGTGAAATAAAATTTCAATAATTAGCAATTTTGAGAAATTATTTTCTTTCTGGAACCTGAGCAAAGGCAAGTTCTTATTAATGTATTTTATATTTTATGTAGTTTATTGATGGTGATTAATCCTATTTCCCCCCCTTATTTGACTAAACTGGTATTTCCGATGTACTGATTTCAGCAGTTAATGCGTATTGCGGCCCATGACACCTCTATCCAAGGCTCTGAACTTAATGTGAGGTAAAGATAAATTCACCTAAAAAAGGAAATATTTAATTGTATACATTATTCTCTGGTTGATGCTAATCATTAAGCCATAAAAGGTTTTAACACTCACTGAGTATTTGGCTTTACAAATATTTTTTATCATTTTTTGTTATTAAACGACTGTCGTACATGATTAGCCCTGAGTTTTCCTCGTCGTTTAACTAGACTTAAACAACGGAATGAATTCCTTTAGCTTTACATACACCACTATTAATACCGTTTATATATAAAAGAACACCGTACTTTTTTACATATTAGTCCAACTTTTCTTTTTGCGTACATTATAAATTATATTTTAAAAGTTTGTACATAGTGTACTGTAATAGATAGCTTGCTCATATCTCGTTATCAGCATGGTTGAAATATTGTTTGATCGTTAAGGAGATATCTTGATATTTTGGTTATTATTTCGTCTGCAAATTCAATTGAATCTTCTTATCATTACGTTAGTAACATGGTTTAATTTTAATATTATAAGTAAGTTAGTAAATATATGAAATAAAAACAAAAATACGTTTGCGAACTTAATTGAAGGTATAGTTTTATGTAAAATGAAAAATAAATGTTCGTACTTGCAACTATTTCATGAGATTATATAAGTGAGTACAGAATATAAATATAGCGGGTAACGCATGTGCATTAGAGGTGAGGTAACTTGGTCAGCTACTTGGGCGGAAAACAGGGCTCCGACACATAACTCACGGCAGTGTTCTCCCGGCAATAACACCAACATTTAATACACTTACTGTGGAGCCAATCATTTAAAACTTAACACGTAAACAGTTCAACTTATTTGAACACTTTCAATCTAAGATAAAAAAAAAAAAAAAAAAAAAAAAAAAACCTAATGGGTGTTATACATCACTTATAATCAATAATTAAACATTAAAAGAATTATATAGTTTTTCATTTTGACATGAAAAAGTTAGTTGACAGCTAACTTTTTTGTTGTTTGGTCAGTTAAGTTTGACCAGCAGCATAGATGTAGTGGAGATATTAAATTTAAAATAAACAAAAATTAAACCTTATAAGAGTACAGGTTGATTCACCAGGATGGTGTACTTATAGCAGTAAAGCGTCAACATATTTGCAGTCCCTGCCGCGCCGCAGGTCTTAGTGAACACACTGTAGTGAGCGCGTAACGGTGTACAGTGATCAGTTAGTTATAATAATATAGCTTGTTAATATTTACGATTCGTTCTTGTCTAATTTAAATGCTAATCTCAATTGTTTAAGAATATTGAATGTTCACCTTCTGTCTCAAGTGTTTCAGAAGTATATTCAAACTTCAAACAACATTGTACAAGTTGATGTATCATTTGTTTTTTAACTCATTTTTACTGTGAATTTCAACAAATACGTGAAATTATATTTTAATGTATAAATTCATAAACAATAAATCTAATCTAACGTAATTTTAACTTAATTAATAAACTACTGCACTATTATTAAACATTATACATTTGCTCTTCAGTTTATTTAATACATACTACATTTATATTTCTAAATTTTGATATGAGATAAAAATTCTCATTTGTTTTGAAAACAAAGAGTCAAACGTATAACAGGCCTATATTTTATTTTATAGTATTGTTTACTATAAAACAAAGGAAATGAACTTATTTCGCAGGCTGAAGCAGGCGGTGTCATTACGAATAACTAAAGCCGCCGGTAACGACCGCGTCAAGGTGTTATTTACAGTATTTACATCACCAGACGTTTAACCCATGCTGTGATGTGGCATCCTCAGCGGTATATCTGAGACTGAGATGCCACCGAGGCTTTAGTTAGTTGCAATAGAAATGATATTCTCATATGGCTAAACAGCTAAATAGTTAACATTCAGTTAAATATCTTCAATTGAAATTAATAACAGAATATTCATACATTTTTCTATTATATTAAAGTGTTTGAGCTATTTTATTAACTCATATTTCACTTGTTTTAATAACGAATGCCGCTGTCCAGGTTTATCTTCTGCAAAAATGTGACAGTATATTTGGTTCTGAGTCCCGTAATATCAATTAATTAGTAATAAACCAATAACCCCAAATGTTGGATGTCATACTTTAAAATCTTGTTCGCCCTAAACATAAAAAATATACAAAAATGAATTAAAAATTAGCATTTTATCATTTGTAATTAAGTTGTTCTTACCTACGGAAAGATATCCCTATACCATTCTTTCTGTTACTGCAGCCATAAGCTGAGCTCCAAGTTATATTAAACAAAAAAATAAAAATAAATTATTTACAAGACTAATACATTTAAGACTAAATTAAATACATAAAGAAGTTCTATTCCTATAGAAACGTTAAAGAATACTTCTAAATATTTCTCACGGGAGAACAGTCTGTTCTCACGCAGTGGCCTGCCTGCACGTTCCCGCCGCGCTGCAGTGGGAAAGCGCCTGCAGGGAACGCTCTCCACTACCCGCAACACCAATAATACGCCGCCATATTGGTCGGAGACTGTGTCTCCAACGCGGTAACCTAAGGCTTCTATTTTTATGTTCTGTACTATTTACATAATATACTAAATACATTTTTCATTTGTATTGTTGTTTCTTAGTATGGTTAATGTATAAAATGAAGTCTGTGTGTCCAATTAATAATTGTTATCTAAATGATAACAATTATTAATTAACAAATAATTAATAGTAATTTAATCCATAAACAATTAAAATTAAGAGCCGATAATTTATAAATTTTTGTAAATTTAAAAAAATGTTTTATTGTATCACTACAACGTTTTCTGCCTTCCCTTGAATGATGCTACTTTATTTATCAAATCAACTGAAAATTTCACATTTTGTATATGTGCTGTGGATTGTATTATAACTGTAATAATTAACTTATTCTTTTCATAAATTTAACAATAACAAATTTATAACACATCTTTTTTATAGTAAGTATGCAACGCTAAATGGACAATTTATTCATACCCCACAACCGTAAAGCCAAGAAGACCGCCACAGCTTGACTCAAAGCCCTCCGCTTTCTAAACAACAGACACCAGGAGTGCTCTGCCATGACTATTACCTCTCTATACACCATCGTCATCCGCTCTATACTCACGTATGCCCATCTAGTCCTCACTACCATCCCCCACAACCACCACTCCAACTTTGATACCAAGCAACATGCCATGCACTTAGCTTACCACCCCGATCAAAGCACCCAAGATCTTAACACAATGTTCCATACCCCCACCTTGCGTGAGTTCCTCAATCACCTCAACCAGAATTACCTTTCCAAAGCCACTGATTCCCCCATACTAGCAGAGTACTTTACCCAATACAACACCACTAGCCAATATATCCACTACCTGATTCACGGCCGTTTTTTACCCATCACCTAACCCGGGGGCTCCAACCAACAACCACTAGCCACCCTTCACACGACTCATTACTGACGCTACACTGACTTAGTCCCCTCTATCCCAATATCCAACACTTGAACGCTTCTCATGTTCCGACTCACTTAGATTCCATTTCTCAGCCAGCTCAATTAAATTTTCATTTTTCCCTGTTATTATTCTGTCTGTTTCAGGGGCATGTTTTCTCGGAACCTTTCTTCCGGAGACCCGAGCTGCCTGCTTACCTCGTACAGTCATGATCGCTGCGATTCTACACCCTTCAACTACCTATCCTAGGCTGAAGAGGCTCTAGTGGCCTACAATAGCCGTAGCATCCTGCTACACCTTCCCGATCCAAGTCCTAGTCCATAATTTATTGGTTTAACTCCATTTTTTATATTAATAAATGTTATATTACCTTTTATAGTAATACAGTAGTATAAAAGACAAATATTTTGAAAATGTATGCATGTTATAAAAGATACAAATCTTTTATAGTATGTAATTGTTTATTATTAACTCCACCAACCATTGACGTTTGATGTGATATTTGCAAGTCATTCAGTTTAGGTGAGATAGTAATTTTCTTAGGATAACCAATCAGGATTGTTCATTTAATTTCTCTTAAAAATTAATGTTTGGTAAACAAACTATAAACTAATATTAAAATCGAAATTTTTGCAACTATATCTCTAAGCATAAAATTAACATACAATGTAAAAATAGTAATTACTACTTGTTATTTCTTTTTTTTTTTAATGCTGGTATTATGGTTTGAAATTTGTTAACCCATTTAATTTTTTTCATTTGCTAATATAGACAGACCATACTATAAATAAACAAAGGTTAACAATATGGGTTAAATCAATAATGAACAATAATAATGATGTTTTTATTGCCAAATTAGTTATAAACTATAGAATGATAATGTATAAAGTAGGCACTTTACTTTTATAAAGTACATTTACAATACAGCGAGTATCCTAAGACGAGAGGTGGCGTGTCTCTGTAGGTTTGCACGCAAAGTGAATACCTTTACCTTTACAAACGAGAATATTTTATCCGGTATCCGTTCACTTTTTTTTGACTTTTTAAAACAAAGGGTAAGTGTTCTAATGGTTTTTAAAAGGGAGATTTTACATATTATCTAAAATACATGAATCCATACAATCATGTATTATTTTTTTGCTGGTTAAGAAATTACTGAATATACTTTGAACATTAGAATTTCGAACTTTTTACTTAGGCCAGAATAAGCCAAGTGTCCTATGAACTAACATAAGCCTTATAAATAATTTATACTCTTATAGGGTAAGTATACTATGATGGGGATAAAGTTATGAAATATTGATACAAATTTAAGGAAAAGTTAGTAATTTTTCTTGGCAATTTTATATTCAGTCTTAATTGTTATCATTTATAAATATATCCCTTTGCCCATTTTAACCACCTGTGCATCACGATAATGGAGTCTCCTCCCTTAATGGCCTACCAGTGTCGTGTATCTCAGCTTCATCCCCTCCCTTAACGGCCTACCAGTGTCATGTATCTCAGCTTCATCCCCGGATTTCCGTAAGCTACCTTACCTTACTTCTCCGCTCTGCCCGCGTTCTTCTCAGTAGGTCCAGGGGGAATATTATTTGGTTTTGGTTACAAACTGTTTCATTCTGTATTATGTAATTTTTCATTTGGAAGTAAATATCTTATGATTTTGGTTTCTTAACTGTCTTAATAGAAGTGTTTTTATTGTTTGCCAGCTGACTTGTTAACAAATACATTAAAAACTTTCTACATATAAAATTTTTTAACTTTTTCTAATATAATAGTGCTTTATATTACATGTATTAAAAATTAGTAATTCAAACTAAATTTGGTAATATACGTTTGAGTAAGTATTAGTCAGTAATAGCCTTTTTAAATAAATGTAGTTTTAAATATCATCAGTTATGTCAGTCTGTAATCAATTTAAAAGGTTTAGCGTTTGCTTTATAATACGATATCCTTAAGAATCCGACAGTGTATGGGTAAAAATTTAAGGAATGAGTATTGAAATAAATACTGATTAAATTCAAAATGGATAAAATTATCGGTTGTATAGTTTTATCATCTTTGGTGGTTAAATCTTTATAAAAATTAAATAGTTTGTTTAAAAAAACGAAATTCCACTACGATATATAGAATGTACAACAATGACACTTCCATAATGCTTTAATCACCATAATATCCAAGAACAAAAATACTGCAGGGCTTCTTCATAGCCTTGTAGTTAAGGCTAGGCTTCATAGCCTTGTCGTTAAGGCTAGGCTTCTTCATAGCCTTATCGTTAAGGCTAGGCTTCATAGCCTTGTCGTTAAGGCTAGGCTTCTTCATAGCCTTATCGTTAAAGCTAGGCTTCATAGCCTTGTCGTTAAGGCTAGGCTTCATAGCCTTGTCGTTAAGACTAGGCTTCATAGCCTTGTCGTTAAGGCTAGGCTTCATAGCCTTGTCGTTAAGGCTAGGCTTCATAGCCTTGTCGTTAAGGCTAGGCTTCATAGCCTTGTAGTTAAGGCTAGGCTTCATAGCCTTGTCGTTAAGGCTAGGCTTCTTCATAGCCTTATCGTTAAGGCTAGGCTTCATAGCCTTGTAGTTAAGGCTAGGCTTCATAGCCTTGTAGTTAAGGCTAGGCTTCTTCATAGCCTTATCGTTAAGGCTAGGTCTCATGAGAACTCGTACCTTCACTGCTCGGATTACATGTTCAAATACAGAGAGGTACAACCAAATAAAATGAGGGGGTGTTAGGAAATCGTTCTATATTAAGTTAAACAAAATAAAAAAGTTAGTGCATTAAATTTAGGGCTACAAAATGGTCGTCAGTTGAAAATTATGAAACATAGTACACATAAAAAATAACTTAACAATAAGCGTAATACAATTTTAACAGTGAGGGTCCCTAATTAACTATAAATGTCTTATTTTAGACAATAACAGCATACTATTAAACACCTAGATGCCATGCCTAGAATAAATATAATACTTATAATAATAGTAAGTTAAATGTTAAATAAGATCTATAAAACAACCTACGTATTGGAAATTTACGTGAGCCATCTGGACTGATTAACATACTGAAATAAGAGAATAATTTCAAATGCTGCTCACAAAAACACATGATCTAACAATCAAACATAAACAACCAGTATTTCCTCAAAAAGTAATAAATTATATTCATTAAAATAATCGTACGGAGACTATAACATACCTTTAATAAAGGAGACGTGAGATTATACAATACATTTATATAAGAGAATATACGAAAATAACTAAAACGCTACTAAAATGTAAACGTTTGATTCTCAATAAAAAGTATCGTGTTTATTACAAGAAATACTAATCATAAATGAACATGAAACCATATAGATTGGAAGTTTGATTTCTGTTCTATTTAATGTTATTGTAAGTTTTATGTGTCATTAAGTATATAGTTGTAACATTTGATAAAAGCATTTGATTTATTAAGACACATTTACTGTAATATTATTGAAATTACGAGGATAATAAACTATATATAAGACATAAACTGTAAAATTACATTAGTGCAAGCATAATTTGACTCTTTTATGTTTGTGCATTGATGATTTCAGATTATATGGAAGGATTTAATAAGCACAGAAAATATTAAATTTTTTTTGTTTGTTTGTTTTTTTTTTTTGTTTGTTTGTTTTTTTTATATAAGATTGATATCAGACAAGAAATAGTACATTTAGAAGGTTTTATCATAAACCTTAAAACATAAGACTTGCCCCCATTTAAGGATAGACATACTTACACCTGAGTATCGAGAACAATACATATTGATGTGATCTGCGTTGGCAGACTTGTTTGGTCGCAGGATATTGAGACCTGTCAAAGCACGAGAACCATCAGATTCTCATTTGATGTTGAAAATAAGTACAGTACAAGTAAACGTCACACAACACAAATTTATTACAATATTTATATTGTAATACATTTTTGTTGTGTGACGTTTACTTGTACTGTATATGTACCAACACGTACTCGTATTATGCTAATTAAAAAAACTATTTGAAAATAAGTCTATGTTCATTGAAAAAGATGGTGTTTTATTGGAATGACGATTTAAAAAATATTTTTAAAACTTGTATGTTGGAAAAATTGACTCTAATTTATTCCTCAATTAGAAGAACAACAACAAGTAGCATAATATTAAGTTATTAGAAAGTTACGGACACTTTATTAATGAACAATTTATTTAAAACATATGAGATTTAAACCACAAGAGATAACGTACAATAAAAACAAAATATAATTAGTTTTCTGTTTTATCAATCTAAAAAATAAATTAAAGCATTTGTTAGCTTAAAATAATAATTGCATTGTTAGTGTATCAAGAAGTTCTGGAATTATCAATATGTAAATATTTATCGAGTGTGAATAGTGATCAGACGAAAAATAAATATATTTACAAAACAGCTTTTCAAATGTTATGTGTTGCATCATCCGTTGTGATTATTATTTGACTTAGATATGTGGACACGCTATTTCAAATTTTGTAATTTGTCAAAAGTATTTATTAATATGATTGATAAATAGTGACTTACTCCACATCAAAGTATACATGATCATGGAGACTTTATTGTTTGTAATAATTAATGCATAAATATTTATAAAACGAAAAATTGCAGTTATAAGAAGATACTCGTAAAATAACTAAAACGCTACTAAAATGTAAAATTTTGATTCTCAATAAACATTATCGTGTTTATTACGATGCTAAGATGTTGTAAATTTCAGATTGTTGGACAAAAAGAATATTTTCGTGATTGAAATTCCAGCTTCGTTAAAATTTTAGTTATTAGATGTATCATTCGTACCTTCAGACATTTCTGGAATGAAAGATCTAGAATTATAAATCTTCATAAACTTAAAACATAATACTTTGTTTATTTAATATTATTAGTAAAACCTTATTACCATTAATATGTAAACTCTTAGAACAATGATGAGCCCTTGGTGACATAAAATTCAATAAAACATTATATGACAGTTATAATCTCTGTTTGTGCTCATTACTTAAAAGGAGTAAAAAAACTCGGATTATTGAAATTAATGTGTTATGTCAAACTGTATAAATTTTCTATGTTAAAATAAATTTGACCATGGTTAAGATCAACAAAACATAGATGAAATTCTTATAAGCAATCAATGAATAACTGAAACGTCTTCAAAGGTAAACAAAATTACATGATATAATGTAAGCAAGTACATTACAACTCTTAGGCCAATAATTATTGCATAATCCATTATATACCACAACCCGACCTAAAGGTAAAGTACCTTAGGTAATATGTATGCATTGACAATCAATCATTTTTAAAGTACTTATTTTAAAATTAATGTATACTTTTCCAATTAAAGGAACAACATTTTACGTTAAATTAATATTGTGTTAATTTTCATTGCCACTAATAAATTCTCAACTATAAAAATATAAAATGTAATTTAGTATTCATTAGTGTATTAGTTTTTATGGTAAAAAATAATTTAACTTCCATTGAACTCACGTGAGTTCAAAAGTTATGAAGCTAAATCATAACTTTTGTTAAACTTAATATACATTTCATATATTGTGAATTCTTACAATTTTAAATAAAAATACACTTTATAAATTCACTATCATTACAGTTCCTATTAACTAAAACATATATCTAAAGAGATCAAGTTCATCCAAGAACCAAGAATATTCAAATCAGAAAGAATGTTTAATATGAAAAGTAGCAACAATTATATAAGTGAGAGTGATTAAGCTCAATGATTAGTGATTTGAAAAGATAATTTATAGTTAATAAATGAATACCATAATTAATGACGAATTTAATCTAATTGAAAACTGTGATATAACTTTTCAATTCTAAGTAATGACAAAATAAATAATACCTTTTGTAAATTAAATAAATAATTACCAATTACCTTTAAATAAATAATAATTTAGAAACGGTTGTCTTGAAATATACTAAGATAACACGTAATGATATTTTTTCATGAATTAATTAGATGTTTTCAGTTTTACTGTCGTAAAAGGTTACTAGAACATTCGTCTTTTTAATAAATCTAAACGAAGTATCGTGACTGTTTCCTAAGCATTACACAATGTTTAAATGTAAACTATCCCAAACAACAAGAAAAACTGGAATATAATGCCAATATACTGGTGTATACTAGAAAATAATCTAAAATATGTTAGAAAGTGTTGTATCACAATAACTTACAGTGACATAATATTATATATTTTAACGATGCTAAATGGCGATGCAGTCTGTGCCAGATGTAAGTCTATATAACATATCATACACACAAGTTTTATGTAGTAATAGTATAGTCACTATTACTCATGGCTTCTTCACTATGAGTTATACAACTGAAAACAAGCAAGTGAATGAAAAATTTTCAAATAATAACATAAATATTCCTTTCTTGAATTCAACCAACTTTATTTCCAAATGTATAACAATCAACTACAACTTGTTAATTTAATTAACTTTAAAACGTGAAAGAGAACATCAACTTATCTAATTACTATTGTAATATAAGTATACTTGCCGGTTTTTCAGTACGAAATACATAACGTAAAAGCTAATTGTACTTGGTTCCATATGAGTAATTAAATTGTCATCTACACTAACTTATTTACTTGCTGGTAAGTAAGTCAAATTGAGTTTTCAAATGTTGACTGGTTCATGATTTTGTATAGAAAGTAGTTTACTAAATGTACAACTATGAGGATCATTTATGTATTATTGTTACTATTATTATGCCACATTTATTCTCAACTGAGACTTAAATAATTATGTTAGATTATTAAAACAGTTATTTTATGTTACTGACAAAAGACCGTCTGAAATTTAAAAAATTTGGCTTTAAAAAGCCAAATATATTTTATAGTTATAGGTCTATATAATTTTCAGAACTTATAATACTTTGTTAAGTCAACTGTTGATGAATTCAAACAATGTAAAATGTTTCACACTTTCTTATAATTTCCCCCAAGTTTACCTGAAGTTTAACGATCATTGCTGTAGATCAAGTTTACTTCAGCATTCACAAGAAGCAGTTATCCAACCTCGAGAGCTTGTAAGTAGATAATTAGTTTCAGTCATATTGTACCACCTGACTTTTATATCTGTATTTGGGGTGATTAAATTCCTTAAAAAATAAAATAAAAAATAAATAAAACGATAGGGCAGAATATAAGTATATATTTCTATTCACTGGATAATTTATTCAGATTATTGATTTTCTTTATCTATCTACGATTATTTGTAGTAACATCATGGACTTATGTAACTTCAGATATAGTATAGTATTAAGTATAAAATATAGTAATAACAAATCTGAGTAGTAGTGATTTGTACTTATTACTAATTATATAATTTTCATTACTGATTAATAATATTATATTAGGTTAAGAAAACATAATAGGAGAAAGACACTCTTAAATTTAGGTAAACTGTTTGGTTTAACAATATTGTCAAATAACACATGTTCCTTTAATGTTTGGTTAGTATTGGTCTAAGAGGCACGCATCTACATACATAACTTATTCTAACTTAATATTCTGGTTATAATTTTAATACATCCTCAACACTTATTTGGTCGCCTCCTAAGACCATATAATGGGCAATACTTTTAATTTACGTCCTATTACTCATTTTGACAACCTTACTTTATTTTAAACTTTATCTCATTACTTCCTCTAAGTATAATAAATATGTCTAACTCTGGATGGATTCTTATATCAATCACCTTAGAAAAATCATCTCATATTTTCCTAATTATTATATTTAATATATATTTGTTTAATAAATAACCTTATTTTCTTGTTTCTTATTAGTATTTCCATATTATGTACTTTATACGGTAATAAATACTGATGTACTTTAGTTGTGAGTTAGGCTAATACAGAATTATTTTAATATGATTATATACAAATTAACATAGTGGATTATGTCAGTTGTAAAACTATTTTTGATTTTATTTAGAACAGTTTTTGATTAAAAATTAAGTAACTAAATGATTCCTCTACCCTTCAAAATCGAAGAAACCCAATAGGTTTTTGATGAAATATACATTCTTCAATTTATGGCACCAGCAAAATATCCAACAATAAATTCCTGATATTTTCCATTATTTTAAACAAAAAGCCCAATTCGACTGTTCCTTAATTTAGTATATGGTACACACCAAAATGTGTATGACGTGTTCAATAGTTTACGCTCATTAAAAGCCATAAAATACTTAAACATTTATTTATAAACTAACTAAACGTATTATATAATTCACTAGAAAGCTCAACACAGTTAATGAGGTACAATGCTGATAATAAATTCCAATATTTGTATTAATAATAAATAATATTTAAAATTTTTTCTTGATAAAAAGCATAATTATTAAATAGGGTTTCATTAATTTATTATTAATCAATTGCAATAATTCTAATAACTAATAACATGATTTTAAAACATGTAATTTTTTCAAAAGTGTAAATTTTTTAAGACAAACTCATCAATGTTAAGAATGTAAGCTTTGTATATCCACAGTACATAGTCATTTAAACAATTAATGGTAATGAAAATAAGTTATTTAAAACAACGTAACTGTAATAATATTATGGATAAAATGTAATAATTCCTTCTAATTTTGTATTTGTTAATGCTGATATTAATAAAAAATTTAATTTTTTATATATAAGTGGCATTATATCAGGGAAAGTATTAAAATGTAACTAATTTTACATTTATTTATAGCACAAAGTTTATGGAATATGTAATCGTTGTCTAGGGACCTTCATTAGATATAATTGTATATAGAAGCACAGAAAATATATTTGATATATTTAGTGTTTTAAGATTAATTGATATGTTATTTCTGAAAAGGTGTAATTGATTCAAATCTTCATCCATGTGTAAAACTACTTTTTTGCATTATAAATGAGTGAATGAATGAGAACGACTTTATTTTTAAGGCGAGGTTAGGACTGAACATTCCTCTCTACCACCTAGCCTTATTACAAATAACAAAACTAATCATATAAATAAAACATTACTATTAATACAATATAAACCAATTGCAATACATCCGTAATCAATAATAAAAAAAAACAAAACTCGACATATCAAACATAAAAAAGAGGTGTATGTCTTATATAAATTGCTCATTTATATTATATGTAAAGAATACCTTGGATTACAGTTTATTAAGTTTTCAGTGGGTGGGGTCAAATTGTATTAACATGGTAAGCCTCAACAACGTCTGTCCAACAACTTAGGAAAAAGATGTGAGGGAACATCGCTGTAGGCCTAGTACACAATGTCCTAAAGATGTGAGGGAACATCGCTGTAGGCCTAGTACACATGTCCTAAAGTTACGTTCAATAATATGTCAAATAAATATGTTTTATAAAAAATAATAAGTTAGTATATGTAGAGTGTATATATGTATGTATACATTTATTGCATACAGGAGGTACATTTATATACTGAATATAAATAGTGAAGGTTTTGTTATTTTTTTCTTATTTTTAAATTAAATGAATAGTTATTTTCCACTTAAAACCCTTCCAGGACTTAAGATATATTATAATTAAATCATTTTGAGGATCTTATATGTGCTCTATGGCAAATTTGATGCCATTAATATGTGTTGAGATAGTTAACCTGCTTCTAGCTTGCAATTTATTCCCTAAAACAGTTTGTAATAGACTTTTTTCGAGAGTCAACTAGCTCAATTCCCAGCCTACATCAAGGAAATATGTCGGCACTGGTGGCGCAGTGCTGTAACCGACGTGGCGTCCGCTCAATGGTTTTATCAACGTAGACACTACTAGAGAAGTCTGGAGTGTCCGGGTTGAATGGTAGTCAAGGTTCGGATGTTGTGTAGGGAAGAGAACTGAGTGTCAGACTTGTCAGTTAGCTGAAAATCAGACCAACACTACGTGGTTCGGATTCCACGTAAAGCTGTAGGTCCCACAGTTGCCCCGGCTATTGAGCTATTAATAAATAGTCCTTTCTGAGCTAAGTCTAATTCAGATAGTAACAATGACTACACTCGTTCATCTACACTCATCACACTCATTCACTCCTCATATTCGCCCATATCTCTACGATCGGCGTCTTAGAGATGAATAATGAATAATAATAATGAATAATAATAATAATAATGTCCTGGAAGAGGTTAATGAATATATTTTCCTAACTCCTTTGACAAATGTACGTACTAACTTGGAGGATCCTGTTTAAGATGTATAGACATTATTCCTTTTTGGAATCTGTATTTACGTATTTGACGGTTTTAATCGTAGATTTATAAGGATAGTAAATATACATGTTAGGATGTATTTAAGCTTATAGGTAGTACGTTATCTATTACTTCTGGTAAACTAAAACACAATAACTATCATTTCCATGATCAGATTGGTAACCTAAATAGTATATCATTACTATAAACACTGTTTGATAAATATAGCAAATAAGTCAATGAGATTTTGGTAAGATTCATAACACAAGGCAATACATTTTATTAATACAAACATACGATTAATTGTGGAAATGACAGAAGTCATCCAAAGATGTTTATGCGCTCTTTATATTTAAAAACATTTGGTTTCTATACATACACCATAGTATAACCTTCTAGTTATAACTTGACCAGCCTTTCTGTCAGACGAATGTTGTACTCTTTATGTTATCTTCGTAAGTTGGTGGGTGGAGCTCTGGTCGATGCTTGTCTGTTGGGCCCGACACAACTTCCCCGACAAGCACTCTGGTGTTCGCACCTTACTTCTCCCGCACCAACCTTGCATACAACTCCCCACTAAACGCAATGAGCCGTCTTTATAATATATACCCTAACTCTGCAGATAATGTTTACTTGCCGTTGTGCTTTGTTCAGGGTGATAAAGTATTTTCAATAAGTGTTTACTAATTTATAATTCTTACATAATCATCCCTACAGTGAGTTGTTCGCCTGTTTTTTGTTTTGTTATTGTTTAAACGTATTGTTAAATATTGTTCATTTGTTAATTCGTTTTGGTATTAAATCATTTTCTAAGTCACAGTTTAATATTTATCGGTTTATTCAGATTCATGTTGTATTTTGTGTGCTCTTTGTTGTTATTTATAATGCTATTTTGTAATTTAATGTCTTTAATTGTTTATTATTATTATTTTGTTTAGTAATTTATATTAAACTATTGTATATTTATTGATACGAAAATAAATAATAATTAATGCATGTATTTTATTTATTTATATTAATATTTACATGCTATTTAAACTACTTTTATTTTCGTTTAATAGTGTAATGTAATTGACTTTGGCTGTTTTAAAGCATTGTAAAAATAAATAAATATGCACTATTCTGTTCTAATGAGTCTATAGATATACTAGATTTCACTTAATTAGGACCATCATTTTGTTAAATCTGTGTAATACGAAGTACATTTTTTGTTATATTTTAAATATTATAAAATACAATGATAACGTATGTTTTAAATTTTCATGTATATTGTAATAGTCTACTTAGTTTACAAGTCATTCAATTACAAATAAATCAATGATAAAATATAATAATAGAGCAGTCTTTATGAATTAATAGGAGTCTGATACAGTAGAGAAATATAGTAAGTAGTTAATAAATCATAAAACTCAGGAGAATACATTCTGAGGCCACTTATTTGGTATTACTTTTGTTAATGTGTTCTACAAAATACCTAGGCTCTTAAAGTTTTGTTTGACATTTATTTTTTGCCCAACATATCCAAAGCCTTATACAAGGTGGAACAAATATCGAAACGCTTTCACAACAACGTTGTTTTTGTCCACTGATAGCTTTTCAATTTCATTTTAAAAATAATTGTGTTCCATAAAGTATAACTTTTGATCAGAATAATTTAATTAAAACCATTAAATAATGAAAAAAATAGATTGTTAAAATTAGTTAATTTGAAGTTCAAATGACTCTAGTAAGGATAAACCTTTCGAAGTCTGGTTTGTGGTGATTACTTTACCTTCAATAGGCCTTTCATTTGATACTTAAGTCCATCTAGGTTTAAATTGAAAATTTTCGTTCACCTCCTCGCGGGACGTCTATCTGAAAAGGTACAATCTTGCTAATGGTATCAAAAGTATTTTTATTTTTAACCATGATCATGAACAAGATTTCACGTTTACTAGTGAAGTCATAAAAAAAGTTCAACCTTTTTTTCACCCTCTATATACAAATATATTGGGAATTAATGTTTAGAGATAATCAGTAAGTGCTAATACTAAAACACTAACTTTATTACTTTCGTTTTTTATAAAACGTAGAGCATTTCTATTATTACCAGCTGTGTGTGTGTGTTTTTTTTAAATTAATAATAATATATTTAACGTAATTATTAAATTTACAATTGTTAAGATTCAACATGGGTTTAAATACACGTTCAGTTGTATAATATATTCCGTCGTACAACTATGAAGGGATAGTTATAGACATTGACATTGTTTCAACTTAAACCTTTGGTACATCGAAAGCATGTTTAACAAACCACGACGCTCTCCCTTGTTAACAAGCAGACTAAATTTACTGAATGTGTATTGTGGCCCATTACAGAACCAGGCACTAATCGGGCGCTTGACAGCCTCTGTACTACTAGTATTGATACTAATTCATTTAGATAATGCCTTTCAATTATTTACACGAAATTGTAATGGACACTTACACAAAATCTGGCAAAAGTGTGGTCTTTGTACATCAATTAAGACAAACTTCTATTTTAGATTGAATATGTATTAAAATCTGTTACCAATTAAATAACAAATATAATCATATTCATACCAAAAACTTTCTCTACAGAATTTAATTTAAATAAAATCTAAAATATACTTGATATCTTGCCTAATTATTTATTGACTAGGAAATTAAACTACTAAACATAAAAAATCAAATCGAATTATTCAAATGACGCATTAAATATCTACTATTTAATGATTCAACGTATAAATTTTACTTACCATACGTGTTGTAGACATAAGAAATAAAATAAAAATGTTAGATAACTTTTGCGTGTGAAAATTATAGTTTTTATAATAAATTTTAAAATACGTTTCTTAATTTTATTTGAAATTCAAGGAAAACTAGTCTTATATCCATTTTGATCTTGCTAAAATAATACTATTACATTATTCTGACAAATCTAAAAGATGAAATTAAACTTGAAAACAGCATATACATTTTGCATGCAGGAAACACCACGTAATTTTTACAAAAATGCAAATTCGAAGTTATTTTGAAAATAGAATGGTATATATGTAGACGTACGCATTTGAAAATAATTTAAATATTGTTGCTACCTAAATCAGTGAAGATGAACATTAAAAACATTTACTAATCTACATAAACCGGAGGGGTGCAATGCATATAATTAATTAAAGACTTAGTTACATTGAGTGCCCCTGAAGCGTTATCTGTAGATCACCTTTTCCATCAGCATCTGTTCCCACGCTACATTATAAAAGGCAGTTTAAAATATTTGTACTAATTGTTTTCAAATCAGTAAAACAAATGTTAAAATCAATTATAGAGATGAATAAATATTTTAATCAAATTTTAATCTCATTTGGAAAGAGAAATCTCCTACTGTAATAGTAAAACCTGATTTTCAGTGGTAAACTAGTTTACAAATTGAAAATAAATTATGTAACAAAACAATAACTTGTCTACATTTAACCATGTATATTTTTTAACTCTTAAGAATTCTATCAAGAAATCAGCCAAATATATTAGTACAACTGTGTAATTCTCATACTTAAAAAAAAAAAAATAAATAAAAAGTGTTGTTTAATATTACATTAATAACCATTATTTTCAAAACTACTATCTCTTAGAAGAATGTAGTAATTTACATGAGACACAAATAGTTCAGCGCCTTATTTTTTAATTAAACTTAATGAAAAAAAACTTATAAAGGAATAATTGAACTGGACAGCTCATATTAAACAAAGTATGTATTTTTCTCTAAAGTGATACAACAATCTCGTCTTTAAGCCCTTCTAATCAAACCCTCCGAACACTATAAAGAACAAACTTTTAGAACATTGGAAGAATATTTTTATAGCAATTAAAATTATAAAATATGCAACAATTCATAATTCTTCAGTTATTAACAACTATTTTGAAGGATAATATCACATAAAAATAAACAGTTTTATAATTGTATATTTATAGAACAAACTTACGTTGTCAATTTAAATTTAACAATATTCCTTTTGTGTGAAATGAAACAATGTGAAATAAAAGTAACCCTTATTACATATAACAAAGTAAATTTTAACAGGCTTTTACGAGTAGAGCGTTTTATTGTTCCCTTGCTGGCAACTTTATCATTTTGCAGTTATAGGAGACCCACAGGAGCAGTATTTCAAACTGTATTGTTTTACTTTTGTCATGGAACTTATTACAAATTATTGCAATTGAAGATGAATCATTTATTGATCATGTGGGTGACCCATTTAAACTATTTATGTACATATTTTATTTAGACATTAAAAAAGATTTACTAAATACAAACTAACTTGTAACTGAAATATGTCCATTTAGTATTTATTTATTGTTACTAACAGCAAAATATTTTATATTTTCATCATATAATATGTATGACCACTATATACGAATCATTTAATAATTTGTAATGAAGATCAGTTACAATAATAGCTCATTTATACTGATTAACATTAAATAATAAATATATTTAATTTCCATTGACTAATACAAAGTATTAGAAAAAATAAGAGATGTAAAATGATTAACAAATATGATTGTAATGGTTTTACCATTTGATAAATCTCTCAAAGCACCCTATTTATTAATTCATGCATATATACGTAGTGTAAGATTCATTACTTATACTTATTTGTTATGTTACATACATTTTGTGTTGCAGAGAAAATAATATTATTTTGAATTCATTTTGAGCATAAATAAATTCAATAAGCACTACTGCAACCTACAGTAAAAATATCATTTCCCTAGCAGAAACAAAAGTAATTGCAGAAGAATGATATCTGACATAAAATACACTAAGAAAGTAGTACTGAGAATAATAGCAAAAGATCTATTGATAGTAATTGATATAGCTGGAATAATTAAAAATTTGTTGCTGCAGTTAGTTATAAAAAAAGATGTTAAATTACAATAAGGAAATATATTCTCTAATCAGTTGAATTATGAGGTATATAATAAATGTACTACATAATAACTTAGTACATTACAAATACTCTTTGTTTTATTTTGCATATTACCTTTTAGTACACTAATATTATAATTTTTAAATTTATAATTATTGTTAATAACAGTGAAGTAGTTCCCAACCTTTTGGTATTAGAATATCACCTAACGATTTTCCTTCATTTGCTGTACTACCAATTGTATCTATGAAAGATGGAACGTCCAGACCCCAATTATTAAATACTTACGCTAAACCATGTTACAAAATATGTAAAAAACATGGACACTATTGTTAGCCCCTTATACACGTCAATTCTAGTTTGTTAATTGTATTATGTTCTGTTAAATTGATGTTACCAGTTAAACGATTAAAACGTCTCTCCTTAAAAGACATTATTGTGCACTCTGATAAAATATTTCATTTTATTTTAGTAATCGTTTGAAAATTGATTACCCAAAAATAATTAGTAAGCTAATTTCACTAAATCTCATAAGAACAACTACTTAGGTTAACTAGTTTCTGACATTACCGGAGACATTTTCGGAAATTCTACCCTAAGACCAAATTTGAGTTACTAAACTCTAGGCCGGCCAGCCCGCTGACTTTGGCGAGGAGCTCGGTGCTCACCCGCCAAACATAAAAATCTTTACCTACATTGTCTTATAGCACATCTACAACATAAGACCTTTGATGCTACGAAATGTCAGCTTCGTAGGCTTAGTAGCTTTTTAGTTACAGTGGTGAGTGAATGAGTCAGTGGTACTTGCCTATTATAGGTATAGATATTCATATATTTTGATACATATAATTAGTTTTTTGCAAAATTCTACACGTTACAAAACATAATAATAAGTTTTACTAGCCAAAAGTAAAAACTCAGCTCTCTGTTATTGCGTTGGCTTGTGTGAAAGGACAGCTCATATATTATTTATTATCAAAGAACAGGCATTTTATTTATTGTATGCATACATAAATAATTACTAAGTATTTTGGGAAATGTGTCTGGATACGCAATTTAACTCTATTTAGTTCCTAATAAACAGCATTTATATTTTATTTAACTTAATTTATATTTTAAACTGGAGATTTCAGTGTGGTTCGAAAAAAATAATTTTATACATTAAGACGTAACACCTGTTTGCAACAAAACCAATTTGCTCATCGAGAACAAAGCAGACTGACTGAAATACTTCTGAAAGATTAATGAGATGTCCTTTCACACAAGCCAACAGAGAGCTGAGTTTTTACTTTTGGCTAGTAAAACTTACTATTATGTTTTGTAACGTCTAGAATTTTGCAAAAAAACTAATTATATGTATCAATATATATGAATAAATATACAAATAAAAGGCAAATACTACTAACTCATTCACTCATCGCTGTAACAAATAAGGTACTAGTAGTGTAAATAGGGCAGTTTCAGACCCACTTTTCTAGCCTCTGAATGGTCGAGAGCGGTCACGTGACTGGATCCAAGATGGCGACCGGAACTAGGTCCAAGATGGCCGCCGGAAACGGAAGCAGTGGTACCAACACCCCGTGGGAATTTTTCCTCCCAAAATTTCCTTCCAAATTCCCAAATTTCCCTCACATTTCCCACATCATACTATATAAAATGCACTTTTTTCAAGATGGCGGCATTTCCCTTGTTATACTATATAAAATACACTCCTAACCTTTTCCCCGTTATACTATATAAAATGTAAAAAGATGGCGGTCTTTCATATATGTACTATAATAAATAAACTTTTAAACTTCGATTATTACCGTCGGCTACCTTCGTACGCGGCGTCCGCTGGTCCGGCGCGCATGCGCGTTTGTTACTCTACTCATATATACACTATAACAAATGCAATACTTCATATATACACTATAACAAACGTAATATTTCATATATACACTATAACAAATGCATTTTGGCTGACACGATCGCAGCGCACCTGGTGGCAATGCCGATTGACCACAGCGCACCTAGTGGCAATGCCGTGCTTTCGACCCGATTTCAGCGCTCCAAGTAGCAATGTCGTGCTCTCGACCCGATCACAGCACACCTAGCGACCACACCGGTGCGTGGATGGTGCATGCGCAGGGACATGCTACTCTGTCACAATATACACCATAACAAACGCAATATTTTATACATACACTATAACAAATGTCACAGCGCACCTGGTGACAAAACTAAGCGCATCCTTTCGGAAACATGGCGCCTTCGAAAGGGAAGTCCCTGGAGGTAATTCCCCTCACAAAATTTCCCTCCAAAGTCCCTCGTTATCCTATATAGAATGCACTCTTAATCATTCCCATTTCATACTATATAAAATGCAAAAGATGGCAGCCATTTACATATGTACTATATAAAATGCTTTCGTGTACTTCCGGTGACTACCTTCGTACGCTCTTCGCCTACGATGCACCCGTCGGCTACAGGTCTAGCGCGCATGCGCACCCAAATGCTACGCTCTGATTGGTTACCTCCCTACTTTACAGGTAATCTTTCTCACACGTACTGTTAGCCTACCTATTTAAATTAATTTTGAATTTAATTGTTCTGAATATTTTATAAATACTTTATTAACATTTGCTCTTACCTTCAGGTACTATTATAAGGCTTCCAGTAACATACATCGTTACCTACCTATACTTTAGTTAAAAATATCTAATCACAGTTCATCCTCAAACCCCTACTTCACACTTAAGGCAACCCATAATACACGGTTTATTTAAAAATTAAGGGGCAGCTATATTTAGTTCACTGTTAACATTTTAGTCCTTTAACTACCATCAACTTCCGCTTAACTTCGTATGGATACCTTCGTATCAAACACACCCGACATCCTCTAAACTTAATACGCTAGTTTAACTTAACTTCGTACGCTCTTACCCTAGAGCCCTCATACCTACCCATCTTCGAACTATCCAACCTAAATTACTTTAACTGTACTTACAAATTCTACTGGTGGCCAGGCTTTATCAGTCCGTTATTGGTCACAAGCTTCACATTTTCTTTCATTAACTATCATCATGTACTATAACAATTTCCTATTTTCCTACCTTTGCGTGCGTGTCCATGTTACCTAGGTTACATTACTTACTTTCAGTCACTTTCATTATCAATTCTGTAGACTCCTCCCTTACCTCACTTCCTATCCACGTTCCTATCCAGAACCCATCAGTCCCCTTACATAATAAAACTAGCACACCTTCCTTCACTTCCCATACTCAAAAATTCCTTCCTTTGTACTACAGCGACACTCATGGACTAATTCACTACCACTTCACAAACCATATCTCACTACCTCTGCTCGGTGCACTGGCAGTTTAATAGTTCTCGCGCACTTTTCTTATCGAAACCACTTTCCTTTACCACAATCATTGCTTTACATTCCGTGTCTTTTATTTGCACAATCTCTTTTAATAATATCGTACACTTAATTAAAATTGTATATGATTCCTTCTGAACATTTATTAAAACAGTACTACACGGGATGACGTAATCGGAGTTTCAAGACTGGACAGGCGCGTGACCCAAATGCTACGTTCTGATTGGTTGCCCCCTCCCCCTCCCCTGCCCTCCCCCCACCAATCCCTACTTCACTGTACAACACACTCAATCTTTCTCACTTCTGCTCTTGCGCTCGTACTGATCAGACGTGTCTTCAATTTGCTCCTCCATATCAGTAAATATTCTCATCATAAATACTTTAACTATTTTATATTTTGGACACCATTCTCTGTATGGTATTTCGAAAGTGATATACCAAGAGTAAGTCCCGTATACAGTATAATTAGTCCTTACGTTTGATTGACTAAAGTTTGATTACGCTTGCTTTTTGAGCTTTTAATTCGATTTGAATTACTATAAATATCATTTAATTTTGTTTCAATATTACCAAAGATGGAATTATTTTCCATATACGACAATCTTGTGACCAGTTCCCGTCGGTTCGACACCACAGGAACTGACCTCCCTACCGTTCTTACTGAACATAAAAATAAAATTATTTCCGAAATAAATAACCACCTAAACAGGCTCAGGGGAGTCAATTGGTATATTTCTCTTTAAATTAAATTTTCCAAAATTGTTAACAACGAGGAAATTTCCACTTCACCTTTCTTTCACGGTAAAACCCATCCTTTGCTACCTTCCGATTCTCTAGATATACAATACTCTAAGGCTACAGACAAAATTTTAGAAAGCGTGGCTAAGTGGGTAAGTCAAGGTAGTGGGTGGGTAATAGAAAATGTTTTACGACTCGATCTGTTCATTGTTAAATTTCAATCTTTGTACGCCTCTTCTTACATACTCACCCCGAAAAAAATTAACCACGCCAAACAGGGAATTGTAAATATTAAAAATTACGATAATAAATGTTTCCTGTACTCTGTACTTGCCCATTTGTAGCCTGACTGACATAGATGAGTAAGTTATTAAAAAAAACGTGAAAGTAAATTAATCATGTCTGGTATTAGCTATCCTGTCAAAATTACCGATTTAGATAAATTTGAAAAACTGAACCCTGATATCTCTGTAAATGTCTTTGGTTTTGAAAAAGACGAAGTTTACCCCCTAAGAATAACCAAAGAAAAATTCAAACTTCACCATGTAAACCTGTTACTTTTGACCACTGACACTACTGTTTGATTAAAAACATGTCTCGACTGCTAGCTCACTTGACTAAACACGACCCAGCTTCATACTACTGCAACTACTGCCTACACAGATTTTATACGTACGACGCACTTACTAACCACTTACCTTTGTGTTCACCACACGGTGCACAAAAGACCATACTACCAACTGATGACAAAAAATACATGTCCTTTAAAAACTATACTCTAACACACAAAGTCCCTTTTACAATCTACTGTGACTTTGAGTCCTTTGTCGTACCTATCCCTACTACAATTAACGACCCATCTACGTCACACACGACCAACACTGCCCATCACGTCCCCTCTGGTTTTTGCTATGTAATTATTGATAGTGATAGCAAACCAGTAAAACAACCTCAAGTCTATAGCGGCCCCGACGTTGTAGATACTTTTCTAAATTGTTTGATTGCAGATTCTGAGGAACTCTCACCTATTATTAAAAAGAATATTCCTATTAAAATGTCTCCGCAAGACAAAATTATTTTCCAAAATGCTACCACCTGTCACCTTTGTCAAAAACCTTTAGACGGAGACAAAGTAGCTAACCATAATCACCTAACGGGCGAGTTCTTGGGACCCACCCACAACTCATGTAACCTACATTATAAAGTTCCCGATCATATTCCAGTCTTTTTCCATAACCTCAGAGGTTATGACTGCAACCACTTGATCCAAGGGTTAGGTAAATTCAAAAAAGAAAAACTGTCATGTATCGCTACTACTAGCGAACGGTACATTTCAGTCACCCTTGGGTCACTACGATTTTTGGACTCACTCCAATTCTTAAATGCTTCTTTGGACACACTCGTGTCCAACTTAGTTACTGACGGGGCTTCCAAATTCAAAATTTTAGGGCAGTGTATGACCAACACAGACTTACTACTACGAAAAGGTGTCTTTCCCTACACTTACATGACAGACGAATCTAAATTTAACGATACTAAACTTCCTCCCAAGGAGGCATTCTACAATGACCTGACCCAAACACCTATATCTGATGAAGACTACACACATGCACAGACTGGGTGGACCACCTTTGGTATGACTTCAATGAAAGAGTACCACAACTTATACCTACTAACTGATGTACTATTACTGGCAGATGTATTTGAAAACTTTAGAACTACTAGTATGACATACTACGGTATTGACCCGTGTAACGTCTACTCTGCCCCCGGACTTGCATGGAATTCCATGCTAAAAATGACAGACATACATCTTGAACTACTCACCGACATTGATCAACACCTATTTGTCGAGTCTGGGATCCAGGGTGGTGTCTCCATGATACCTAACCGGTACGCCCAGGCCAACAACCCTACCTTCCTGACTTTGACAAAAAAAAAAACCGACTAATTACTTACTTTATCTCGATTTTAACAATTTGTATGGGACCAGTATGTCAGACAGACTCCCAGAGTCTAACTTTAAGTGGATCGACCCCCAAGACATTGACTATACAAAAGTACCCGGTGACTCTGACATAGGTTACATTTTAGAAGTTGACTTACACTACCCAGACTATTTACACAGCCTACATTCAGACTTTCCACTGGCCCCAGAAAGAAAAGTAGTTACAGACGACATGCTTTCACCTTACTGTAAGGACTTACTAGACGAACTTAACTATAAACCCCCAAAGACTGAAAAATTACTAACTACTCTATATGACAAAACCACGTACGTTTTACACTACAGGACTCTAAATCTTTACTAACAATTGGGACTGGTACTAACCAAAGTCCACAGAGCTCTAAGCTTTAAATAGTCTGCCTGGTTAGCCCCATTTATTGATTTCAATACGGAAAAAGAAAAGAAGCGGAAATTAATTTTGAAAAAGATTTTTTTAAGTTAATAAACAACGCTACGTACGGGAAATACTTGGAAAATGTTAGGTTGTTTGTTGATTTTAAACTCGTAAATGACGAAAAACAATTGGTTAAATGGACAGCTAGTCCCAGACTTAAAACATTTTTTGCTTATAATAAAGATATTGCGGGATTGGCCTTGAAAAAACAAACAATCTTTTTAAACAGACCTATCTATATTGGATTTACAGTATTGGAAATTTCAAAATATATCATGTATAACTTTCACTACAACTGGGCAATTGCAAAGTATGGGGAAAATGTTAAGCTTTGTATGACTGACACAGACTCACTATTCTACAATGTATATACTCCCGACGTTTACGCAGACATGAAAAATAAATTACACCTTTTTGATACGTCTGAATATCCACCTAGCCACACATGCTACAGTGTAGAAAACAAAAAAGTGTTAGGAAAATTTAAAGACGAGGTAAACTCAAATCCGGCTAGGGAAATAATTGGCTTGAGAGCAAAATGCTACTCCGTTCTAAATTCAGATCTAGAGGAAAAGAAGGTGTCTAAAGACGTCTCCCGAGTAGCGATAAAAAAAATTTAAAACATGATATGTATAAAGACTGTCTTTTAAATCATTCGTTAAAAACAACATCAGCTTTAAACATTGGCAGTGACAAACATAACATTTACACACAACACATTTAAAAATTATCACTTTCCCCCTTTGATGATTAAAGATACATCTGGGAAAACGGCATAGATACACTAGCATACGAACACCATTTAATTAGTAAAAAACGAGCTTTAGAACACGACCATGATTACCCAACTAAAAAACCTAAACTAAAATAAAATAAAAACTCACCTTATAAAATTAAAACCATGATGTAAATAAAAAGCATAATAATACCAATACACACAACTAATTCATCAATATAAAACCAATCTCTAAAACTTTGACTAAGTTCATCAGGTACCTACCAAGGTTAGTTTATATTCATTGTACAGTTTTTCGGCGAGGTCAACAGATGTGTAGTACCTGTCGGTGGTTACATTCCTACCGGACTGAGCAATAGGCATCACTAACCGGCACACAAGCGGAATTGAACCCCTTTCAATGTCTGTTCTTCCACAATATACCTCCATGTTCAACACATATCTGGAGTTAGCATCACATAGCATCCTAATTAGAATTCCATATTTACCGGGCTTATCCTTCATGAATACTTTGAAGGGGCATCGTCCACGAAAAAGAGACAGCATTTCATCAATAGTGGTATTCTCACCTGCTGAAAGATATTGTGGAAATAGGTTATTGACAAGCTCAAAAATATTCCTCATAGGAGCGAATTTATTTGTGGTTCTTCTAGCCTTGCTTGTATTTTTATCATCAAATCGTAGTATGTTTGTGATTTGAATAAATCTTGTACGACTCATGACTGCATTGTAAACGAGACGGCCATACAAAGTTGACCAAAGTTCGTGATAATCAACTTTGCTATCTTTGTTTGACCCCATAAGGATAATAAGACCAAGGTAGGCCATCAACTTAGTCCCATCAGTAAGTGGAATATTTTTCCTCCTAGCCTCCTCATTTGTATGGGTAACAATAATATTTATTATTTCAGGTGTAAAAAATTTTTCAAAAGATTCTTTTGCACTGGTTACTATTCCCTGCCGTTTTATGCCTGGTCTTTCACGAATAATATTTTGGGTTCGTCTTCTAGTAACCCGTTGAGGATAACTTACATACTGCCTTGGATTATTGTTTCCCTTACACACGTAAACATTACCAATTACATGGGGTCTAGGCCTACCTTGGATATTTCCCTGTAGAGAGACAGGCTGATTTTTAGTGGGAAGTTCAGGCTCCACAACTTCATTTTCAAACTGTTCTTCAAGCTCTATAAAGTTATCTTCTGTCTCACTACATTCTTCTCCATTATCATCATCACTAAACTGCAAATCTTCATCAAATAATCTGTCTATTTCACTTGGATGTTCATATAAGTAACTCATCTTTTGGTGTAAACAAGAACAATGCACATATAACCTCACAAACACAAACCAACACAACTGGTAGTCTGATAGAAACACATGGCAAATCATTTCTGTTGGTTGTGCAGTACTGCCAACTGTGCACATGTAAGGGAAAATTTACCTCAGATATTCAACTTGTAATATTGATATGTACATTCATGTAAATACAGTTTGTATTCGTATAAATAAATAATTTGTTGAAGAATTATTAACCAAGGGTTACACGGAGTACCAAGGGGGGGGGCTTCAGAAGCCCAAACGCACTTTTGTTGTTGTTACGGACAGGAATTTGGTTAAAAAAACAGAATGTATATTAAAATGTATTCTTTAACTAGCTACTGACAATATCCAATTTTATCTAAATTTTCTAGAAAGCTTTTATACTAAAAAATTACAAAATATCAAACAATGGGCCTGATAGGGCCCCCTTGGTCCTAGAAGGGTTAAACTTTTCTAAAATATTTACCACAGTATTATATTGAAAATGTAATATTGGACAGTTTTTTGTATATATGAATATTTGTACATAACTTATCTGTTTGGTTAGATTTTACTTTGTGTACATTTAAAAATGTAAAAAACCAGCAGTTTCAATGTACGTATATACAAAGTCTACAAGTACCACACTGTTACAGGATGTGGCTCGCCAACCGCTTGTGTCACAAAGGCGAAATATCAGCTTGCTTCTTATTGTTAATAATATAAAGATTATATACTTCCAACTACTAAAAAAAGCGATGGAATGAGATTGTAACCCATGGTTACTAACATGTCCGTAGAAACCCAATTTACGACATTGGATGGGCTCAACCCAATCGTAGTGCAATGTAAAAACCTCGTACTGAACGAACCTTCTTCTTGATTACGGTAACTCCTACGCCAGGTAAGTAATGTTAGGTTAGTTTTGAGTAAACTCTTTTACCGTCAACATTTAAAAAACAAACGGTAAAGTAAATTGTGTTATAATATAGACACTTTTGTGAGTTTACATAACTACAATTTATTAACGGCTATCTCCAGCTCTGTGTGAATTTCTATAGAATACCGTAACGTCGAGGTGAGGGTGGCCCAAATTCAATAAAAAAAAGCCCGACTGTTCTCTAAGGCAGCCGTAAAACGCATAAGTCCTGAAGTGGTCCTGCAACTTGGGGCTGGACTAAACCCCGTAAGACCTCGAGTCGCAGTCCGGGCCCTCGTAAGGTACGTGTATGATTGAATGTTATACTCTATGGCTGGACAGTATCCGTAGGTCCCGTGTGCGAGGGAGAGTGACTTACAAAAAAGAAAAAAAAAACACAAAAACCTACTGTAAAAAAAACAGAATCAAAAATTAATAAAAACAAATGTATATATAAAAACCCCTTTGTAAGTCTATACGTCACATTGAAAGGCTTCTCTAAGTAAAGGGATGTCTTTACTTACAGTTGGACCCAATAAAATACAAAAATAATACCGGGAGGTAGCATTTCGTTTGGCTGGCTACCACCGTAATGAGCGAGGTTTGGGCTCATTACACTAAAATACCCGTGGGGGATACCAGTCCTCTATTGGTTGCGTCCCATGGGAATTGGGCAATGCCCTTCAGTTTTGCCTTCAGCTTACTTGAGGGTAGTGAGGAATTAAATACTCACCGTGAAAAGAAACTGGTTTAAATAAAAACATTAATAAAATCTGCGAGAAAGATCATGGTATAGAATCAGGAAGTGATCTTAGTAAGATATGTTAAAACTTTTGATAAAAAGAGTAAATTCCATCTAAAAGTAAGAAAAAAATCAAAGATACATTCAAATTTCAGAAAAAGAGTCATTTTACATAAAAATGTAATTGTTGAAAAATTTCTCAAATCAAGGAAGAACTACCAACATAGTACTCTCCAAACCCCTTAAAGTTGAGTTAAAATGTCCATAAATAGGGTTATTTGTGTACAAAATATGTTATAATTCCCTAAATGTATTAAAATTCAGTGTCATAACAATGATATTAGTAATAGTATACGATTCATGATTTATTCATAAGCTGTCACACACAGCTGTACAGTATATGTATGTAACTACAAAGCGTAACTACGCTAACGTATGTATGAGTTTCAATAATGTAGATTGGATTGATAAGGCTTTGAGTTCAGATTTTAAAATAAAGTTACATAATGTCAAAAGTGCGATTCCTCATCTTTTAGTTCATACAAATCTGTTATTTGTATGAACATATTTAAGTTAGGCAAAACTGCTAGTTACCTTAAATTCATCAAAATTTGAATAATTTTCACACATTCAATTCTAAATTATAAATCAATATAAATTACGGGAATAGTATTTTACTTTGTTCGTATCTCTTTGATTTGTACTCTCATGCAATCATATATACTTTTTTCACTAAAATTTAATAAATTTATTTGAAATAACTCGTAAATTGTTTATTTTTGGAGTTCCGAATTATTTGGGATTATAAACCTGCTATTATTTTATGGGTTGTTTTACAACTGGCATCTTGTTCTGTGATTTCTGCTATATTTTTATTTATTTCAAAATTGTTATTGTATTTATTAATGATAAGTTCAATTTTGATCAGTATTTTTTTTTAATTAAGTTGATAGTATTATATATTACGTTTTCTTTTCTACCAATATTTATATACATAGTTTCTATTAATTGCACTATATTATATCATTATTTTAAATAATTAAATAAGTGTATTATAGACTAAATTGTATTTTGAAAACTGGAAGACAACCTATATAGGAATGATTTATGTGGTAAATATACTAAATAAATAATTTGATTAGGTAATTTATTTATCTAATCGCACTACAAAATATAATTTGTACAGAAAAATTAATGCATCATAATAGAATAATAAATAGATCTTAACATTGTATATTATTCGTTGGTATTGTTACAAGTTTTTAAAGAACGTATATTATAATATTTTTTTTCTTTTAACATTGAAACACCAATGGGATTTTTATCTATAAATATAATATACTATCTATGACTTAAATGTCTAAATCCCTCTTAGAAAACGCTGTTAAACCTCGTTGGATTTTAACCTTAGACCATCTTAATTTCAGACAGAATCCCTAACCAATAGCCCCAATGCCTTGTTCCCTTCCATTCTTTCTACTCACAGATGACTCATTCACTCATTTGTCAAATTATTTTACGTAGAGTGGATATAACTGCCTGTACATTTGTATTTTTAAAATTAATAGGTGATGAATCTGTCAAGTAAAAAACGCGTTTGAACTTCTAAGACGGTCGTTCCCCAAACTGTCAAGCCACCGCTGGAAAGTCGATGGTCCAAACTAAGGCCCCTTTCACATGAGGCGAGCAGCCGCGTTCGCGTGTTTATTAACCGATAATTTTACACTACGCGACTTCGAGGTGGTTCCCACTCGCGCGGATTCAAAGTGCAGTCTACAGTAGTCTGTCTCTGTGCTACCCGTGGACATGAACGACACTCAGAAGAATTTACTAGTCTTGTATTAAATTGAACCAACAGTTTGAAGAAGGTAATAAGTCAAAAAATTTGTATTTTGGGAAATCAAAGAAAACCATCTAACTTTTTTCTTTATAAATATTTTTTTACAAATTTTTTACATTATCTTCTATACGGTAATATATCATTCTGATATTATTTTTTCATTTTTGAGTTGATCTAAAAAAAAGTTATGACAGTTATAAAGTAGTGGGTTTGTTCCCTTATTCAAACTGATGAGTTATAACTGGAATTAAACAAGCAAAAGTTGTGAAACTTGAGTACAAAAAGCTTTAGTGTTTATACTGTTTCAATTTTTAGTATTTGTACATGGTTTTATGTAAAAAAACAAAAAAAGGTTTTTTCGTTTTTCAAAAAACCCAACATTTTTAAAATAAAAAAGTAGCCTTGCATAGTAAAGTCATTATAGAAACGATGTAATTTATATTGCTTTTAAAGTAAAAAGTACACTAAATTTTATTTTACACTTCAGGTGAGAAAACTGGAATAACAAAAACACAATAAAAATGATCTAACAAGAAATACTTTTATTATACGTACAGTTTTTTTATATAAATAAAAAAGCTTTTTTCAATAGTTGAAAAATTTTTTTGTAAAAGCCCATAGCTTTACTACTCCATTTCACTACCCATTTCATCATCTCTGTCTTCTCCATCATTACGATTTCTTCATAAAATGTTTTGTACTCATCTGGAATGTACTGTATTTTCTTGGAAACTTCCTGAATCTTCTTCTGCCTTATTGGAATTTTTCCGTTGTAAGCTTTGTCTTCTGGGATTTGAAGTACTGTTCTGGGTTTCTGCAGTAAGAAAGTGTTACTTGACAAACCATCAATATGTTCATATGTTTTCACATGACCAGCTGGTAATGAGTATTCCAGCTGCTTGCATTTAGAAATCAAAAATGGAACTTTATCTCGAGTCTTTGCTGTTTTTTTGTACACTTTTGTGGTCCAGTTCTTAGAATCTAGAATATTTTCTGAAGAAACCTTAGTAACATTGAAACCAGTCTTCCTAGAAGTTTTGATAAGGTCCACGTACTGTTGAGGAGTATAGATTTCTGATTTTCCTTTTAGCGACTCCAAAGTTACGATCACATTGTAGAAAAGAATGTCCTTGCAGCGGAAAGTATTGATAAATTTTTTCAAATCTTCCTATAGCTACCAAAGCAAGCAAAAACGCCACCAACGTGTGATTGCGGTTTGGACCCCCGCAAACGTCGCTGAAGACATGAAGAATTTTAATATCCGAGTTTAGAGTTTTGATTTTCATCCACAACAAGCTACAAACCTCGTCAGGACCACGTTTGGCTTCACCCTCTGGGTACACATAAAAGTCTGCAGTGTTTATTTTAATGTCATGACAGCAAAACACGTACAGCCAAAGTTTTCTTAAATAATACATTTCCTGAACTGGTATTTTAGGAAGTGGAAGGTTTTGCATATAGTCGAAAACTTTTGCTCCTACTTTAGGATCATTTTCACAGAGAATTTTTACTTCTTGTTGTTTATTGTAAAATTTTCTAGCCCGGCGAAGATGAACAACCTTTTCGGCCACAGCAACACGTTTAGCAGTTTCGTTAAGGAAAGGGCTTCTGATTTTAGCAGTAAGCTCTCCACAGGTGCTACAAACATCTATTTTTAGACGTCCAAATCTGTGACCATGATTTTCGTTGTAGTACTTTCTGTAGAAATCATACTTCAATCCACTAAGAAGATTTGGATATTTTTTACAAAAGAGTTCGTACAAAGTTCTAATGTTCAGATCGGCACTTAAGTATTTTGTGTGCTTGTTACCATAATAGGTTTCTTTCAAGTGAAATTCTTTGATATGTTCATCAATAAAATTACGAACCTCATCAGATATTGCATTTCCAAGGTTGTGGTGCCTACCTCTTTGGTCAATAGGTGTTGTGCCTAGAGTTACCAAAGATGTCAATCTAAATATTGCTTTATTTTTACACAATACAAAATGAAAAACGCTTTTCTTGCACACACATATACGCTCAGAGCCTTTCTTCACATGATAAATGAAATTACTATCACGTTTGAGAGATAGTAGATACTTCACTCTTAGAACGCCTACGTGCGGGTGATTTACGATCAATAAGACCCATCAAAAAAATATCTTGTTCATTTTTTGATGGAATGTCAAGATATTTTTTCAAACTAAGTTGTCTTTCGTGTATATCGAACTTTTCAGTGCATTTATTTTTACATAAACAATCTCCATTGTCATTTGACTTAGCAGGTACGGTAACACCTGTTCTAATACTCACATACTCTTCGCCACGAAGTATTTTGTTCTTTTGGACCTCGCTTTTATACGTTTCTGTGTGACGAATGCCTTTCTTCCTTTTCACAGTGGTCAATGTGTTTTCATCACTTTCAGACATTTCACTGTTATTAACACCACCGATAAATAAATGTTTGCCACAATTTTTAAACAAGGAAATAAGTGCACAAATATAATAGTATTGGCCAAAAATATAAACACCGTTCTTGAAAAACGTGTCTAGTATACGGTAAAGTTTTAGGTTAACCACAAATCTACGATGAAAACAAACAACAAAATACAACATTAATCAAGTGTTTTCATCACTTTCAGACATTTCACTGTTATTAACACCACCGACAAATAAATGTTTGACACAATTTTTAAACAAAGAAACAAGTGCACAAAAATAATAGCATTGGCAAAATATAAACACTGTTCTTGAAAGACGTGTCTAGTATACAGTACATTTTTAGGTTAACTACAAATCTATGATGAAAACAAACAATAAAATATAACAGAACAGCAGTCAGCAGCTGTCTGCCTGCAGGAGTACCAACAAATCAAGATATGAATACCGAGCGCATTCACACGCTCTCTGGCGGGCGCGTTTAGAAACAGTCGGAGTCGTTCCCTTCTTCTAACTCACTAGAATTTGACAGGCCAATATCACCATGATCCGAGTGGTTTGTATTCCGTTCTTCTAACTGGCAATGTGCGCCTATGCTGTAAGATTGGTTTTTCGACAAAAAATGAAATATCGATTTTTTGGCGCTTGTTCCCTTCTTCAAACTGCTGGTTCAATTAGAAGAAGGAGGCGGAAACTTAATAGGAAGTTTTGGGTTCATCCAATAATTGAAAAACGGTTTGAGTTAGGAGCGTTCCATACATTGTTTCAGGAACTTCGGGGAGATGATTCAAAATTTTTCAACTATTTTAGAATGTCAATTGCCTCGTTCGATGAATTTCACGAGTCATTGAAGAATGCTTTAAACCACGAAAATACCAAGATGAGAAATGCTATTCAACCTATGGAAATGTTGCAACCTAAACCTGTTGCAGTTCGGTAAGTTAGCACCAATCATCTTTAAGCGTCCTATATCACCTAGCCTATATTATTGTCACAGTTTTTTGCACTACTCAGGACCTAACTCAGCTAAACTGTATTGATAAGAAATTTGAACAAATGCTAGCACAATACTATTGCAAACCTAACGCAGGCATTTGGCATTTTAAATTATTAGTTTTATTTAGAGAAATTAGTAAACAATTTGAGCTTTTTACACTATGATTTTTTTTAATTCAAAATTCTAAAATATGAATTTTTTGTAACATCGAGAAACCAATGTGAAAGTAAACTGGAGTTTCTATAAAATCTCAAGTCAAAAGTTGAGTTCAATAAGTTTATTAGTTTCTTAGAAAAGTACTATTCATAAAAAACTTTTGTAGAATAATCCAGCATAGCATATCTATAAAAAAACTCATGAAATTGTTGTAGTTTATTTCAGGTTGAAAAATAATTAGATACTTTACTACTAACACTACTTTATTACTGCTTACAAATTATAAAAATTAAAACTCAATTATTTAGTGTACGGGTGTGGACACTAGAAATGGGAAATAGAACAATAGAACAATATAATTAAATTGACACACACCCTTAAATAAACTTTAAAAATAATTTACAGCATTAAATCATCAATAATTGTATCTGAAGATCCTCCAGTAAAGTGGCTGTCCGCTGGTGAAGTCGCATTAGACACAGACACAGGTATGTTATTGCATTCAACTGGCTGCAGTGGCTGCAAACGGCTGGAATTCCAATCATGTTGGCCACTCTCTTGGTTTCCTTGCAAGAACATTGGTTTAGATACATGAGTTTGGGGAGGTTGATGGATATGTTGATAATATTACTGTGGATGGGCATATGAAGTATATGGAGGCTGTGTTTGGTTAGGCACGTAAGAGTTAGGCAGCTGGTTTGAATGTGACATACGTCGAGACTTGATATTTTTAAGATCTTGAAGAACTCCCATTTGAAACTCCAGAAATTGCTCTTCATTAAGATTTTTAACTGTTGGCATGATTCCATAAAAAAACTCATTTGTGGACTTTCTTCACCCTTACCCTTCTCAATTGCATCTAACATTTTTAATTCGAATTCATCTAATTTATTCTTTTTCCTCTTAGGCTGTGACGAAAGGGTAACAGCCCTCTTACTATTGGACGAGTTTGATGGCAGGTCATGGGTATTGGTATCACCCTGCTTTTCACTACATAAAGAGACATTGATTTCTGTTGAGTACTGGTCGGTCTCGCTGTTTTCTACATATCTTACGTCTGCTGAACGTTCTGCTGATTCATCTCCCTGATCTAAACTATCTTCTGTAGGACGATGCTCAATGGTTTTCTTCAAAAACAACATTTGATCATAAAATACATACTTATTTATCTTGGTAGCACCAGCACCGGATTTTTTTGCCTCCGTGTCTTTCCAGCAAGACTTCATCCATGCATCTCTAATATTTTTCCATTTCTTCAAAAGTCAACTACCTGTAAAAAAACGTTCTAATTATAATTTTACAACATATGGCAACGTTTATAATTGTTGTCTTCTTTTTAGGTTCCTGGCAAGTGGATGTACATTTACAGATTTGCATTATGTTTTCCACTTGGGAATATCAACAATTAGCAAGATAGTAAGGGATGTATGTGAGGCTATTTGGACTGTTCTTCGCAAGGATTGTATTCCACATCTGGCATCAACTAAGCTTGAAGAAATAGCAGAAGGATTTGAAAAAAAGCAAACTTTCTTCATTGTATTGGAGCTGTGGATGGAAAGCATATTAGAGTAGTAAAACCAGAACACAACGGTTCTATGTTTTTCAATTATAAAGGCTACTTTTCTATAGTTATACTAGCGGTGAGCGATGCCAATCATCGTTTCACTTATGTTGACGTAGGTTCTTACGGATCGGAGAGTGACCCATCGATGTTTAACCAGTGCTCGTTATGGACCAGTATTCAATCAGGAGGAATTGAACTACAAAACTCTAAGCCATTAGTTGGCACGACCTCCCCAAAAATCCCATACTTCTTTTTTCGAGATGAAGCTTTTCCAATAAGCACAAAATTACTTCGACCGTTTGGAGGACATAGCCTCAGTGTAACCAAAAAAGTATTCAACTACAGACTGAGCAGAGCTAGAAGGTACGTTGAGTGCAGCTTTGGAATCCTTAGTAATAAGTGGCGTGGTGTTCATTGGCATTGATTTCGCAATAAGCATAGTGAAAGCTTGTATTATTCTTCACAACTACGTGAGAGATTTGGACGGGTACCATGAAGAGGACACCTTAACAATCGTGGAATTGTCGGACCTACCCCAAAATGCTGAACTTATTCATGGAGGAATACCATCAAACAAGTTAAGAAATGTTATGGCTGATTATTTCATGTCTGATATTGGTTCATTACCTTGGAAGTTGCAAAGTATATGATAATGTACCCTATGTATTTGACATTGTACAAAGTTGATCTGATCAATAAATAAATAAATTCTATTATATGTTTTTATTTACTGTTTACCTATTCTATAGTTTTAAAAAAATATCTTCATTTTGTGTTTTATGTCTGAAGATGCCAAATTAGTTGGTGAAAGGCCTAACGAAATAAAATTATTTATTGTATTATATTGGTTTATTTCATTTATAATTTAATAAAAAATAAATAAATGTACATTTTTTGATAAATTACAATGGTCATTTTGAAGTTTATTTTTTAGCCCTAGACTTTATTAAACTTAACTTCAATAAGGACTCATAAAAGCTTGTGTATATATTTTTATAAAAATAAATAATATAATGTTGCACAATACAAATATTTTGATACAGTATTAGGAATACAATTATTTATTTGTAATACTGTATGTTTATAAATTGGGTCACGTGACCTAATATTTTTAGAATAAATTTTAAAAGTATTAAAATATTGGTCTGTATTACGTGACCAAATATTGTTAGGCTATTTATTTAATATTATACTAATTAATTAAATTATTTAATTATTATAAAACAATTAATTAATTTAATAAAATAAAATAATTATATCACTATATTCGTATGTAGGTACAGTATGTATAATATTTATAATACAAATAGCCTATGGTCATTTGACATATTACATTTCTGCATTATTTTGAGTTAAGTCTATTTTGAAAAGGTTTCGTATTTTATTGTTTTATTTTATTTGGTTATTTATTGGGATCATGAGCATACAGAGGAATTTTTAAATCAGACAGAAAAATTTAAATTTTAATATCCATGATGGGGCATGTACACAATGAATAAACACATTATTATAAACTATAAGCTTAATACATTTATAAGATATGTAAATATACTTACAGAATTCCTTCTTCTGACTATCACTTTTATTTTCGAAGTCTTCGTCGAGTATGAGGCAAATCTCTCGCCAACCATCTCTTGTTCGGTTTCTATCTTTATAAACTTCCAAAGTTTTGTTCCATAACACCGGCCTCTGGTGCACAAGGCTAATGTGCAACTCCAGATCTATTTCTTTTACGGCCATTTCAAACAAACTATTCTACTACCTACGAAACGAAAACACTACCTAGGCCCTAGGGTATTAACTCTGAAATAATTTAAAATTATACAAATACAGTTAACAACACCAGGTTCTAGGCCTAGTACCAACAAAATAAAGGTTAGGTTTGTGCTCCACGCGATAGACTTCCGCTCAATGTGAAGACACCAATAGTGAACCAATGCCCAGAAGGGTTTCTGGCGGTGCGGCGTTCGCGCGGCATCTGCCAGTTCTCGAGGGCAGGCGAACTGTTGACTGCATCCGCGCGGAAGCCGCTCGAACAGAGAACGCGCGGCTGCTAGTGTGTACGTTCTCATATTCTCTCATGCTCAATAGATTTAGGCGGATTCTGCGTGGAATTCGCACGAACGAAAATCACCTCATGTGAAAGAGGCCTTACCGTCAGCAAGATAAAACATGCTTTTATATTACGAGCGTACGGTTAATGATTACTATTAATTGTAGTAAGTTGTAATGAAAACATTTTGATCATTAAAGATCCAATGAAGAGGAACATAAGTTATGTGACTTTTTTATGTAAAACTATCAAGAATAGTAATTTAAGTTTTACACGTTTAACTGTAAAAATAGAAATACTCACTAAAAATTTGACAAAAATCATCTACAGGTTTACTAGTACAGTTATTGCTCCGAATGATCATTATTACGGACGAAATACTTTAAACCTGTTTCAAGAACAAGGTGGGAGAGGAGTGGATAAAATAAATTTAAAAGCAAAAATCTAGGTTAATTTTTTTTCAAATGGCTTTAAGGGCTAATTGGGTAATGGGCAACAAGCATCTCACTGTTTTTTATTGAACTTATATAACATTTCTACTTTAAATTGTACATTCATTAATAAACTTCCAACTAAACTCAGTGGCTGGAACCAAGTAAATATTTACAAAAATACGAACTCTCATTGGTGCCTTTTTTCTCTTTAATTGATCTGGAATATTGTTATTAGTAATGCCAGTTAGGTTGACTGTATTCGTCATATGTGATTTTGTATCAACTAAAAACATCTTCAGCCACAAACCAACTACTCCATTCTTATATAACCCCCTCTCCCATTTTATAAACTCCTACCCCCCCCCCACATTACCACCACCTCTACCCTGATCATTGGAAAAGAATCCTCCTCAACCGGATCAATTTTTTTCTTTAACCAAAGAGCCCAACAAAATTCCGTACCTTAAAATGTTGTAAGCCAAGCAATAAAAATATTTATCGTATGGTCTGCTGTCAACTATCACTTATTGATTTAAAAAAAACTAATGATATATAAACTTTGATCAAGATCCAAAAGTGACTATGTATATTAATACAAATATTAAGTTATCTGTCACAAAGCTAAATCCAATACATCGAGTCTATCCTACCTCACTGATTCTATTTATGTTGGCTAATCTCTTCCAAATGAGTGCCGGCACTATGTAATAATCTGTATCTATGTGATCCATTGTTTAGATAGACTCCCGCAATCACATGGCTGATCTAGTGTCAATCCCCATTAATATTTCCTGTAGTTGCATCTGCCCACTCCAGTTTGGGGCCGATTTAGCAGTGTTTACTTCCTACGAAGGATGTTCATCTCAACTTCAGGTATTATCGGATCGTTAATAAGGAAATCATTTCTTTCATCAAAACTATTCCATGCTATAGCCCAGATAGTACTAGGTGAGAAATTCTATTTGAAAATAAATAAGCAATTGAGAAAACTGCATAAGACATTGTAACTCTACCCTTCTTGTCTACCTACATCTGTGACCGTTCATTTTGTCCGCTGTAAACCCACTGATCCTATGCGTGTGTTCACATGTAATCTTAGGTCTTGTAGTTCCGTAAATAATGCAGACCAATCTCGGCCTCCTCCATGTTTCAGACCACCCATCCATAATCATACCGATCGAAGCATAGGCTACAACCATTGTAACGGAATTGGGTGTCAATATTGATAGGTTCCCAAACCATATCCGTTCCGCTTTATTTTTAGGGAATCGTGGACTTTCCGATCTCAAACCCATCATAGTGTTGTCAAATAAACCTGAATAGGTATTTAGTATTAAAAATTGCTTATTATGACATAATTTTGTAGGCAAAAAATAGTTATTGTTTTTTTCACAGGGATAAAACTGATTGTTAATAAAAATATGTGCTTATTAGTCGATCATCAGCATTCATTCCATGCAAACTTTATCATTTGGTTAGTTGTTGTTATATTTTATTGGTTGCGATAAAATTATTTCTCAAATATATGCATATGTTCATTAGCCATCTAGCCATAATGTAATTTACATGACTTTTCTAAAAATTGTAACCTTGATTTGTGCTTTTAAATTTACTTTATTTCGTTTCCCCCCCCCCTGCATAAGCATGGTTCTTAACACGGGTTTCAGTTTAAAGAATTCGGCTCGTATTATTGATGATATAATTTAATAAGTGAAGAACCATACCAGTGTTTCACGAGATGACTTCAGTAAACATTTGTGTGTACCTGTTTTTTTATTTTAGAATTGAATGTGTGAAACTTGAATAATTGTTATTCTTTATGGATTTACATAAAAACCCATAACATCAACTTATTTAATGTGATTGTGGGGAGTCTACCCAAACAATGGATCACATAGTTACAGATTGTTACAAAGACCCTGCGATTTGTTAAGGAGGGATTAGCAAATATGAAGATAATCAGTGAGGCAGGTCTTAAATGGCTTGATGGATTAGATTTCTCTTTGTAACTGGAAATCACTTCGTATTTTTATTAATATTACATTACTTTTAGACTATCACATGAAAGCTGTAACCCCCTTAACTTTTATGTTATATTAGATATGTGAAATCTGTTTGTAGCAATCTTACTAGATACAAGGGCAACACTAATAACGATCGTATTCAAAAAGTTGACCCTCAGGGGAAGGGGGGAACTCAAAATTTTTAATTCAAATTGATTGATCTTGTAAATGATCAATTTAAATGTCTTGGTTATCAAATATAATATAAACTTAAAGGTTTTTAATCTTACCACTCTAAAACAAATGGCAGCACCAAAAGTAACTTAGCTTTATTGTGGCTCATAACGTTGAAAAAGATACTTATTTAACCAACATTTTTTCCAATATTGGTGCTAATATTTCAAACTTAGTGTATTTTTTATCAGGTAACCAAGACCTTTACATGATATCATACAAGACTATAAGTCCTATTTATTTGAAAAATTTTAGTTTCTCCCAACCTCCTTTCCCCTGATGGTCAACACTTTGAGAGGCTGCCATTTCTTGTAGAGTGGTCCTATTTCAAATCCTTAAGTATATTTTTTATTTGCTACCATTTGTGTTATGTGACCTACAATAACTGTAACCTAGGTTATTGTAAGTTACAGTGATAGAACCCAACCGCCCACCCATACACGTACAGTGATAGTAACCAACCGCCCACCCATAAACGTACAGTGATAGTACCCACCCACCCACCCATACAAGTATAGTAATAGTAACCACCCGCCCACCCATACACGCAAGTGATAGTACCCACCCGCCCACACATACACGTACGGTGATAGTACCCACTCGCCCACCCATATATGTACAGTGATAGTACCCACCCGCCCGCCCATACACACACAGTAAACCCAAGACCTTTCAAATAATACGCTACAAGACTATAAGTGCTGTTTGAAAATGTTAAATTACCCCGCACCCCCTTTTTCTTGAGGGTCAAAAACATATTATTATTAGTTTATCCCTTTGTATCTAATAAAATTGTCTTAAACAGATTTCACATACCTAAAAAAAGGTCAAGGAGGTGTGCAACTTACTTTTCATTCACCCTATATATATTACAGCTGTTTTAATTTTTTAAATTAATAAATGGTAGCCGATAAACCGTACGCTATAAATATTTATTATTTGTAATACAAATTTGATTATATGAGATTAAGACTACTTTATTACTAAATAAATATGTTTTTTTTTTTTAACTTGAGTAGAAGGTGTTAATTGATCATTCCTCTACATAAACTAAAATTCGTGACTAAACTCAAACAAGTGAATGAACAATCAACGTAATTTAATCAAAAATAAGAACAGTACGCACAATTTCACAAAAAAAGTTAAAATTATTTTTAATACTGTATTTATGAATTTTTTCATTAGTCTATGTACATATAATGTTTATGAATAAATTAAAATTTAAATAGAAAAATATCAAATATTTTGACAATACGAGAAACTGCTGTCATCTTCACATCCAACTTGTAACTGCATCCATAAACATGAAGAATTTTTAGAATAAGATTTGTTATTAAGAAATAATGTTTTCCTATTATGTATTAATATAAATATCTTAACAAATATATTCTATACATATGTATTATCAAAATAAAATAAAAATAACTTCAATTTGAAACATAACTAAAAAATAAAACTGTCTTTCATTGCGAACATTTTTTATACACATGTCTGTTTAAAAAAATAACTGTTGTCTGAAACCTAAAATTAAATATATACTATACGAAATCTATTCTATATTCAATTTATTTCTGTACGTAAGTAATTTCTAGTTATTTAATTCATTGCTCACAGTAAATTTAAGGTTTTTAACCTAGGACATCGCAAAGATTGAACATACTCGAGCATGTACAGCATGGGAAAAACAAAGGAGAAACTTCTCCGACCAGCTTCCAGCCTCGCATTTCGAAAGTGCAAGTGCTCGTCGTGGTGGGTGCTGCGCTGGGAGACCTGGCCTCGGTACTGCAGTCTTTCAAAAACACACTGTGATTCCCGCGTGTTGGAACTTTGTGAGTCATAGAGTTCGTTATTGCCTTATACACTGAATCTATTGGAAACATTTTTGCATTAGTCGATGTACCAACCTTTTCAGAATCCCTTAGTAAATAACGTAGTAATCCCCCATAGTAAAGCGTGTTAGTGGTTGTTTATTTTCTTGGGATTTTTCATTTTATGAATATCAAACATTTATTTAGAAGATGGATAAAAATTCTCTTTAGTGTTTTCATAAAAATTTTTATTACTGAGTAACTGTAGCAGTCACAACATAATCATGTTAACCAATTAAGATTTACGATTTCTTAAAAGAACTATTTACCGTGCATTTTTATATGTTCAAAGAAGCATGACCAAACTTTCAGATGTTTTATCATCAAATTACGTTTTGCATCTTTTCGTAATGGGAGAACATATACATTTTAGTTGGAAACAGTAATTACTTTCCTTTAAAGTTGTAAACAAGTGACTCATAGAAACGTGACGCATGGTGTTCATAACTTTATAAAATGATCGAAGTAATGTGCACGAGGCGCACGATGAGCTGGAAGACGTGAGACGTGGTCTTTAAAATAATCAATGAGCCGTCTCACGATGGGACGGTTACTTAAACAACTCGTCCAGATGTCAGCTGACAGAAACAGTGTACCATGTTGATTGCCGCAGTAGGTATGGTTTGTCTAGGAGTTAGGATGGCCACAGCCGGTATTACTGACATAGGTCCCTGCAATTTAGACTTACATGGGTTAGATGATTGGGATTTCAACTCAGAAAGCATTTAAATAATAATATTACTTATCTTAAAGTAATTTACAAACTAGTTATTAATAACTAAAGAGTGAATAAGACAAATTATCATTTCTTTCGACCAAGAATGTATATTTCATTTTATGATATCAACATACGAGCCAAATGTTATTAATAGTTTTTTTATATTTAAGATACCAGTCTACACTTTTCGAGTCAGAAGAAAACCTCTGGACACTATGCCTAACCTAACCTAATCTAACATAACCTAACCTAACCTACACTTTTTAACTACATATACCGGTTTACAATTGAAAAAGAGGTTATTTAAAATAATTTTTATTAATTTTTTTATTAATCAATATTTTAATCAATTATTGAAGACCACATCTACAGGAATACGTTTCAAACAAAGGAATCACTTGAAAAAAGCACAGCACGGGAAAGGAGTCGTGATGTTACATGAACGCTCAGCTGCATTGCAGAATGGGCTAGAGGACATATCCTGCCTCGCCTAGAGTAACGATGGCCGAATATGAGTTGCGAATAAGTGATACGAGTCACAGGGATAAACAGAGACAAAAGAAACAGAGGTCGATTTATGAAGGTCACACCGAACACCTGTTATTGAATTACAACTAACGTGCATCTTAATAAACATGAACTTTTAATTATTTCACTGATCCTTGATAATAAAGAAAAGAAGGACTGATAAAGGTGCTGGCCCTGCCTTACACCAAGAACTCAAGAACTAACTACTCGACACACATTAAATTCCGACACAATTCGGACACACATTTAAAATCTGAAATACCTAATGAAAACATTAATATTTCCATCAGAACGCACAGTACGCAACTCACAAACTGGACGATATTAACCTTTTATGCAAAGAACTCCATCCAGACGTAATGGTTCTGTCAGAAATTGGCTTCAGCAACAGTAATATAGAGTTCTGTAAACTTGAGAACTACACACTAGCAAACAGCTTCTGTCGAACCTCCCTCAAAGGGGGAGGTGTCGCAATATTTACAAAAATTAGTTACAAGTTTACACCCTTCAAAATTCAAAATTCGACTGAAAAAGATTTTGAAGTAACAGCTATAAAGCTGCTTACAGAGACAAAAAGCATTATTATTATTGGCTTATACAGGTCTCCTAGTGGCAATATAAATGAATTCTTTTATAAATTAGAAACGCTACTTACAAACGTGACGACCAGCTGTAAATCTCATTTCGTTATTGTGGGGGATTTCAATATTGATACTATTGATATTGAGAATCCCTCCACAAAGCGACTTGCAGATACTTTAAATCATTTGGTCTCGAGTGGCTAGTGAACTCTTCTACAAGGGTTACAATCGGATCTCAGTCGGCAATTGATAACGTTATCACTGACATACCAAACACCGTAGTTACAGTGGTCAACACAGCTGTAGGCGACCATTTTGGCCTAGAGGCCCTTATCAGTGGGCTCTGCCCAGAAAAGGAACCACCTATCCGCCGAAAGATAAGGGACACTAGGCCCGCAAATATAACTCTTCTCAACCAATCGTTAGCTACAGAAAATTGGCAGTTTTTAAATTACAACAACTCTGTCGAGGATAATTTCAATGGATTTGAAAATTGTTTTTTGTATCACGTGAATTTGTGCTGTCCAATTAAAGAAATCAAATCTTGTAATCAGTCTAAAAGTAGACCCTGGATTACACGAGGAATTTTGGTCTCGAGAGAAAAACTAAAGTTTTACTCCGAACTAATGAGGTGTACAAATAATGTTAACTTCAAACTATATGTTAAAAAATATAAGAAAATATACAATAAGGTGATAAACGCTGCCAAGGCCTATGAAATTAACAAAGACATTTTAAACTCACGTAATGTTTCCAAAACGACCTGGAACATAATTAATTCTAAAAAAAATAAAACCACAACAAAAGATATATCATTAAAGATTGGTGATGAGTTGGTAACTGATGCTACTCGAGTGGCAGATGAGTTCAACCAGTTCTTCTCTACAATAGCTCAACAAGGGCCTGTAACGGGACAGTCATCCTCAGTTCCTTCTCGTTGTCATAATCCACTAGCCTCCATGGCATTAGCCCTGGTTACAGAGGACGAACTGGCTTCTTTGATCCGTCACCTCCATTCTAAAAAATCGAATGATATAAATTATCTTTCGATGTGGCTGATTAAGAAATGTTATCAGCATATTTTATGCCCATTAACAATGTTAGTCAACCTTTCTTTTTTTAAATGGTACCTTTCCAAATTCTCTTAAGGCAGCAAAAGTAACACCAATATTTCAAAAAGGAGATCTCCATTCAATAGATAATTTCAGGCCTATTTCTATTTTACCCGTGTTCAGTACAATTTTCGAGAAAATTTTTCTGTCACGTTTGATGAACTTTTTTGAAAAACACAATGTGCTTTCACAAAATCAGTTTGGTTTTAGGAAAGGTAAATCGACTACAGAAGCAGTTGTGAGCCTTGTCGATAAAATTGTCAGGGGCCTTGAAGGTCGTAAGCACACCCTAGGTGTATTCTTAGACCTTTCCACGGCTTTCGATTGTGTTGACCACAGTATACTACTACAAAAACTTGAGAAGTATGGTATCAGAGGTGTTTCACAACTGTGGTTAAAATAAATCTTGAACCATCGATCTCAGCAAGTCCAAATCTCAAACAAACTTTTAAAATCCAAACAGCTGAGTTATGGCGTCCCCCAGGGATCAATACTCAGCCCACTTCTGTTTTTGATTTATTTCAATGATATTGGTTCATCGCTGCAGCATGGTCAACTTGTCCAATATGCCGATGACACGACTCTTTGCTTTAGTGAAAACTGTAAAGAAAATCTAGAATTAAAAGTTTACCTTGATTTGAACAGTTGTGCTCAGCATTTTAATATGCTGAACCTTAAAACAAATTCAACAAAATCATAGGTCATCAACTTTTGTTTGAGGCCCATTGATTTCGGAAGTAGCCCCTTAGTGTTTCTGGCGGACTCTGTGCTAGAAGAAGTGGAGTCCACTAAATTCCCCTGAAATAAATACCCCACTCGAACAGATGTTGTCTGACATGAATGACTATACTAAATAGTGTATCGCCCTCTACAGTTATCCTCAGGCACTTTATGTACTGAGGAACTCTCTAAATACTTCCCTATTTCAAATTCAACATTCTTTATTGAATGAGTTTCTATAGAACCAGCTTACAGCCAATTACATCAAAGCTCCTAAGTATCTATATAACAATAAAATTTTATCATATGAACCAAATACTAGCTCTCACAGCACACAAGAATAACATAAAGCTTATATGTATATAGTGAAACATAACCATAATTCAAATAAATTAAATTTATATTAGATAGAATTTGAAACTGATTTATTAAATAATTTGAAATATAACTAATAATTAAAATAAATTATCAACCAACCAACAAATAGCAGTCCAAAGAACAGTAGATAGAAAAGTAACAATGCAAACCATAAACGGATACAATTGACCTAGGTTGTTTAAAATATTATTTACTTTGCTATTCAATTTTAGATCCTAAATATACCAAAGGATTTAAATATAAAATATAATAGAAAAAATATCAACTTCCCCGGCAATGGTAAAATATATAAAGTCGACACTTATTATTTCAAGGTGAGTAAAAAGCATAAGTGGTTCTACGAAAGTATAAAAAATAAATCTGTATTGCGTGAAGCCAAGCGAGAACAGTAAAGTTTAATTTGACCATAGCCACACGAAAGATATGGACCCCGGAACACTAAGCCATCTTTGTCTAACCTCCCATCCAATAATTTATAAAGATAAAAGTATGCAATTACTTTTGCTTCTTTTAATCACACAATGCTAGAAAGTTCAAAAATTTCCTCTAACTCAGAAATCGGAATTAAATTTTTGTAATAAAAAACCCAAGAAGCCTTATAAAAATAGAATTTGAAAACCTTTTTGTTGAATGTTTTTTCGATCATAGTCCTGAAAGATAGTTTTTTAATGTGTAATACCAAAATCAATGCCCCATACTCCCAAGTTTAGGTCAAACTAGAGAGAAAAAATAAACAATTTTAAAAGATTTGGATTTTTGAAATCATAATATACTTGACCTTTTAATAAATTCTAATAATGAATATGAAGCCTTACATACTGCTAAAACAGTGATACTTAAATGTAAACTATTTGAATCAAATATTATTCCTAGATCTTTTATAGATATGTTTCCTATCGAAGATTTTTTTTCCTCCTATTTAATAAGCAAACCTTATTTGAAACTTAGGGTGTCCTCCTGGTAATATGGATAACCACAGAGCATATTGAAATGTGAATTTGAAATGTTTTTTGCCCAACTTGGATCAAACGAATCTATGCTTCGTTTGTACTGTAACCCATACCAGTCTGCACTCTATCGACGGATTAAAGAGTTTTAAATCACAGCGGTAAAAGTAAATATTTGACAATTTTTTTACGCAATTTTGTATGTCCATTAATAAAAAGAATAAATCAAGGACCCAAACATTAGAGCCTTTTGAGGAAGCCACCTGATCCGACAACAAGCCCCTTAGAAATAAGTATTCATCACAACAGACAATCTTTGCCTTTCTTTCGTACAAATACGAAACAAAAAAAATTTTACAAAAGTGATCGTGTTTAAACATACTAATTTAATTTTTGAGAATAGAGTTTAAAATGATCTACCTTATCGAAGGCCTTTTTCCAAAGTCTGTGTATAAGAACAAATCGACTTGCTGATTATTTGTCAATTTTTAGAAATAGCAAAACGGAGAAAAAAAAAAACACAATAAAGTTTTGAGTTGAGGATCTTTTTGGGAAAAAAAAAAAAAAACCATGTTGGTAGTTACTGATGTATTTTTTCTATATTGAGAAAAACGTTTATTGTAAAACATAATTGATTCAAAGGCTTTACAAGAGAAGATAAGAAGAAGCGACTGGTCCTGTGATTCAAAACTTCAGTACTTGATTCCCTTTTTTTTAGGTACAGGAAAAATCTTAGCTAGCTTCCACAAACAAGAGAAACAATTTCCCTTTTTAATGACAGATTAAATAAATTGGTACGAGGATCCAACTAAAAAATTTTCGGCACATGCTTTTTGAATAACATTATGGGAAGGTATTCCTATCAGGACCTAGGTCCCTTTTAGGTTTTAAGTTTGTTAAGAACTGATAAGAAACTATTCCTGTCTTAATTCTCTGAATTGAAAAGACAACATGTTTTCCCTACATTGCTCATAACATGAGGCCGTGGCTTTGTGCCAAAGTTGATAGAGTTGAAAAGGACAAGGAACTATAAAACACAGTTTAGAAAATAAGTTGAGATTGCTTCCAACTATTGCTGCGCCCTCCCTCTACCTCTTTGCCATTATATATCATATTTGCTTTGTCTCATGTTAGTAACCCCTTATAAATCTTTAATAACTGACCCAAAATGACTTGGATTTTTATTTAACTATATTTCCAACAGTATTAAATACTCTCTGTAGACAGACCTAATTAACTGTTTTTTAACTTCCTTCCTTAAATGTCTAATTCAACCAATACGGAGTACATATTATAGGTTGCAAACGTTTTCCTGATCCCTTATCTTCCCCTTATAGTCAATTAGTTTCAATTCACCAGAGTACCAAACTTGGGGTATTTGACCTGCACTTTTCTTTTTGGGTACACACAAATTTAGACGAATATAATATTGTCCAGAAATAGTTTTAACAGCCTCAATCGATATTTTGTTTCCTCTATTATACAAAAAACTCCCAATCCTGTGGGTCTCTTAAAATTCATAACAAAGAAAGTAAAACTGCTTTGGAGAAATTATAATTACTTCATAACTAGTTTTTCTTCCAAAAGTAAACATTATTCACATAACATTGAAAAGAAGCACTTAATGCAGGAAGCTAATTTTGTCAATATTTTACTAATGGATTCTTATTCCGGAGTTTACTTGTAATTGATCTATATCAGATAATAAACAAATATAACGTGCGGCCTTGAAAGTTCAATATATTATAATTTTAAATGATTTTAATGAATACAATTTCCTCATAGAAAAATAACAACTACTTTACTATTCTGTTCTCTTTAGATAAAATCACACTGAATCCCACTTATTGCAAGTTAAAATCACCCAAAGTAAATTAAACGTTTCATTTTTCTTACCTTTATAAAGAATCTAGCTTATCAAAAAAGTTTTTGTACGTTTTTTTTTTTCTCAAGATTAGACAATTAGGGCATTTTTGCACTATAGATTTTTACTACTAAGTGCTAATAGTAAAGAATAATGTTGGTTAGCTTGATTTTTATCCCAATATATTTTCACTTTCAGTTTTCTAATATTCAAACAATCTTTTGGCTACAAACTAGTTTTTAATACCAACTACAATCCCCTCCCCCTCTTTCCATTCCTGTATAAATTTGGGGATCTCTATCTCATTTTCTGAAAACCCAAGTATTCCCTACTGAATATTTTTCAGAATTAATGAATAGAAGAGTTTAACCATGTTTCCACTCAATGCGTACTAGTCCATCAATCATTAGACTTAACAAGCCTAGCCCGCAAATAATTTATTTTTGACCCAACCACGTACATTTTTGATAGTAATATTGTTTAATCAACCTTCATTGAATAAATAAAATAATAACCATATAAAAGAATTAACAAATAAACAAATTTTAATAGAAGTACATACTATAAATACAATTAAACCACTAAATAAATCTCTCTCAACAAGGTACGTGCAACACACTATGGAACTAAATAATATAGTAAATATGTAAATAAAATTAACAAAAAATAAATAGTTAAACCAATTTAACAGAATTATATAACTATCAATAAATTAACATTAAAATAAGCCTCTCCCTAAGGTACGTGCAAACACACCAATGAATAAAAAATATAATAAAAAAAATAAATATATTTAACAATGTATAGCAATACAACGCGAAATAAACTCACATAGACTTTCATAATTGAAGGCGATCATTTTGAAGCCTTAAACCAAGTCAGAATTTTCCCCGCAGGATGGAATGGGACGAGATCCCATCGTTTTCGCCCAGAACCCTTCCCTGCACTGGTGACAATTACCAACTGTACGTGTAGGAAGTGGGCAATGGGGGTCATTATCCTGTACGAGAAGGGGTGGGGCCATTACCACTGTATTCGGGTAGAGTGGGTGTTGGGGTCATTATCACCGTACGTGTGGGGGTGAGGGGGTTAGGTTCACACCAACTTTGCGTGTAGGGGAAGTGCGTGGGTGGTCATTCCATTAACACAGTATATGTAGGAGTGGTGGGCTTTTGTCATTCATTACGTTGTATGTGAGGGCGGAATGTGATTACGACCGTAACTTTACTCCTGTGTGAAGGTACAGTATATTCAGTTACTGATGACGGCATATTCAATAGTCTCATTTACCCTCACCTTTCCCTATGGACTGGTGATTTTGGGGAGTGGTGTATTATAGTGAATTTCTTGAGAGTGATTAGACTACAAAAGAAGGCCAGTTGTCCGACAGTATTAGCAAATTTAATTAGCAGAGAGTCTGCAAACCCAATGTTCAAAAACAACTCAAGGCTGTTGACTTCCTGCCTTGCTTTTTGTAAAGTCCTAGAAACAATTTTATATTATAATGTCCAAAATGCAACCTGATCAAGGGCAGTGACTTACATAATTTATACATACTAGAAGGCAGAGATGACTACCGTACTGGGCCAAAACAGAACGGTAGTCTATCAACACCCTGCCCCTCCCGCAGGTGGGTTCAAATTAAATTAACAGGCTTACCTAAAGAAAATTTAAAAATTGCCTCCAAATTCAAAAAATATTTAAGACCCACTTGAGAGACATACTGTTGCCCAAGCCCTTTTTTACAGCAGCGAGAGTTTCCTAGCACACGACTGGGAACCAAACTTAATTGGGATAGACACATTCCCGTTGACCCTTTTGTGGAAGGTTTCAAACACTATAGGTAGATTTTGTGTGAAGGAACTCTCCTTGTATGTATGTTTGTGTGTATTTTATTTTCTGAACGTTTTTTTTGTTTAAATTAAAGCCTTAGGTTAATTAATTTTAATACTGACGTTTTTTGGCATACAATATTTTTTTATATTGTTCCATCGCAATAAAGGATTTATTATTATTATTATTGAAAAGGTTGAAGCCATAATTTAACTAGTTTTTACTGGCTTCAAGTTGAGAACTCGTCACATTAGTTCACACTAGTTCTTTATGACGGCTTTCTGAAATATGCACCACATCGCCATGGCAACTAAAAAAAAAAATTTGAAAAATGCTCAGAATAGCAATGAAGATTTACCAAAGTAATACCCACTACACGGGTTTGGTCCGTTTTACAATAATTACAATATTTAACATTTGTTTTTAATAGTAGCAAAACGAAAAGTACGGAACATATCCCGTTTTCCCTTTGTACGGGTAATGGACACGGACACAGAAGCCTAAAAATACAAACCGTCCTAACAAAATACGGACGTTATGGCAACACAAGCTATGATCAATATAATGGATGTTGGAGAAACACAAAAAAGACGATAAAAAAACACAGAGGTGGAAAAACTGCGTTGTTCACCTGTGAAGACAGAAAAAGAACTCAACTTTTATAGGATAGAAAACCGGGGGGGCCCCCCACCCCCCCCCCCCCCCCCCTTCATGGGACAAATATGAGCATCATATACAATAATTAACTATTTTTCAATTTATTTAAATTCACTTGGACCGTAGTAAGCAACCATGATGAGGTAATCAACTTTTCAGGTGCTTTATACATCAGCCGTCAATCTTTAACATTATTCAAGGTGTACTTGTACAAAATTACTTTGAGGCTTTTATCCAAATAATTCGTAAATTTTCTTATTGTTATATATTCTTTTAAATTTATAAAAGTATTGTTTAAATCCTGAAAAGAGATTTCTTGATAAAACATTCCATCGACCAGTTTTAACAAGAAAAGAAAATCGAACACGCCCATTTACTAATAGGCATCTATTTTTTCTCTAACACAAATATTATCTGCATAAAATAAAATCTTCTGATTTATTTTATCATGTAACATACACAACTAAACATAAGATGTTTTTTTTTACATTTGATAGTTAAATCCTCTTATGTTTATTTTGTTCAGATCTCAATTTTTTTCAAAAGTTTATTATTTTATTAAACTGAATACCATTTTACTTCGTTCACCAATTCAAACTGTTGTACATTAAAAAAAGTTTTAAATAATATGCTACATATATAAACGCAGTAATAACTAACAGTTTTTTAAGAAAAAGAAAACTCTAATTATTAACATTGTAATTCAGGTTTTTTAAATTTATACTTATTATATTATTAAATCATATTCAATATAAAAAAATGTTTAGTGTTTAATAATTTATATTTATTCATTATTATGTACCATTTAAATTTGTGGAAATTGCATTGAAATTAGTTTTAACTCCTAAAAAAGAAACCCTACAAAGACAACAGAGACTGTTTTTCATGTAATATAATTGAAAAAAATTTAAAAATATATATATAAATATATAATAACTGGTATCTATCATAATCATCGTTGAGGTTACAAAATAATGTATAGCTTAGTATGCTTTTGAGGATCCTTTGTGCGTAATTTTTTTAAGGATGAAAAAATGTTTTAAGAGTACCGTTTTTTTTATATTAACTACACGAAAAAGTAATGAAGGATAGTCACATAATGGGTAAAAAAAGACATTTTATAGATCAAATGACCTAGTACCCTCATTACATGGGTGACCTATAAATGTATATGCGCAACCTTTTAAAATGTAACAGTATGTACAATTTATCAACAGTAAAGTTCTGTTTTGATATCAAAACTAGATTAATATAATTTGTTTTGCTACATCCAATTCTTCCATTTTTTTAGCTTACATTTCCCAGTTCCAGTCATTAATTAATAATAAATTCACGTCATTAATATATGCATTTATGTTAAAATAGTATAACTATAAGTCCATGAAATAAGGTTTTTTCAACAAGTGTACAAATTGCGTTAAATTACTATTCCAATTATTGTATAAGATATAACTTGTATAAATTCAAAAATACTGCCTTTAAACCTTTTTAAGAAACCGAACCTGTCAGGTAATCATTGTATAGGGATAATAATTTCACACGTTATCAAATGTAAATTCCTGTGTCCTGTAATGTATTTTAATTCTCCACCCTCATCTCGTCTCTCACAGAGTTTATCTTCTGTAGAAATATCCAAACCCTGACTTCCCAATTTACAATAAACTTAGTTAAATGATAACAGTGTTGAAAGTCCGTTTTGTGTGGATATTTTTAACTTATAACATTTCAATTTACAAGAAAATTTATGTAAAACCATAAATAATATTATTAGTATATACAGTGGTATCATTCCTGTTACCCAGGTCAATGTCTGTTAAGATACGAAAAGAAAATGGTATGGTAAAATTTAAAAGATTTATTTTCCTCAAGTTTGAAAGTATAAATAAACACATCAGTATTAGAATAATGGCCTGATAAATGAAATAAGACACCCAATAAAAATATAAAATAGATAAGGTAATTAATTGTGGAACCTTATAATTAGCTTTACAAAAATTATCAATTCCAATCTATAATGTATAACTTGCCATCATAACCTCAGTATATATTTACAATCATAAAATAACCTGCCTCTACATACTCTAAACAGAATTTTTACGTCAGGCTAAAAAGTACGTAGTTGAACAGAGGAAACAGCTTGTTCTGGACCTGTGTCAGCTTTAGCATCACTGCTTTCTAAACTCCGTTACATTCACAAAATGTATTTTCTTCTGCATGGAGGCAAAATGTTTTTAACATTTGAACGTTTGAAATAATACGAAAATGTGAAAATAAATATACGTCACGAAGTTCTTTCATTTAATTAATTATATCCTTATGTTGATTACTGTTTCATGGACACTTTTAAAATATATTCTTTTATATTTATGAACCATTCCTTGCAAAATATGAATCTTTTCAAATGTATTATAAAAAATGTTTTTTCAAAAAACCAAAAACACCGAAGTTTTTTCCAGGTAGAAAATCTGCATAATATTCGTATTAACTACATTCGTTTCCTCCATTCAAAAACCAAATTTTTTTCTTGCTCCTACAATAACCGAAATCGTTAAGAAAACCCTCAAATAACATAATGATTATAAAATTACGAAGGTCCCATTTCCGAAAGTGATTTCCTCATACAAGACTATCCACAACTGTAATTACTGGTAGAGGACAAACTGTACACAAATGTATAATCAAAAACATTACAAATCAACATTACAATCTTAGGTGAGTCTATACATAAATACCTTACGATTGTAACTGCACACAATTCAAAGGCCCAGGAGTGTTAAGTACTAAAATTTGCCCTGTGTTTAGTGTCGTAGAACTTTGGTATGCTAATCCCAATAAAGTTTAGAATTCCCTAACAGGCAGTGCCTAAGTTTTGTTGAATAAAATACGCGTTATATGTCTGTGAACAATATTAACTGATAAAATGACCATGAAGGAATGGCGTTTACTTATTGTATATCTAGAGTTTAGCCTTACATACTGTAATTACGAGTATATCAGTGACACTAATTAAAGTTTACTCAGTTTAAACTCTAAAATTTCCTTTCTCTGCCGTTTTATTGATTTATGGCAAATATATCAAGTGCGGATAATTTATTAATTGTCTTTTTGAATAATTTAACGTTTTTTGAGAATAATACAGCTTTTATCCTCAAAAAATACATTCTTTTAAGATACGTAACAACGCTCATTTACCACATTAAGATCAGAGAGAGGATGCCTGTAAATAAACTACTCTCAATGAAGTAAGTCTTTTAATAACCGTTTTACTCTGTGGATTCCTCGTGTTTACAACAACATGTCATTTTTAAATTTAGTATGTAGTTAATAAAATTTCTTTAGTTTTTATCTTTTTACATATTTGATAAAACCGTACTTTTTTAAATACTGGCATGCATAACAAAACATTAATCTTTTTAAATCTGCACTGAATAAACTAAAATCAATAGGAATAAAAATTATTGTAACGTGGATTATATAATATACAACAGCGTTACTTTATAAGTAATGTTTTAAACGAAACCATCCCTCATTAAAATCCCTAATATTAAGTACTAATTTATACTTAACTGAGTAGTAATTTAGTTGTGTATAAAATATTTGTGAAATACTTGTAAGAACCTACAAAGTGTAACATTACGTTGTACATTTAGATAAAACATGTTATTGCAGTAATATTAAATTAAAAAGTGTTTGTACTCCGTATTTGATTCAATGAGCAAAATTAAATTTTCATTTGAGTATACTTTTTATCTATACTGTGAAAAGAAATAAAAACTCGTACATAAAAACTGCTTTTGTATAACGATGTCAAATGTTTTAAAAAAATATCTAGTAGTCAATAGGTTGGCCCAAATTAATCGAATGGAATCGATTGTTACTGTGGTATTTTTTTAGTTTTGATGTTAAACATAATTTGGTCAAGGACTGTAAAAAATATGGAACGGTTTTAATGAGGTAAATACAAATTATCAAGGGAATTACTTTTACATCCACTGCGTCAGTGCTGGTTTAATGACGTGTCAATGATATTAACACTGTTTCCTTTTAAATGTTGGTAAGGGGAAAATTCCAATCACTTTTATAGGTAACAGAATGGAAATTAAATATTATTAGATTTAGTAACAATTAAATTACAACATTATGAACAAATTGTAAATCACTAGAATAATTTAATGGTTGATACAAGATGAAGCAACACAATTTATTTGTATGTCTCGAAGATGGTAACTTTGTTACCCGAAAGGCTGAACCGAAATTTAAAACACTAATTTCACTGAAGTGTTTTGGGTTCATCCTTTATCACATTAAATTTATAATACAGTAAGAAACGAGCTATGAAGAATGAACCCAAAAGAATCTAGTAAGTGTAACAACAAAGCTGACTTAAGAAACAAATAATGTCATGAGTCCCATTTAATGAAGTTTTAAGCAAACAAAATCTAAATAAAGCAACCTAAAAGCAGAATCCTTTCTACAACCCAGCTAAAAGGATTCGTGGTATAGAGTAAAACAGTGCAAATGAAACCCTTAAACAAAGGGTTTTTATTACGTATGTGTACAATGTACTGTAGATGGATAAGTAAGTTATATTATTATTAAGATAGTCATAATTAGAAATAAATGAAAGTAAAAATATAAGTATTCCATGTATAATAACAAGTATAAACTGTGAAGCATAGTGTTAGATTTGTTATTGAATGCATTCATTCTTTTATTTTATAATACTCTCATGATATTACAAACAATAAATACAAAACGTAAACTTTTGGGCGGTGTTTTCCGTAAACAAATCATATTACGAAACAAGGTAGACCGCGTTTTTCCTGAACGACCCACAAAAACAAAAACCCTCTTAAGTAACACTATTCACGGAACATTTGAATGTTACAGGTTGTTTTATATATCACTTTATTGTTAGAACTCAGTTTGTAAATAATAATTAATAAAATTTATATTATAATTCTTCTTTAATTTATTCCTTTAAGAGAAAAATTAGTAGCCTTCCAAGCCCCACTTCAATATAATCTGTCAACGAATTGCAGTTTTACGACCGTTTTTTGTGTTGTAGAATACAAAAACGCTAAACATAATTTTTAAAACAATAAAATAATTATTGTAAAAAACAATAAACATATTTACACAATTATCCGTCATTTTATGCAAAACGACCCAAAAGATGTTGTGTTTTAGTGTTTTTACTTAAAGTTTTAGAAGTGCAATCAAGAAAAAAAGTAAAACCGCAAAAAAGTTTTTGGGAATCTTATGTCACAGTAAGGACATCGCCCTTCCTAAAGGTGCTGAATACACTTGCTTTCATAAGTGAAAAGTTTGCAAAAACTTTCCACCTGGACTGTACGAATCATTTTACGATTGTCAACCTTCTAATAGCATTATACCTTTAATTTACTTTAATGGTTTGTTTTATTAAAATAATTAAAAAGGGTTCTACAAAGTAGAAACCGGGTATCAATCCCTGGAACGCCCCGGCAAGGTAATTTTGGAAACAAGTTTTGAGTTAATGTAAATTATTTTTACCATTGACAGCCTGGTAACTTATTGGTACTAGGTTCTAAAAACAATTAGAAACAAGGAGATGGGAGATTTTGACGTCATTAGAAAGATGTTTAAATACCGTGAGGGCAGCCAGCCCTAACTTGAGAAAGATTTTTAGGATTGGTAACGGTTGTGTAAACAGAAAAGGGTGAAAATGAGAATCCCAACACCCACCACGCCAGAAGAAGCTTGCAAGCGTTGAGAAGGATTTAGGATTGTTAACGTTTTGCCAAATAGAAAAGGGTGAAAGTGAGAATCAGGATTTGTCCTCACTTTCACGGTTTCTCAGCACAAAAAAAAAAACTCCTTTGGACCTACAACCCAGCTGACGATGCAATATGAAAACCAATTTTCCATCCGACCCGCTAAAGTGAAAATACAAATCGCCTTCGTTACGAGATGTCATCGGAATAACCTGCAGAACTGCAAGCGAATCGTCGCAGTTCTTATTGGGATTTATGGAATTTGATAGTTAATTTTATAATATTTTTTTTTGTGAAAGGTATATACATTTTTTTTGCAATGTTTTAACATTTTGGTGTTAGGACAGTAACAAAATTGGTATTGTTGAGGCTGAAGGTGTTCAACATAGGTTGATATGAAATTCATTAGTTTACATAGCTGTAAATATATCTATATTACATATATCATAAAAATTAAGATTAAAATTATAGTAACAGTAACGATACCTTTCCCCAAAAGGTGATTTTTATTGCTATCTACCCTGAAACAACTTTATCTACTTGTAGTCTAAAGTGAAAAGCTAAATTTTGTTTAATTTAACGCATAGGTCAACAAATACTTACATAGGAAACTTTAATTATTATTACTTTTTCATACTAGTTCCATTTATTTTATTTTATCAAATTGAGTTTTTTTATAAAAAACAAAATATATTAATGTTAAATTATTTAGTTTTAGAGGTAGGCCCAACAGTTTTATATCTCAGGTAACTACCTCTCAGCTGAAAGACTTTAGTGACCCATTACATGATGGGCCCTCCTCAATACCGAACCTTATAGTTTTTTCTCAATAACAATGAGGAACACTTTTGGACAGTGCGATCTATAACATATTTCCATAAATAGATTTTAGAGTGCATATTTATTTGATAGATAAATAGAATTGAACATTTTACATTTTTCATAGGTATGACCACCACTATAAAGAGTAGGAGGACTCCATAATCTTTTTTTTCCTATAAAATCACCAGTGCATAAATTCGGGATTATAAATATTTTCCTCACCTATAAAACTTTAGGAAAGGAGTAAAAAATCCAAAAATGTTTTTCAATGATGCCATCATTCATCTTTCTACAGAAGAATAATTACCTGTATTTTTTTACTTATCGATTGAAATAGAACATTTAAATATTTGAAAATCATTACTTATCATTTAAGCTTTTTTGTTTTTGAGCAATGACACTTTCCCCCTAAATCATTTTATTTAGGATTTTTTGGAAAGTTTTGGATTAGTAGCATTTTTTTTGTGATTGTACCAATATATGTTCACAATGTTGTTAATTTGTAATAACAGATAACAAAAAGAAGTGGATAATATATAAAAGAGAGGCTAGACATAACTGTTGGCCAGTCGTAGAACCGACCACGCATTTATTAAATAAGTGTATAGGCGCATTCCAATTTTACAAGTAGACTGGATAAAAAGATAATGTTTTTAGTTTAAAATTTGATAGAATAATTTCAATTTATGCAGACTATAAATGTAGCACAATGGAAATTTCTCAACAGATGTTGTACATTTATTTAAATTAATTTCTCATAACTTTTGATTTATGCTTTAAAAAGTCGCTTCTTGGTAGTTAGTAATTAGATGTATATATATGACAAAAGTCAACAAGTAATAAAATACTACTCAGTAGTTATTTTCTCTGTACCCTATATCAAAAGATATATGTTACAGTGAAAAAACCAAATAAGTTACTATCCCACGATAGTTAGTTTTACAATTATGGCCCATCCCTTTGCCAAGAATCGGCTCTATAAAGAACAGCCCCTTCATGTAGCGAATAGGTGGTATTTTTAATTTTGTTGATGTAATTATGTTCCGGGCTAAACGAAACTTGCTTCCGATTAGACTCAATACTACATCTGTGTAATTATGTTCCTGGCTTAAACCAACTGACTTCCTATTAGACGCAATACTAAAATTTTGTCATTTATGTTCCTTGCATCACGAACTTGCTTCCTATTAGACTTAATACTACTTTTTTGTAACTTATGCTCCTGCCTTTACGAACTGCTTCCTATTAGACATTAATACTACAATCGGTGTAACTTAGCTCCTGCTTTTAACGAACTTCTTTCCTATTAGACCTCAATAAAACACTGGTGTATCCATGCCTCCCTTGGACTTAACGAACTGCTTCCTATTAACTCAATACAACATCTGTGTAACTAAATGCCTCCTGGCTTAACGAAAATGTCTTCCATTAGACTCAATACAATATCTGTGTAACTATGCTCCCTACTTAACAACTTGCGGTCCTATTAAACTCAATACAACTAGCTGTGTAACTTGCTCCGGGCTTAACGAACTTGCTTCCTATTAACTCAAATACAACATGCTGTTGTAACTATGCTCCTCGGCTTAGACGAAATTGCTCCTAATAGGACTCAACACAACATACTTGTGTAACTAGGTCTACCTAGGCTTAACGAACTTGCTTCCTAGTAGACTCAAACAAACATCGGTGGGTAACTATGCTCCCTGGCCTTAACGAGACTTCGCCTTCCTATTATGACCTCCAATTACAACATCTGTGGTAAACTGTGCTCCTGGCTTAACAACTTGCTCCTATTAGACTCAATACAACATCTGTGTAATTGTGCTCCTGGCTTAACGAAGTGCTTGCCTATTAGACTCAATACAAAACACTTGTAATTGGTGCTCCTGGCTTAACGAACTTGCTTCCTAATTAGACTCAATAAAACTCTGGTGTAACCCTATGGGCGACTGGCCTTAACCGAACTTGCTTTCCTATTAGACTAGACTCCAATACAACACTGTGTAACCTATGGCTCCGGGCTTAACGAAACTGCGTTCCGATAAGACTTAATACAACATATGTGTAACTATGCTCCTGGCGTAACGAAGTTGCTTCCTATTAACTCTATAAAACATCTGTGTAACTATCTCCCTCTTAACGAAGGTTGCTTCTCCTATTAACTCCAATACAACCATCTGTGTAACTATGCTCCCTGGCTAACAACTTGCTGCCTATTAAGACGCAATACAAACATCTGTGTAACTATTGCTCCTGGCTTAACCGAACTTACTTCCTATTAGAACTCAATACAACCATCTGTGTAAACTATGCTCCTGGCTTAACGAACTTTGCTTCCTATTAACTCAATACTACATCTGTGTATCTATGCTCCCTGCTTCAGCGAACTTGCGTCCTATTAGACTCAATACAACAGTCTCTGTACGTTATGCTGCCTGGCTTCACGAAATGCGTTCAGCTAAGTAGACTCCATACAACATCTGTGTAATTGTGCTCCTGGCTTAACGAACTTGCTTCCTATTTAGAACTTAATACTACATCTGTTAATTTGTGCTTCCTGGCTTTAAGGAACTTGTTTCCTATTAGCCTCAATACACACATGCTGCTTAACTATGCGCCGCTTAACCGAACTTTGCTTCCTATAGACTTACATTACAACATCTTTTGTGTAACTATGCTCCCCTGCTTAACGAACTATGCTTCCTAATAGACTCAATACAACCATCTGGTGTAACTGTGCTCCTGGCTTAAGCGAAACCTTGCTTCCTATTAACCCTCAACACAACATCTTGTGTATACTATGCTCCGCCTTACGAACGTTGCGTCCGATTAGACTCAAATACAACATTCCTCTGGTAATTATGCTCCCCTGGCTTAACAATATTCTGTCCTAGTCAGACTCAAATACAATATCTGTGTAACGTATGTCCCTGGCTTAAACGAACTTGCCTCCCTATTAGACTCAAGTACACCATCTGTGTAACTATGCTCCTGGCTTAAAGAACTTGCTTCCTATTGGACTCAATACAACATCTGTGCTAATTGTGGGTTCCTGGCTTAACGAACTTGCGTCCTATTAGACTTAATACAACATCTGTGTAATATGTGCCTTCCTGGCTAACGAACTTGCTTTTCCCATTAGACTCATACAACATCAGTGTTAACTATGCTCCTGGCCTGTACCAACTTGCTAATCCTATTAGACCTCAATACAACATCCCCTGTAATATATGCTCCGTGGCCTTAACGAAATTTGCTTCCTATTAGACTCAAACAATATCGGTGTAATCAATGCTACCTGGCTTTAACGAACTTGCTTTTCCTATTAGACTCAATACCAACTCCTGTGTAACTATGCGTCCTGCTTAACGAAACGTTGCTTCCTATTAACTCATATACAACATCGTGTAAGTGTGTTTTCCTGGCTGTAACAACTGTGCTTCCTATAGACTTAATACAACCATCTTGTGTAAATTTGTGCTCTCCAGGCTTAAACGAACTTGCTTCCTATTAGACATCCAATACAACATCCTGTGTATCTATGCTCCTGGCTTAAACGAACTTGCTTTCCTATTAGACTCAATACAACACGGTGTAATTGTGCTCCTGGCTTTAACCGAACTTGCTTCCTATTAACTCAATACAAAACATCTGTGTAAACCTATGCTCCTGGCTTAACGAACGTACTTCCTATTAGACCTCAATACTACATCCTGTGTAACTATGGCTACCTGGCTCCTGGCTTAAACGAAATTGCCTTCCTATAGACTCAATACAACTCTGTGGTCACTATGACTCCTGGCTTAAACGAACTGCCTTCCTATTAGACTCAATACCAACATCTGTGTAACTATGCTCCCTCGCTTAACGAAGTTTTTGCTGTCCTATTAGACCCTCAATACAAACAATTTTCTCTGTGTAAACTGTGCACCAGGGCTTTAACGGAACTTGCCTTCCTATGTAGACGCGATACAACTCTGTGTAATTTGTGCCCCTGGCTTATCGAACTTGCTTCCTATATACTCAATACAACATCTTTAATTGTGCGCCGGGCTTGAACGAACTTTGCTTTCCTTTTAACTCCATGCCAACATCCTTGTAACCTATGCTTCCTGGCTTAAACAAACGAACTTGCGTTCCTATTAAGACTCAATAACAACAATCTGTGTAAACTATGCTCCTGGCTTAACGAACTTGCTTCCTAGTAGACTTCAATACAACAAGCTGTATATACTATGCTTCACCTGGCTTAAACGACTTGCTTCCCAAGTAACCTCAATACAACTATCTGTGTAACAATGCCTCCCTGGCCTTAAACAACTTGCTTCCTATTAGACTCAATACAACAGCTGTGACGAGGCCCTGGCTTAACGAACTTTGCTCTTCCCGATCAGACTTTAATACAACATCTGTGGTAACTATGCTCCGGGCTTAACGAACTTGCTTCCCCTATTAGACTCAATACAACAGCACGGTGTAAACTAATGCGCCTGGCTTACAATGAAGTTTGCTTCCTATTCAAGACTCAATAATAACATCTGGGGGAACTATGGCACCCTGGCCCTATAACGCCGTATGCCTTCCCTATTCGACTCAATAAAACATCTGTGGAAACTATGCTCCCTTGCTTAACGAAGTTGCTTCCTATTAGCACACGCCATCACAACATCTGTGTAACTCTGCACCTGGCTTAAACGAACTTTTGTCTTCCTATTAGACTCAATAACAACATCTGTGTAACTTGCTCCTGGCTTAATGACCTTGCTCCTATTAGACCTCAATACAACCCATCTGTGTACATTTGTGCCTCCTCTAGGCTTTAACGAACTTGCTTCCTATTAGACTTAATAACAACATCTGTGTAATTTGTGGTCCTGGCTTTTAACGATCTTTGCTTCCTATTAGACTCAAATACAATCATCTGTGTAACCTATGCTCCTGCTTTAACGCACCTTGCCTTCCTATTAGACTCAATAACCAACAGCTGTTGTAATTGTGCTCCCATGCTTAACGAACTTGCCCTTCCTATTAGACTCAAATACAAACATCTGTGGTAATTGTGCTCCACGGCTTAACGAACCTTGATTCCTATTAGACTCAATATAACATCTGTGTTACTATGCTCCCTGGCTTAACGAACTTTTACTTCCTCAGTAGACTCAATACAACCACCGGTAACTATGCTACGGGCTTAACGATCTTGCGTCCAATTAGACTCAATACAACCATCTGTGTAACTAGGCACCCTGCTTAATAATCTTGCTTCCTAAGAGAAGCTTAATACTACATTCTTGGTGTAATTTGTGCAACCTGGCTTTTAAGGAACTTGCTTCCTATTTTGAACTGAATACAACATCTGTGTAATTTATGTTCTTTGCTCAACGAACTTGCTTATCCTATTAGACTCAATACTATAAAAGCTTGTAATTATGTTCCTGGCTTAACGAACCTTGCTTCCTATTAGACTCAATACTACATCTGTGTAAATTAATGTTCCCTGGAGTAACGAACTTTTCTTCCTATTTACCCTCAATACTACAATCTGGGTAATTATGTTTCCTCGGCTTAACGAAATTGCTTCCCTATTAGACTCATTACTACATCTGTGTAATTAATGTTACCAGGCTTAACGAACTGTGCTTTCCTATTAGACTCAAATACTACATCCTGTGTAATTATGTTTCCTGGCTTAAAGATGAACTTGCTTCCTATTATACTACTCAATACTACAATCTGTGTATGGTATGTTCTCTGCCTTAAACGTACTTGCTTCCTATTAGACTTCAATACTACATCTGTGTAATTGTGTTCCTGGCTTAACGAACTTTGCTTCCCTATTAGACTCAATACTTACATCTTGTGTAATTATGTTCCCCTGGCTTAACGAACTTTGCTTGCTATTTATACTCAATACTACATCTGTGTATGTATGCATTTCCTGCTTACACGAACTTGCTTCCTATTAAGAACTCCAATACTACATCTGTGTAATTTTAATTGCCCCCCCCCCTTTTCCCCTGCTTTGTACGAATTTCTTTCCTAATAAACTCAGTTATAACCATGTGTTTATATTATGTTTCGAGCTTAACGGGGACTTGCTTCCTATTAAACTCAATACTAAATCTGTGTAAATTGTGCTCCTGGCTTAACGAACATTGCTTCCTATTAGACTCAATACTACATCTGTGTTATATTAAGATCCTTCCCTTCTCTCACGAATTTCCCTTTCCTATTAACTCAATACTCAATCTGGAAATTTATGCCCTTGCTTTACGAATTTCCCTTCTATTCAACTCAGTAAATTAACATGTGTGGTAATTAATGTTTCCTGCTTAACGAACTTGCTTCCTATTAAACTCAATACCACATCTGTGTAAGTGTGCGACTGCTTAACGAAACTTGCTTCCTATTAGACTCAATTACAACATCCGTGTAATTATGACTCCTTACTTCCATGATTTCCCTTCCTATTAGACTCAATACTACAGCAGTGTAATTAGATCCTCCTTGCTATTAACGAATTTCCTTCCTATTAGACTAAGTAATACATGTGTGAATTATGTTCTAGCTTAACGAACTTGCTTCCGATTAAACTCAATACTACAGCTGTGTAAGATTGTGCTCCTGGCTTAACGACCCTGCTTCCCTACTTATACTTCAAATACTACAATTTCCGTGTAATTTTATGATCCCTAACTTTCATGAAATTTCCCTTTCCTAATATAGACCTCAATAACTACAATCCTGTGTTAATTTAATTGCTCCCTTGCTATATTAACCGAAAATTATCCGTCCCTATTTAAGACTCAATAATACATGTGGTAATTCTAATTTTAAATCATTATTGATGCTTGTCTAACATGAAATATAGTATTTACAAAGTATTAACTTTAGAGGAATTAAATTATTTCATTGGACAAAACGAACTTTTAAAGCACTTTTAAAATGTTTTTATTTAATTTCAATGACATTAACTATAAAAGTTGCGCTAAAAGTAGCCCCTAGTAACTGTTTTTTTAGTAATAATTATACTTCATCCTTATTCATATGGGGATTTGTTATTTCATCGTCTGCAATTTAAACTGACGAATCCCTGAAATAAAATATGTGTATATTATTATTTCTAATACTTAGTTTTTGTTTGTTTTTACGTGACAGTTGTAATCACTGATTATTTAGTATAAATACTTGTTTTAACTAACCATAAAACGTATATACGGGTAAGGACTAATAAATTAATTTTAATCTTTTTACTTATTTTAGTACAACATATTAATGACTATTCATGTTTGTTTAATTTAACAAATCTGTTGAGTTAAAATAAAAATAATCAGTCCCTCATGTATTAATTCTAATTAAAGGGTCTGACGATTGTTGTTGGTGAAGGGAATGAAAAGTTAGCCAATTCAGTTTGAACCAGAACAAACTCTGATTGTAGTTTTATAGTTTGAAAAACCTTTCCAAGTTAGTGCAACGTTTTATTCCCTCTAGATATTTCCTAACTACTAGATATTATATCTATCAATACAAGGTCAGTTGAACATATTTTTACATGATAACAACTTTTATCGAATCAAGTAACCGTCCTTTAGTCAGCCCATTTAAACCTCTTATAAAGTGAAAGATTAGTTTTAAAATTCGACTCCACTTTAAGAAAATATAATATTAATTCTCTTAATCCTTTTACATAATATTAAATATATAACACATTATGGTCTATCTTTATTACCCCAGAGTCAAAAATTTTACCGTCTAAAACCCAAATATAAAATAGTAATAATACGAACCAATACGTACAAAGGTAATAAATAAGGCCCCATTTACTATTTCAAACTTAATAAAACCAATTACTAAATTTTTATATTTACTGCTTTTAAATAGCTCACCGAGCCATAGCTGAATTGTTATGATCTTTCTTATAAGTCCACACCGTGTAAAGAAAGACTGTTTAATGTCTAATAGCCTCCAAAACTATATGTTTTCTTCGAGATATCTACTTGATTCCATACCTGTAGCACTGTGACGCCCCCAACCTTATCAATGCCACCAACCTTTGAACCCAATGCTCTGAGCGCTGCCGGAGTCCGAGGCTGCAGAACATCGCGGTATATATATGACTTTCAAACATTGAACTCACCCTCAACTGGTTTAAACCCGCTAGAGGTGTATGTATGAACCTCAAGGATGTAATAGACACTTTCAAATACCTAGTGTCACGTGCCAGAGAGACGTAGGATCGATGTTTAAACTCACGCAAAAGAAAACTGGAACCAAAAAGTAAAGTCAAATAAAGGGAAATTTACAATTATTCATAATCGTTAGATTACTGTAATAGAAAAATTTCAAATAGAAAAAAGCCTCTAAAAATTATTTTACAGAATGTAACAGAAAATTTAATTGTAATCTTTTATTTTAAGTCATAATTATGAAATAGGCCCAAATAAGTATGATAGAAACCAAACAGTAATAATTTTTTTTCTTTTAACTTGTTGATTTGAAATATGTACATATGATAATTATGGGGATTTAAGATGGTAAGTAAAAAACTAAATCGACACACGTGCCCAAAGTGCGGATATTAATGCATACATGTTTTTAGTTGAGTCTCAAACATTCATTATTTAGCCTGTACATGAAAGAATTGTAGAATATTTTTTTTATTAATATTTATTTTTGTAAAAATGTTAAAAAATATTTTGCCGAATCAAAATGAAACTATTCAATGTATTATCTGTTAAAGATAATTTGGTAATATATATTCTGCTTTATAACATACTATAAAAAAATATGATCATCATTATTTAATACAATGTAGTATTGTTACTGACATCTTCTTGCGGATTGCAAGTTGTTAAAAATGATTACTAGAAGAAATTATTTTGTTATGTCCCTATATAATTAAATTTCCTCAGTTTAAATTGAATGTTTTTTACGGTAATTAAAGATAATATAATTTGATACTGCCTGGCAAAATTTGAATTCAGGCCAAAAATGTCAACAAACAAAAAACTGACAAGGTTTCTCTAACACAACGAAAAGGTTGCAAATTCACACCAATTTAAATTGTTATAACTTTAAAAAAGTATTTAATTGTCGGTGAAAATATACTTCTGTTTTCGTTTTATTTTAATCCTAGTTATATTATTTTTAAAGAATATTGCAGGATCAAAAATATTTCATTTTTTTTTATTTTTTATTTTCGTAAGCTACCAATCGCCAAGATATGGGCAAATATGGATTTCGAATGAGTTTGATGAGTGTTGAAGAGGGAGTTTAGTACTTGTTAAAAACTAAGGTAACTATCCCTTAGAAAGTGTCATTTTAATAATAGATCAATGAAAAAGCCGGTGGCTTTAAACTGATCCATTTAAATCTGTTATGACTCTAAAATTGGTACCGTAAAGAGTTTTTAATCATATATTTTGTTTATAACCAGTAAATGTTTACTTATACGTTTATCCACTAACTCTTATGCTTTGATTTACATTTTACTTCTTTACATACTTAAAAAACATATTATTTCATCTATCTACAATCGGGGAAACGTAATTTTAATGTGGGTGGAAATTTCTTAATAGTTCTCTACAAGAGAATTAACAATATTATTAATTTACAGGTACGAAAACTTGAGTAAAAAAGATGATAGTGTGGGAGATAAACAATGCGAGGTTATAGTGTCTCCTAAGGCAATTACGTGTACGTAAGGTTCTAGTGTCTCCAAGGCAATACGTGTACGTGAGGTTCTAGTGTCTGCCAAGGAAAAGGTGTACGTAAGGTTCTAGTGTTTCCCAGGCAATACTGTGTACGTGAGGTTTCTAGTGTCTGCCAAGGCAATAGGTGTACGTTAGGTTCTAGTGTTTCCCCAAAGGGAATACGTTACGTAAGGTTTTTAGTGTTTCCCAAGACAATAAAGTGGACGTGGGGTTCTAGTGTCTCCCAAAGCAATACGTGTAACGTGAGGTTCTAGTGTCTCCCAAGGCAGTACGTGTACTTGAGGTTCTAGTGTCTCCCAAAGCAATACGTGTACGTGGGGTTCTAGTGTCTGCCAAGACCATAGGTGTAGGGTAAGGTTCTAGTGTTTTTCCCAAGGCAATTCTTTGTAAGTTAGGTTCTAGTGTCTCCCAAGGCAACATGTGTACGTCACACCATCGTCCCCCGGGCGTTGGGTTTCAAATAGAACATGGCATACTAGTTCTTGAGATCTGTTTTACTACAGTAACAGTAAAAAATCTGAGAAGTCTGGGCTGTCCATTTTGGGTTGAATTATTCAGTGCCAAAATAAAGGTAGGAAGAAATAAACTAAGTATCAGGCTTGGAAATTAGCTTAAAACATACATAAACTACATGGTTCGGATTTCCCCGTATATAATTTGGGGGAATTTTATATTGGTCTCTTAGTTGCTCTGGCTATTGGACAATCATTAACGGTGCTTTATGAGCATAAGCCCATAACCTGAGTTATTAACTATATTGTACAGGCCAAACTTCGCTCGTTTACCCCACGTGGGGGGGCTCGTGGTGGGGGAAAAGGTCCCAAGGTTCGAATCCCAACAAGCAACGGTTGGTATTTTTCTTGTTGAATAAGATTCACGCACAGACCTGCAGGCCCCATGTGAACTGTATATGAAGTTAAAAAAATTTAAAAAAAAGAGAGATATAAACATTATTATTTGCTTTAAAATATCATGAAGCTGTATAAACGTTTTACATATGTGAATAATCTGAGAATAATGTGATTTAAGGTCTTTTTATACTTAATTGAGTGATATTTAGTCATGATATAAGCCATAGGAAAACAGATTTCAATATGACATGGGACGTTCGTTGGTGAAATCAAGTATTCTATCAGCTGGGAAAGCAGTGACGTCCATCTAGACGTTCCTCAGTTTCCAATAACTACATCAAAGTGCATAGATGATTGGGGTTTTTCCCCAAAATATTCAGTTTCAATAAACATTGATTAACCTGTATGTACATAATCCTTCCAAATTTAAATAATCATATATTTTAATTGTAATTACGTTAATATTAACACATTAAAACAAGCAATTTAATATATTCTATATCATATGTTCCTGTTTATGTTATATCTCTGTAACATAACACTTCTATCATTTTTTTTTTTTTAATTTCAAATTGAAAACAAACACTAACTTAATTTTTCAATAGACTGATTTTAAACTTGATCATCATACTGTAATTATGATAATTATGAATTGTGACAGTTAATATAGTTTCAATAACTAAAATGTGTACAGGCTAATTTATAATCAAAGTTAATCTAACTAAAAATATAGTAAGCAGCAATTATAATACTTATATTAAATACGTTACAACGAGTATATATTTTACAAAAATATATATTAACATTCAAAAGTGATGAAAAATATAAACATATATAGAGCAATTTTTTTAAACTACTGTATTAAATAAAATCAATTTATAGTGTAACTGGGTTATTCACGCAATTATTTTGATTTAATTTTTAAATAACATTTATTTTAAGGTAATTATAAATAATAAATATTCAGTAAAATTTGCCAAAAAATTTCAAGATTTGTTTAAAACAATATTGTTTCATTCTTTTTACAATGGCATTAGTTGTTTACACGATCCTCCATTATGATGTGACATTACCGGTATAGTACCTCATAGAGTAACTTTTTAACCTAGTGATAGTTAATTTTTGTAAAAACATAAGTACTACCTTAATAGTACAACTTTACTGCATAATCCCTGTTAAAAATAATTAGGAAAACAGTTATCATAAGTTGATATCATAAATAGTTTAGTGGTTAGCTAATATTTAAAATTCCTCTTGATATTTATTTATAGCTCAAACGCATCTTCTTTCAAGTAAAGAATGAAAATTACACCTTACTACAAAAAGTAATAACATACTAAAAAAGCACCTAATTACATCCCATGTACCAGGTGAATTGGTGAACATTTCCAGCCAAATGCGACAAATTTCTCATCCATTCAGGGTCCTACACCACTCCTTACAGCAACCCCTGACATTTCCCTAGAGGACTAATATCATTGGAACAGATGAATTTGTAGACATTAGCAGCCGAGTGTGGCCAAATTTCTCATCCATTCATGGTCCAACACCTCTCCTGTACAGCAACTGTTGGCATCCGTTAGAGGGGTAATATCATTGGAACAAGATGAATTGGTGAACATTACCAGCCGAGTGCAACCATATTCTCATCCATTCAGAGTCCAACACCTCTCCTGTACAGCAACCTTTGACATCCATAGAGGGCTAATTTTCATTGGAACAAGAATGAATTTGTAGACATTACCAGCCGAGGTGACCATTTCTCATCCATTCAGAGTCCAACACCTCTCCTGTACAGCAAACTGTTGGCATCCGTAGAGGGCTAATATCATTGGAACAAGATGAATTTTTAGACATTTCCAGCCGAGGCGACCATTTCTCAATCCCTTCAGAGTCCACACCTCTCTGTACAGCAATGCTTGGCATCCGTAGAGGGTAATATTATTGGTAAAAAGATGAAATTTTTTAGACATTACTAGACGAGTGCGGCCATTTTATCATCCATTCAGAGTCCAAAACCTCTCTTGTACAGCAACCTTTGACATCCGTAGAGGGCTAATATTATTGGAACAAGATGAATTTGTAGACATTACAGACGAGTGCGGGGCCCTTTCTCATCCCTTCGGAGTCCAACACCTCTCTTGTACAGCAACCTTTTGACATCCGTAGAGGGCTAATATTATTGGAACAAGATGAATTTGTAGACATTACTAGACGAGTGCGGCCATTTCTCATTTCCCTTCGGAGTCCAACACCTCTCTTGTACAGCAACCTTTGACATCCGTAGAGGGACTAAAAATCATTGGAACAAGATGAATTTGTAGACACTAACAGCCGAGTGCAAACCATTTCTCATCCATTCGGAGTCCAAAACTTCTCCTGTACGCAACCTTTGACATCCGTAAAGGACTAATATCATTGGAACAAGATGTTTTTTGTTGACATCTGCAAAGCACTCATATGGGCAAATAAGGAAAAAAAATGCTATCTATACTGGGAAATGATACACATACTGGGCCACACCCAGTTACAATGAAGTCTATGACTCCAACGCTATCTCCCCAAGCGCAACCAACGCTCCCCTTACTAGTATTCCCAAACCAGTGGTTGATACACCAACTACCTCTATACCTGCTAGTGGTACTCCCGAATGAGCTGCCAATACAACGCCAGCAATGCAACGGGCACAGTGTACCCATCCTACGGGAAATTGGAACTAAAGGGTGAAAACAATTATCTCAAAAAGCAATTATCAGAGCCCAACTAAGCGGCAGGCTAAACTTGAACCATTCGATAAGGACGGATACAAGACTTCTTGAATGCACGGATAATATATTTTTACTGTCACCTTCAGTGATACCCTAGACAAATAACAAGTCTTTATTATATAAAATAAAAAATAAAATACCATTATTTCTCATTTTTAAAGTTAAATAGTTGACAATGCTGAAACTGAAAGTACCTCTATGTATACTCAAATTTTACTAATCGTAAATTAATACCTACTGGCACTGATTATCATATTGAAAAAAAAATATGTAATAACTATTATAAAATATAAGCCAGTGAACTTCATTTCTTAGTAAAAAAAACTCAAAGCAAACTTCTATTGTAAATTAATTAGATTAGCCCTTCATAAATAAACAAGCTATTAGCCCTTCATAAATATACAAGCTATAGCCCTTCATAAATATAAAAGCTATTAGCCCTTCAAAATATACAAGCTACTAGCGCTTATCTACTTAAAGCATTTTTCTATGATTTAAAATCAAATTATGCAAATTTAAAATGGTTAGAAAATAGGGTATCAGAAATACGTTGAAATCCAGAAATCGAATAAAAGATTTTTTAATTTACATAACCTGAATGCTTTTTAATATGAAACAATAGCAAATGTGAAGTATACAAATTTTTTTTTTCAAAATATTTAGTTGTAACTTTATCTCCTGAAAAACATGAAACACCTTTCTTTATTAATATGAAAGAGTCATCCAGTGAAACTTTTGTAAAAACACTACAAGCTGTCTGAATCCCCCAACAAACAGGGTCCTGGTATTAAAACTGTAGCATTTGACTTAAAGACAGGGAAGTTTATTGAAATACCTTAAATAACTCAAATGATTTTAAATTCAATTTTTGAGATACCTTTTAATGTGTTTTAATTAAAACATTTATGAGACAAATAAAGGACCACTTGAAAGTGTCTCACACAACTTTTTTCAGTCATTAAAAAACTATACTGATTTTAGAAAATCTCCTTAATAATTTAGCTTTAATAAAATAATAATGCTAATAACTAAAGATTAAATAAATTATAAGTACCAATGAATTATTACTTTCTTTAGTCACTATATGATTTTTATTTAATTACGTGTTTAATCAACTTTCCACAAAGATAACTTGACGACGTGTTTTTTAAGTGAAAAAACTCATCATCAGGTCACTTGTTCTTGTTTTTTTAACTGTATATAAAAAAAAACTTTAAACCCACATCATATAAAGTTCACCACACGAGGGAAACACACATTATGTCACGCACCGATACAGTTCTGTGGGTTATTGTTAGACGTTATTAGATAAAGATCTTGTCTAACAATTAAACCCACACAACTGTATCGGTGCGTGACATTATGTGCTTTTGCGTGTGTGAACTTTATATGACGTGGTTTCAAGTTCATTTTAACAAGAACAAGTGACATGATGAGATTTTTTTTACTTGAAATGCGTCAAGTTATCTAGTGGAAAGTTGATTAAAACACATAAGTAAATATTTATCGCGTGTCCGGTGCTAAAATGTCTAATTATTAACTATAAGACTTAAATTGGTGATTGACTGATAAAACGTGTCCCTTCAACTACACTGCATCTTATCTTTTAAAAATAGTTTATACATTTATACTATGTAAAAAAAAAATTAAAAAACTATGAAGTTGTAATAAACGCTTTTTAAAATATGGTCTTGATTAAATGAATAACAGATAATATTTCACAATTTAATTATTTCCAAATTTTTTTAAACTTCTAAATATTTTAATTATTTCAATATCAGAAATTAATTTTAAACATATAAGAGTTTTTGTAGAGGGCCCAGTTTTATTTTAAAACACAAATTTCAGTCCTTATGAATAAAAATGTTCCCCAACTGAGCTAAGAATTAATTCATAAGACGACTGTGCTTCCTTGATTAATTTAGGTTCTAAAAATACCTCGCACCGCCGGTTATCTCGATTTAAAAAATTTGGGAGGGTTTTGGGCATTGGTAAATCAAAAGACTTGTAATTACTCTTAAACTAAGGGCTTTTCGAAGAGTCATTT